>JALMQS010000099.1:86337073-86455774 GCA_024734495.1 Forficula auricularia
GTTTATGAAAAGTACAAAAAAAAGATTTTTTTTTGAAATCGAGCATTTAAATTAGAACTCAATTCTCGAACCAAATGTAGCAACTAATTTGGGACGGAGGGAGCATGTATTTTACTGATTGTATATACATAAATGTACCTGTATATGTGTAGATTTATTTTACTTTCGCCTATCCTTTGAAATTAAAACATATTTTTTATAATTTTCTCATGCCCGCAAAATATAAATTAAATTTATTTCCTTAAAAATCGCAATTTTCCTCCTGTATCCACTTTCCTCGAGTTCTTTAATTCATCATTTACTTGACTCAGCTTGGGAACATTCCTAAGGGTAATCACACATACTTTTCTTCATGGATACAAAAGTTGATTTTGACTTATAGATTCTCATTTTTGTGTTTTACACGCTTTATATTAGCTTCAGAAGCTTAAGAAGTTGGTTGTAAACCCGATCTAGAATGTCGATTTTATCCTACTTCTAATTGTAATCGATTTGAAACTATGTATCTGTAATTCAAGTGACAATACAATAATTTTAAACAATCGAGCTGAAAAAATTAACCAAGGGGGATGGCGAAATTTGGAAATTATAGCCCCCTTTGGTCCAAACTCAACCAAAATTTGTATACCATCATCTGTGGGCCCCCGGAATGGTAAAAATACACAAATTAACCAGGGTGGGGGCCAAAATTTAGATTGTAAACCCGATCTAGACTGTCCATCTTATTCTTCTTATAATTGGACGTATCGATTTGAATCTCTGGATGTATATGTAATTCAGGTGACAATACAATAATTTTAAACAATACAATACAATACAATAATTTTTGTCCGCCTCTGTGATGTAATGGTCAGAATAACTGGCTGGCAACCCGGAGGTCTCGGGTTCGATTCCCGACTATACCCAGACATTTTTTCTGTAAGTATAGGGTCTGGTAATAAAAATTACGCAAGACGGTGCATCCCCTAAAGGCATGTATGGGCTGGCCCTCCATCGTGAAAAGAACAGAGTAGAAGGAAAAGAAGCCGGGATCACAAGCCAATCTCAGAAACTTAGATTCAATCCAATATCCAATTTACTAAGGATTTAGGGGCTTCGAGCAGTGGTAAATTCTCCGCGCGATAAATTAGGTTAAATTTATCTCCCACTTAATTTTTATTACCAGACCCTATACATACAGAAAAAATGTCTGGGTATAGCGGGGAATCGAACCCGAGACCTCCGGGTTGCCAGCCAGCTATTCTGACCATTGCACCAGGAAGGCAGACAAGCATTAAAAAGGACAAAATAATGTAATAAACTTTTTAATGTCCAATAACTAAGTCAAAAAGCGTGGGGCACTTTGTCGATATCAATTAAAAGTGCATCCTCTCAAAGAAGCGCCCCACGCTTTTTGACCTAGTTATGTATTTGTCTTAATTATTAAAAAATGGAAAATATATATTTCTTTTTCTTTTTTATTTAATTATCTAAATCAGTAGGCGAGTCAATAACACCCATTGATTTCTCTTTAGAAAATGGCCATCGCTTACGACATATAGCACAACAGAGTGAGTTTTTGCAACTTTTACGCTTTGTGTTGTTTCGAAGTATACCAATACAATGCGTCTATTGTCTTTGTTTAACGAAATGCCAATAAGCTGGTGGCTGTAGATGAATTCGATTTACAATACTTTAGTAATCTCTTTCCTTTCCATAAAAATTTTATTTTAATGCCGAGTCGATTTTTGTTTTGTTTAATTTATTACTATTTTTGCAATAGCTTTTTATAGTTTATTACATGTGTGGGGTTATAGGCCGTGTATACCGATTTCTAAATGAACTATCACATAAGAGTAAATCTATTTTTACTTTACTACACCTAGAAGGTATGAGGAAATAGTTAAATTGTCCAGAAAAAATCATGTGAAAGGCCCCATCGAGGGGTAAACCGCGACCTAATATCGTGTACACATAATTCCACTTCCACTTTCATTTCCAAATATAAGTACTTTAAATAATAAAATGCTAAAATAATCTTCTATTATAAAGCACTTTTGCTGTCCGTCGCGAACCACTCATTTAAAACCCACAAATAGTTAATATCAGATTTATTAAAATTATAAAAAAATTTTAAAACCCACGAATTTTCAAGGTCAAAAAATCAAGAAGTCCTCTGGACAGCAAGATGCCCTCCGAAGACGGGCTTCGCAGCTGGTTCCACATAATTCCAAAGACCTATGTTCACCTAATTCTAATCGCGGTTCACCCCTCTGAACACATCATTCATTTTATTTTTATTTTTTTCTTATTAATTTAATAATCGAGGATAATATACCTATATTGAATTTTTGTCTTCTATTACTCTACCATATTTTTTTACTTTATTTTTTGTTGAATTCATATGAATGATAAAAATTTTCACTTTCATGGTCAATTCATTTGAAAAGGAATTTCATAAAAAGTGGAATTTCGTAAGAAATCGAAAAAAGGTTAAAACAGGATAGGACAGTAGTCTGGTGGAACGAAAACAATAGGCACTTTGTCTAAATTTATGTGTGGACGACATCACAAAATCTAGTTTCTGACTGATTTGAATTTAATTTTCATTGTAAGTTAATAAGAGTATTATAAATAAAAATATCTCATAGCTAGGAATGTTAATATAAATTAATTGTTTCCGTAAATAATATATTTTATAGATATCATTTATATTCAGTAATAATATGTACTATGAAGAATTCGAGATTATCGAATAATATTATGTTGATAACTTCCCACAATAAAAAAATTATTTCACTTGATATTTTAAGCAATTCAATCGTCCAGCAGGGTAATAATAAATTTGATCAAATATTACAGTGAAAGCAAAGATTTAAGTATCTTTTTGAGTGTTTTTTTGAAAAAAGATGGAAATTATTTCAAAAATCAACCCAGTATATAATATTAATAAATGAATTTAACTTTTAAGGACATCATAGATATTAGAGAAATATTTTTACATTGCATATCAGAGAGGTTCGTCCCCTTAGGAATCGAACCCAAGCGCTAACTAAGCTTGCCGGGCCAGTAGCCAAACCCTTAAGACAAATCTCTCTCTGACATGCAACATATATAAGTATTGTAGCTGAAGATTTTTCACTCCCTTCAATTTCCATCTTTTTTCAAAAAAGATACTTAAATCTTTGCTTTCACTGTAAAATTAATGGGTCCGTCACTGAAAACTTTTTTCAGTTTAGCAGGAATTTTCACTATTCCCTTTGAGTTGAAGGGAGTGAAAAATCTTTAGCTATAATACTTATATATGTTGCATGTCAGAGAGAGATTTGTCTTAAGGGTTTGGCTACTGGCCCGGCAAGCTTAGTTAGCGCTTGGGTTCGATTCCTAAGGGGACGAACCTCTCTGATATGTAATGTAAAAATATTTCTCTAATATCTATTATGTCCTTAAAAGTTAAATTCATTTATTGATCAAATATGTTTGATTACAAAAAATTACTTATACCCTAATCCCAAAATATGGTAGCATTCACTTGGTAAAACAAAATTTTGTAGGGGCACATCTACGTTGGATATTTTAGGATAACTGGGTCTAGCTTTTGTGACGTTATATTTGTTAGGGGAGTCCCAGAAAATGTGAGGCAGTGTGATGAAGGGTTGTCCAAAAGGGCAACTTTTGCGTGACGTATTTTATGAATGCCCTTAAGAAAATATCTAGAATAAAGTCTTCTAGGCCGGTAATGAATCTTTTGAGCTTTAGACATTTCGATAAGGTCTGACACTAAAAATTATCTTGTCAAATTGGCCCTTTTTAGCCTTATCTGAGGCCCTGGAACTTGTTTTCTCTCAAAACCTAATATCAGGGTTATGATTGATCGGATATCTGTACTACTAATGCTGGAGTTCGATAGTGATCGTTCATCTCTTCCACGCTCTTCCTTATCTATATCAATGAATTTTTCAATTTAAATACCTTCCATTTAATTACTCATATCATTACATCTTGTATGTCGGTCTATTTATTATACCTTCCAAGTCATATGATTAAAATTTTTCGGAAAGCGTATTGAGTTTTTAAAAAAGTCTATATTTCAATTTCTCCTCAATTAAAAATTACAATTTTGTGGGTATTTAAAAAAAATCGCATTCCAAAGACTCCACCAGGTCGCTGCTCTACTTTTCCCACATCGTTGTCCTGATGATGATCATGAGGCTAAAGTTCACTTGTGAAGTATAAAATTTAACTGGCCGAAATCCGGCTCCTTCACCATTATATGATAAAATTAATATACCTACTATATGACCAGTGCCGTTCTTAGAGCCTCTAGCGTCCCTAAGAATTGAGTATTTCGATTAACTGCTGTTTTGTTCATTAATATAATAAAATATTTTGGCTTTGGTGCCCCTATGCATTCGACACTCTTGGGCGCCGACAATCTACGCCCCCCCCCAAAAAAAAAAGACTCCATTCTACAGCTTACATACCTAAATGGTCAAATACCAGTGTTCTTCAACCTTTGTCATCCCGCAGGACCCTTTTTGGAGATAATTTTTTTACCCTTCGTTCAGTGGCACACACAGATTTGATTTTAGGGAGGATGACTCCTATGGCAAGGGGGCCCGGGGGATCTTAACAATTGTGTTGCCACAAAAGTAAATTTAAAAAATTTGACTCGCGGAGCACCTAAAGCGTTTGAGTGAAACTCGGGGATTCTGCGGACCCCAGGCTGAAGAACACTGGACTATACTATAGTACCCAAGGACAACCAAATTAAAAAAAAAGACTAAAAAGTTTTCAAAAATTGACTTAGATTGTTGCTTACAAAATTGATCGATTAAAAATATTGACTACTAGCTGCAAGGCCGCCTTCGGAGGCCCTCTTGCTAGCCAGGGGGACGTCCCCTGGATCCTCCAGCACCCCAATCCCCGTACCATGCACCCGTTCCCAACCCCCGCCCGCACCTCACCAACCTCGGACCCCACACCCCATCCACCCCGGAGCCCACCCCGTGCCCCCTGTGCACCACACCCCCGCCTAGCACACTGGACTCCACCCCGCACCACCCTCTGCACCCCCACCTTACTCCGCCTCACTCTTCACCCCACCCCCATTCCACCCCCGCACCCATTTTTTGCATTTCTAGACTTCTAGTGACCCACAGATTATGTATACAAAATTTGGTTGAGTTTGGCCCAAGAGAAAGAATTTTCATTTTTTGACCCTCCCCCCATTTTGGGTGGTTAGTTTTTGCATTTCTAGCTCTCTAGAGCCCCAGAGATTATGTATACAAAATTTGGTTTAATTTGCTCCAAGTGCAAGAATTTACATTTTTCACCCCCCCCCCTTTTGGGTGGTTTTTTGGGGAAATTTTTTCAAACAAAAGTTGTCAGAAATTACGTCCCCTACAACTTTGTTTATTATAAAATTTGCCTTGGGGTTAATAGTTTAGGAGTTATTTGATAATTTTCATTAGTGCGCCCCCCCCCAAACTCCCTTCTGGGGTCAAAATATCAAAACGTTATATAGCTAAAAACGTAAGTTAGAAGACATCTGATGTAAATATGAAATTTGATAATAATCCCTTCAGCCGTTTTTACGTGAATCGTGAGCAACTTTTCGGAAACGACGGAAACAGACAGACAGACATACATACAGACAGGAATTTTGTTGAGTGTGTTTTCGTTCATAACTTAGCTTGAAACGTGTGCAACCAAAATTTCGCGTGATTTGGAGCGGTGTACAGACAAAACCTTAATTTTATTTATATAGTTATATTATTAAATTGTTAATCTTTTTTCTGTGTTTATCCTAATTTCTTGTATCCCTTATTCTAAAATACCTGCAAATATTTATATATATGTAAAAATCTATTCTTTCAATTTATTATTCACGTTAATTAACATTTATTGAAATTAGTACTATCTCCATTAAACATTTTTTAGAAGAGAGAAAATCGCCTAAAGTAATATATTGTGATTTTTAACCTGAAAAAACTTTCTATGAATTTTTCATCGACGATTCTTCTCCATTTGTTTGACATCAGGTTTTTTATTCAATTTTTTTTATTCCTCTCTAAAAATAATATTTATTTGACACTTGACTTGGAATTTTATTAATTTTTTTTACCATTCTTTCTGGTAGCTTTTATAAATACTTGACAATATTGAAATCTCACATTACATTTAGCTAAAATGAAAAATAAGAATTTTTGTTGTTTTTCGTGCTAGTGCTTTAATCTCAAAAATGATAATCAGAAAATGAATATGTTTATTAATATTTAAATTGTATGTGTTGATCATTATTAGAGATTTCCCACGATGTAAATATAATGTCTCGGCACCCTTTCTTTACGTATTAGTGATTTCGCAATTTTTAGGGTTCCCTACATAAGTAAAACGGAACCATATTAGTGTCGCTACAATGTTTATCTGTCTGACTGTATGTAGAGGAATCGACTTATAATTAAAAATAGCGATTGATTGTCATCTATTACTTGAGAAATAATAATTCTACATTAGATTTTTGACCCTTCGATTATTATTGGTAACCATTGCTGAAGACATGGAGGAATCAGCTTAAAATTAAAAATAATGATCGATTCTTATCTAATACTAGAGGAATAACCTTGTTGCATTCTATTTTTGATGTTTTGACTATTAACTATTAACCTCTACTGAAAACGTTGAAGAATCGACTTAAAATCAAAAATACTAAATTATTTTATGCCAAACAACTCAAGCTTGCAAGAGGTTGCCATTAATAGTCAAAACATCAAAAATGGAATGCAATAAGGTTATTTCTCTAGTATTAGATAAGAATCGATCGTTATTTTTGATTTTAAGTCCATTCCTCCATGTCTTCAGTAATGGTTACCAATAATAATCGAAAGGTCAAAAATCTAATTTAGAATTGTTATTCCTCAAGTATTAAATGAGAATTGATCGCTATTTTTGATTTTAAGTCGATTCCTCCATGTCTTCAACAATGGTTACCAATAATAACCAAAATGTCAAAAATCAAATGTAGAATGGTTATTCCTCGACTGTTAAATGAGAATCGATCATTATTTTTTATTTAAAGTCAACATCAACTGGAAATAGCAAGTGATATCTCATTAATAATAAAGAAATAAACATATTAATATTTCAAATGATTTTGGATAAAGTTTAGCAACGATCCGTTGCAGTTTATTTTTCATTTATTTGCTCATTATATTAAAAGAAAATGGCTGAAATGTGAAGAAAAGTCATTTTCACCTATCAATTTTATCACTATGGGTGTGTTTGTGTGGGTTCCAATATCCATAATAACCGAAGAGCGAATAGTCGTATTAAGTTTGTTTTGGTACCAAAATGTTTATATTTACGAGGAACTGATTTTAGAAGTTTTGGTTCAAAAATGCATTAAATTTTTTCTTAAGATAAATAAAATAAAAAATTAATTTATAATAGTTTATTATATTTAGGTTTATTACTAGGCTGGCTTTAAATGACAAGTAGACTTTAAATTTCTAAGAAAATCACAAGAGGCTGTCATCTTCTAAAGATCCGAGATGGAATGTATTATTATTTTTAATTATATGTCAGAACCCATTTCTTACCTTGCCTTAACTTATTTGATTCATTGACCCATAGAAGCGACTTCTTACATGCATTTTTTCTTTTTAATTCTACTTAAATAAGTTTCTGTATAAATTATTTCATGAAAATATTATTATTATTATAAATATTATTATTATTATATTTAATGAAAATAACTGTGAAATACGTCATTTTAAATATTAAATTCCCTTTTATAGTCAAGTATGAGGATTGAGGATATATCTGCCAATTGACTTATTTATTTATTTATTTTTGTTCAGGCAAAATGTGGTAGTTATAATTTTTAATTTGATGGCTTATTAAATTTACTTGCCAACCTCCATCTTTACTGAGTCCCACAATTATCATTTCTTTTTCGTCATTTGATTGAGTTCTATCTGAGGGGTGAACCGCAATTGGAATTAGGTGAACACTGTCTTTGGAATTATTTTGGAATTCATTAGAAATTGCCCTTTCATCTATTGTCTTCTACTTGGGAATTTAAAGTGGAAGTGGAAGTAGGTGTACACGATATTAGGTCGCGGTTCACCCCTAATTCCTATTACTCCTTTTCTTCAAGAATAGAAAAGTGATTTTTGACTTAACAATATTGCTTTTTTTAGATTCCTGTCATTAAAAATAAAATAAAAATAAATAAATAAAATGATCCTACTCGAAAAAATCTTCATATTATTCACGTTTGTAAATTTCTTATAACGTTATAACCTATTAGCAATCAATGGCCGCGGGAATCTTTTCTTGTAATTCTACTTCATGAACATTTCCCTTATTAGCCAAGCATAACCTTTTTTTCGACTCTTTGCAAAATTCCACTTAATATTATCTTTAAAGAGTTAGAAATGAAAATGACTAAACTTGTTTATTTTAATGAAAATTAAATTAAATATTCTAATTGCATCGTCGTTTATCCTCCCGGAAAATGATTTAAGTCAACAAGTTGATAAATATTCAAAAAAAAAAAAATATTTTTCATGATCAAGTTTATTTTATTCGATTATAATTATAGTGCACATGTATTTAGAAAAATACTCTTCAAAAAACTGAACTTCTACAAAAAATTATTTTTAATAGAAAATAAAAATAATTTTCTTCTATATGACGATCCTAAAAAAAAAATATCCAGCACTTCAGACTGGCCGATTCAATTTAAACCTTTGTATAACAACTTAAGATTATTTTTCAAATTATATTGCTAATAATAGTTGAGTTTACACTACTAATCATAAGACAGTGTTTTAGTCGAGGTAAAAAAAATACACACCTTAATTGTGATACTTGTTTCACACCGATTTCTAAAAACATCGTAGGAATCGTTTTTGAGAAAAAAAAAATCTCCTCAACCTTTTAAATAAATGTGTACAATGTGTACGAGTTATGTCGATTTGGACCAAAAGCTTACCATATCGTTCATTGGTCGCTATCTAACTTAAGTTTCGAATTTTCTTGCTATATGATTTACTGATGCTGCCCCGACTGTGGGTCAGTGGTCAGAGAGTCGGACCGCTGTCCTGAAGTATGTTGATTCGAGACTGAGTCTTGACAGATATTTGCAGCCGCCTCCTCTTGGAAAGCAATGGCAAACTACCAAGAGTATAATTGCCTTGTCAACCTCTCCAAACTAGCCGTTCGGAACCGGCGTTAAAAAGTAGTTCCCGTATATCTGTGTAAAAACAGCTAAACACACTCAGCACAGGTATATTTGGAGAGGAGCCGAGGTCCGTTCGGGCATGGCACTATAAGATGAAGATGCTGATATATAGCAGCACACACGCATATCATTTAATTTCCGGCTGATTTTTGAGTTTTACGCCCACAAAACCCGTTTTTTCTTTTTTCCTTTTTTTTTCTAAAAACTGTTGTGTAAGTGTATACACCTTTTTATTTTATTTATTTATTATTATTATGATTATTTTTTTTAGTATTTACTAGTTGTATTTTTGACATTTATTAAAAAAATTTCCAATAATTTCATCAAATTAAAATACACCGTTAATCTTAAGAATTTCATTGACAATTTAATAATAAGGTTTTTTTAATAATTATGGTAGATATATTTTCTTAAATTTCAAATATTTTAAAACAAGTTTTATTTTTTGTAAGCATATGAAAGAAGAACACATTTCTGGTTATCTTTAAAATATCACAAACAAATATTTAAAAGCATTTAGAAATATTTATTAAAGTACATTTTTTGGGGGGGATTCATTAAAGTACATTTTTTATTTGACCATTTCAATGAATGTTTTTAATTTTTTCTAGAATGGATTTAGGGACGAATTCTAATAAAATGAACATTGTTCTTGATTATTTTTTGTTCTTTTTTAAAAACATGTAACAATTTAAACACAACAAAAGTTTTTAGGCGTGATCACCCGTGGTAAAATGAAAATAAGCTGACGTGTTCTGATGTGGCCATCCAGGTGACTTTACCATACAACCTGGCCCCTCACTTATATTTAATATTTAATAAAATTATTTATAATCATGTAGGGGATTGGGGTTAGTTTTTGCATTTTAGACTCCTGGGGGCCCACTGATTATGTATACAAAATTTGGTTGAGATTGGTAAAAGATCCAATATTTTCATTTTTTGACCCTACACCCCTCCCTCTCCGCCATTTTGGGCGTTTAGTTTTTTCATTTTTAGACTCTGAGGTCCCACTGATTATGTATACAAAATTTGGTTGAGTTTGGTACAAGGGCCTATATTTTTAATTTTTAACTCCCCCTCAACCCCCCTTCTTTTTTCATGCACGATTACAATACTTGACCATACCCTGTATTGTAAAGTAAAAATAAAATATTAAACTTCGAGCTTTGGTGATTTGGATTGACTAGTTTACCTTCAATTGAAGTTGGGTTCACAAAGAGGACCCGAAACCTCTTAGGCTTAAGTTGATTTACTTTTTCATTTGAATTTCATCATTTTTGGTGAAATTAAAAAATAAATTAAAATTTTTTAGCTTATCTCAAATGGTTTCGGCCCCTCTTTCTGAACCCATTTTCAAATCCAAATAGAAACCCAAATCATTAACCCTCTTGGCTTAAGAAATTAATGATCTGAGTTTTCTCTCTATCTATCAGAACTTGAAGACAGCTTCAGAATTTGTATCCTAAACGTTGGGGATATAGTATTATAAAATTGTAAATTAATTTTTTGAAGATTATAAATTATTTTTTCAAATTTTTGTCAAATTATGGAGCCAAAAAGAACTGATTAGCATTACATACTCGGTATTAGTTAGCATTGTTTCATTATTTTTATTATTTATCTTTATTTTTGTTTTTTATATTAGCCGCTTTTCAATCTTCGAACTTCAAGTATTTAAGTAATTTAAATTCATAAATAAATATAAATATTAATGGCGTTAAAAATTACCCACGGGAAAACATTATTATTATTATTATTATTATTATTATCTACTCTACCTACTTAAGCTAGTTGATAGCTTTTAGCAAGGCCTAAAAGATCAAAAAGCAAAATGATGTTTTAGAAATTAATTTGAGAAATAAATAAATAGTTAAATAAATAGTCGTATTTATTTTTTTAACCATAAGCGCGCTTATATGCATAAATTAATGATATTTGATCTTCGACGGTTTAAATTTTTTTATTAATTTTACTACATTTGCAATAGCCATTTTGATAGTAAAAATATTTTATTAATGAGTATATGATATACATTGACCTGCCGCTTCGCTCCACGTACCACACAAATAGACCCCGCGGGCGCTGTTCTCAAAACATAAAATTTATTAAAAACTAGCTTCAAGGCCCGCCTTCGGCGGCCTCTTGCTAGCCAGGGGGCACGCCCCTGGACCCCCAGCCCTCAAACCCTCCCCTCACTGCCACTCCCACCCACCCAGCACCCCCCCCCCCGAAACCCATCCAACACCCCCCACCCCTCCGCATCATGTCCAACCCCCGCCCCCACACCACCACCCCAACACTCTATTCCGCACCCTAACCCACTAACCCCCTCACTCCCACCCCAAAAAACCCTCCAGCACCCCCGCACCATGCACCCGTTCCCAATCCCCGCCCGCACCCCATCTACCCCGGAATCCACCCCGTGGCCCCCAACCCTGCGCACCACCCCCTGCACCCCACCCTACTCTGCCTCACTCCTCATCCCACCCCCATTCCACCCCCGCACCCAGTTTTTGCATTTCTAGCCTTCTAGTGACCCTCAGATTATGTATACAACATTTGGTTGAGTTTGGCCCAAGAGCAAGAATTTTCATTTTTTGACCCCCCCCCCCCATTTTGGGTGGTTAGTTTTTGCATTTCTAGCTCTCTAGAGGCCCAGAGATTGTATACAAAATTTGATTGTTTGCTCCAAGGGGAAGAATTTAGATTTTTTAACCTCTCCCGCCCCCCCCCCATTTTGGGTGGTTTTTTTAGAGAATTTTTTTTAAACAAAAGTTGTCAGAAATCACATCCCCTACAGCTTTTTTTATCATAAAATTTGCCATAGAGTTAATAGTTTAGGAGTTATTTGATAATTTTCATTCGTGCCCCCCCCCCCCCAAACCCCCTTCTGGGTTCAAAACATAAAAACGTTATATAGCTAAAAACGTAAGTTAGAAGACATCTGATGTAAATATGAAATTTCATAATAATCCCTTTGGCCGTTTTTACGTGAATCGTGAGCAACTTTTCGGAAAACCACTGAAACAGACACACATACAGACAAACATACAGACAGACAGACAGAAATTTTGTTGAGGGTGTTTTCGTTCATAACTTTGCTTGAAACGTGTGCAACCAAAATTTGGCGTGATTTGGACTAATGTACAGACAAAACCTTAATTTTATATATATATAGATTTAAACTGTAATTGGATGTTGATGAAAGCAGTCCACGGTGGTTGTAAAAAATAAGACTATAGAGGTTTTATTATTTTACATTTATTTGTTAAACCGACGTTTCGGAGATTTATTCTCTCCTTCTTCAGGGTAACAAAAAGTCAATGAAAGTAGTTCAAAAAATAGTTACTTTCTGTCTCCTTTGACAATGCCAAAAAAACATTATAAAAATTCTTTTTCATCTCGAATAGAAAACAGTAAAAAGCAATTGATGATCCATATGTTAATCAATGATTATATTAATGAACAGTGATTTCATAAAAAATATATTTGAGAATTTCTTAAATGATTTCGGAGAATATTGCCAGGCTAGTTAATCTTATCAACAAACGGGATTCTTTCAAATTTTATTCCTTTCTTCATTTAGTGTCGAAAAATGCTCGAGGCAACATGGAAGACCATGTGCAGCCATTCTAAGGTAAACCACCCTTAAATCCACCCCTATATTTTATATATACGATTCTTATACATCGTATTTTCTTTTCTTACTCATTCATGACTAAAATTGATAGACTGGACCATATATTTCTCCGGCCACAAATTCTCTTTTATTCTAGCAGTGAAAAAACTTTTGAATTAATTCACCATTCTGTCATACTGTTATCTATAATATAATAACTTATTATAATAAAGTTTTTTAACATTTTGAATTAAACTAAAATTTCATGAACAGATTGATTTTATTAAACTATTGAAATTAACTATTAATTATTCTCTTCAGACTGGTACTCAAGTACTACATTTTAAGTTACCCCGATGAACTTAATCCAATTGAGATAAATTTTAATTACAATTAAAAACTGATTTATCTTTTTAATGTAAATTATTTTTTTCTGAAAAATTCAAAGTTGATATTTTTAAGATCTTTAAGTTTCAACGTCTTCTGAGTTCAAAAAAATGTTTTTGAAAAAACATTCCTCTCTCTCTGAGAGCAAAATGAAGAAATAATCAATTGCACTTACTTCTCTAAATCTGTGTATCTTACCTATTATTCGGCTACATCAT
This sequence comes from Forficula auricularia, assembly GCA_024734495.1. Lineage (NCBI taxonomy): Eukaryota > Metazoa > Arthropoda > Insecta > Dermaptera > Forficulidae > Forficula > Forficula auricularia. The sequence continues at coordinate 86,350,530 of JALMQS010000099.1, forward strand.
TGAAACAATAAATTTGAAATCTTGAATTTAGAGGTTTTTCTAAAAAGAATGAAAGTGCCCTGAACAAATAATTATTTTTTACAAGGCTTTTTATTTTTATTATTTTAGTTTTAAAAAATTAGGAAATGTAAGATTTTGTATATTATAATATATTTAAATTTATTACCTGTACGGCTATAACTAAAACCTACTGTGATCACCCCTACCCAGGCCATCTGAAAAAATTACGAAGAGTCTTGGAAAAAAATATTTTGATTTAATATTGAGAAACCACTTTTATTTTACAATAAAAAAAATTGCATTTTAACTGAAAAATAGATTTTTCTCAGAAAATTCATTCACTCAATCATTATATATCATTTATACTAACTGGATTATTCTGGAGTATGTTGCCTCGAGATACTTTTTAATCAAGAAAAATATAAAGGCGTATTGAATCAATTTAATTGAAGAGAGAACTGAGAAATGTTGTTTTCTTTATTAGTGTTTATTAAATTATATACTTTGTTGTTGTTGTTGTTGTTGTTTTAATCTGGATCGAAACTATACATTGTGCCAAGAATCATAATTTAATTGAATATACCTGCTACCTTGGTACTATCTGTCTATATCTCATTAGTTTATTTTGTATCTATGACAGGATCTCTTCTGGGTTGGGAGTGCAAGTCTAAGGGCTGAGGACTTTTTTTTAACAATGATATTAATATATATTAGATGAAGTTTCACCAAAAAGGAACAACCCATGTAGTCCTTGCATCATGAGAAGAAAAATAAATTTCAGGGATTGGGTCGGAGTTGAAGGTATGCATTTCTTGTAAGACTGAAGGTTTATGTAGCTGGAAAAAGGTGAATCCCAGTCCCTAGAAGTCAAAGGGATAAACGAATTAGCGAATGCGTTTGTTCGGTTAGAATCTGAACCAAAACATTCTGTGAAAAAACAGTCCAAGTTCGAAAAAGTAGTGAAATCTAGTGTGTAGCCAAGTTAAATTCGCCAAGAATAATTAAGTTGAGAGATCTACTATTTACTCAACTAAATTTTTCTTAGTGAATTTAACTTGGCTACACACTAGATTTCACTACTTTTTCGAACTTGGGCTGTTTTTTAACCGAATGTTTTGGTTGAGATTTCTCTTCTTTTTGTAAGCTATGAGGAAGCCCGTTGGTCCAAAGGGCTAGAATTTTTATTTTTGACCCCCCCCCCCATTTTGGGTGGTTAGTTTTTGCATTTCTAGCCTTCTGGTGCCCCACAGAATATGTATACAAAATTTGGTTGAGTTTGGTCCAACGGGCTAGAATTTTCATTTTTGACCCTCCCCCCATTTTGAAGGGGTTGAAAGATAGAAAGTTTGGATTTTTGGAATTTTTCCTTTGTTTGTGTCCCAAACTCTACTAGCAGGCGAAATTTCATGATGCTGGAATGATTGGAAGTACCCTATAGGTTTTGATGACCTGTCAGTGAGTGAGTGAGTGCCAAAATTAGCTATTTTCTCAGGTCCATATCTCGGAATCTATTTAAGCTATATGTGGATAATTTCAGCTCTGTATCTCAAATGGATTCCGAGCTACAGGGATGTCGAAATTGGCTCTAAATGGTTCGTGTAAATAGGGTACAGCGTGTACGGCCAAGCTAATGCTCGAACTTGGCCTGCGCACGTTATGCGCTTTGATTTACTTAAGTGAAATAATGGTAGGAGACATCATACCTTTAATTTATATCACTTTTCTGATCTGAACGACTATCGATCCCTAGCCACACAAATTGATAATCGACCAGTCTCTAGCCTAGCCTATTTGCTACTACTACGTCTGAAGCTAATCCTGGATTAAATTGAATGAAGTAATTCGCATTGCATTTTCTAACATCTGATAATGGATCACAATTTAAAAAATTAAATGTAGCTAACCTAATAATAATATTTTTCTCCGCTTAGATCTGACCAAAAACCTTTCGATAAATAAAACATTTTTCTCCCACTTCAGTTATGGTATTGTGCCTGATTCCTTTATTGCCAGCCAAATCAGCTAAATCTCAAGTGAAAATGGAATAACAACCATTAGTTTGATTATTTTGTAAGGATTATCTTTCCAAGAGTAGTAGAGCTGCTGATTTTTAAGAGGTGATCAACGAGAGTGCCCTCAGTTTGATAGATTTAAGATCAAACCTTCAAAACTATAGGTACTCTCAATTAAATATTTATTTATTTATTCATTTATTTGCATCAAGCAGAATACACCCTAGTCATTTCTTCTTTAAAATTAGATTATTTAACAGGTGTAGGACAGATAATAGAATGACAGGTAAAAATTTGGACCAGTTTGCTTAATTTTACAGCAGTGGAAATTCAGTTTTAATTCAATTTTTCTCTTAGATGGCCCATTACTGTGGTGGGTTTACCTTAAATGTGTATGATTTATATTTTTTATTAGTTCGCCTTGATATTAGGCAACCGTTTGTTCTGCCTTTAAAAATGATCTTAGATGTTTCTCGATAATTTGGTTTCAGTCAGGAAAGCTTTCGCCCTCTCATAAATCAAAATGAAGTGCTAGAAAATACTCTATAGACAAAAGTCAATTCTTTGAGGCAAACTAGTGTTATATGAGGCACAAACCAAAGTGATCAAAATAATTGGATAAAAAAATAATTGGTAGGTTTCACATTAAGATATAGAAATTAAACGAATTTATTTTTGGAGAGTCTTTAATCTCGAAATATATTTTTCGGGTGCCTAATCCATCTTCAGGAGCAACAGAAAGTAATGGGTTAGCCACCCGAAATAAATATATCGAGATTGAAGACTCTCCAAAAATAAATTCGTTTTATTTTTATATCTTAATGTGAAACCTACCAAGTATTTTTTATCCAATAACTTTAAAAAATGTTTCACCAAGTACCAACACCAAATTCCTTAAAAACCAATGTGATCAAGTTCATTTTTTGAAAATTTCTGAAACTATGGAGATTATAATTTAATAAATCGAAAGAATTGAGCATCTCTTTTTGAAAAATAGATGCAAATTTTTTTTCAAAAATCAACTCTTCGGAATAAACCAATATATATTAAGAAAGAATCTAAAATTAAGGTCAAAATTAAAAATTTTTAGTAGAAAATAATATTATATTGCTTATCAGAGGGATTCATCAAGCATATTGGTGCTCGGGTTCACCTCCTGAGGTATAAGCAATATAAAATTATTTTCTACTAAAATCTTTTAATTTTGACCTTAAATTTAAATTCTTTCTTAATAATTAATAAATTAGGTATATTCTTTATCGAGCAAAAGGCTCTTTCTCCTTGTTCGGTTTTCCAAAGATGGTCATACTTTTTAGATCTTCTGGAATGTAAATATTTGTGAAATTATTTTATCTGTTTCATTGTAAAGTTCGGATTTTGAATTTTGTTTACTTAGTACACGCTCATATAAATCTCAAAATATTATAATTTGCCCCGATATTTTTTTTTTTTTTTTTTGGGGGGGGGGAGGTTTGGGAGAGGGGCCACTCAGTTTCGATTCCCAAAGAAACAACAACTCTTCTAGCATAGAAACAAACTTAGCTAAAATAATTTTTAGAAAAAAAAAATAAAACCGACTTCAAAAAAATTAAATTTAACAAATAAAATAATAAGAATTCAAAAATCAAATAAAATGCACTAAAATAATTATCTAATTTGGTTACAACTAAAAGACGAAATATTAACATGAAATCACTTTTTGAAGTCGGTGCCAAAAATATACATTCTATGAATCCAACTCCACGGATCTTACTTAGTACGTTTGGCGTATACGCTCGCTTATATAGTTTGTTTAGCACCGACTTCAAAAAGTGATTTCATGTTAATATTTCGTCGTTTAGTTGTAACTAAATTAGATAATTATTTTATACCATTTAGTGCATTTTATTTTATTTTTGAGTTCTTATTATTTTATTTGTTGCATTTAATTTTTTTGAAGTCGGTTTTATTTTTTTTATAAAATTATTTTTTTTCTCTTTTTAGTGATGTTATTAATAGTGACTTAAGATAATATTTTGTATGCATCTCGTAAGAGAAAGTGTCGGGCGAATGAATCAGAAAATTATAAAAAAATTCAATTCATAAATATAGAAACGTTTGCGGGTTTTAAATGAACGTTTAAGATTGATTTTTTTTATAAAAGATTTTATTCATTATAATTTCGATTATTTGCTCATAAGAATTGGATATTTAAGTTATTTCGTGATAGATCATGTCATCAGAACTTGACCAAATTAATATAGGACCACCCCTAAGTACCCCCTTTCCAATAAAAAAAGAATCATCGAAATCGGTCCACTTGGCAAAATGTTCTTGCTGAACATACATAAAATAAATAAATAGGTATCTTGACTATCTTAGAGCTATACTAATCCAAACGCAAAAAGAATCATTAAAATCGGTTCATAAACAAAGAAGTTATGCCTGAAGAAACATAACAAAAAATGTCCAATACCAATGATAAACAAAACGGGATCAATCGCAAACTACACTGAACCCAATGCAAAAAAATAATCAAAATCAGTTCACAATTGGCCAAGATATCAGGTAACATAGACACAAAAAAAAAATTGAGAACCTCCTCCTTTTTTGAAGTCGGTTAAAAAGTATCTTAGATCTATATTTAAAAATTCTCATTTTAATTTGAATTTTGTTTGAGGACTTAACCTATAGTAGAGTTTAGAGCAACTTATTTTAAAATGTTTTTAAAAGTCCATTTAGTTGAAGGGAATAATTTTAGAATAAGAATAATAGAGTTTGTATAAACCTCTTTGAGTTTTATTTCATTCACTGTGAAACTACACACCCTCTACTTTATTATTTAATATCATGTTTCACCTAAAACCTACACCACTTTCTGTAAGTAAAAAAGAATAATGTTATGAATAGTGAAGTATTTGGGCTGAAACCACATCTCGTGATAGATCTTTTAGAAGAAATTAGTATCATCAGCGCACACGCACACAGACGTCTGTAAGCAAATCATTTTCTATAGTTTATGGATGCCATATGCGTGTGAGAATTTAATTTTATATTATTAGAGTATTTTTCTATTGATTACATATTGGTTTAAATTTCAATTTAAACCAATATAATCAATAGATTGAATGAAAGAATTCATGATTATTTATGCATAAATCAAAATAAATTCTTACATAAATTACTAGATTATAGTCGCCTTCGAAAAAGTTTAACATGCATTTGTATTGCACGAAAACCAAAATACAGACTGCACTTGACGAGTAAATAATTTTCCTCACTCTATAATTGATAGGTTAGCTCTAAATAGAGTTACTTAAGGTGAGTAAGAATTAAATAAGTCAAAATCTTTAACTTCTCTAAAATTCAGGGACCCGGAGTAAAAAAACACTCCGACTTCTGATAATTTTAGTAGGCCGACTCCGGCAAAATTAAATAACAAAAAAGCTGACGTGTTCTGATGTGGTCATCCACTTTACTTTATCATACAACCTCATGTAGGGGAGGGGCGTTAGATTATCCATTTTTAGACTCCTTGGGGCCCACTGAATATGTATACAAAATTTGGTTGAGTTTGGTACAAGAGCCTATATTTTCATTTTTGACCAAACACCCCCCCCTTCATTTTGGGCGGTTAGTTTTTCCATTTTTAGACTCCTGGGGGCCCACTGATTATATATACAAAATTTGATTGAGTTTGGTGCAAGGGGCTAGATTTTCATTTTTTGACCCTACATCGCCCATTTTGGGTGGTTTGTTTTTGCATTTTTAGACTTCAGCGGTCCCACTGATTATGTATACAAAATTTTGGTTGAGTTTGGTTAAATAGGCTAGATTTTTAATTTTTAACCCCCACTCCACCTTCCTTAATTTTGGGTCGATATGCACCAAAATCTAATCAGCTCTTGATCTCTATCGACCAAAACTATGTATGAAATTTGGTTTCGATATTCACACTAATTTTTGAGCTAGCTCTTCCACAAAAATTTGATAACGCACAGACTAACTAACAGACATTTTGACAAAACAATTATTATCTCGAAAAATGTTATTTTTTCGAAGTTCACTTATTAGTATTTTTTGTAGAGCGAAACGCTATGATTTTGCTCATTTTTTTTAATCAAAATAGTTTAAGACGTTTTTGAGATATTTCGAAAAAAAGAAGGAAAAAACCACTTTTTTCATAAACTATTACAATACTTGATCATACCCTGTATGCTAAAGTAAAAAGACATTAAAATAATTAAGTTTATAATATTAAGTATAACTCTTAAAAATAATATGTAGATAAATATAATTGAAACTCACAAGAAGTAAAATAATCTGAATTTGAGAATCGAGAAAAAATAAAAAGTTCGTTAAAATTAAATAATTCCTTGGTTTTCCTGAATGCTTTTATCTGATAAAATTATAATGTATTATATAGAAATTTTTTCCCGACTCCTACTCCAGAGCCCCGCTAAAATTACAATCTTTAAACGTGAAGTTCTTCAATACATAATCTGGACAAATTCAAGTACTTGATACTTGAATGATTCTAAATGACAAATCATATCATTCAATAGACATCATTTACATTTAATTTCATATGATTATTTCTATTACTTAACTGCACACTCCTAAGATTGTTATCATTTACAATAGCTCATTTCAAATGTCCCATCAGGCAAGCATTATTGAAACACTTCCGTCATCTTCACCTAGCTTATATTCTTAAGATAATAAGAACATCACGATACAATATACGAATGATAGAGGGAAAGAGAGAGGTGAGGATTCCTGAGCTCTGCAACGGTACTTCCCTCCGTGTTCGGATGAAGAGGAGTGAGCTGGGGCCCACACGTTGACCTTGCTGCCATCGCAGCCAAGCCCGATCTTTACCTATTATCTTCCTCTTATTAGGATTACGATTTTTTTTCTCTTTGGAAACAAAATTACTTTTAATTTTTAAAGTGGAGGCGGAATCAGTTGTGAAATATTCATTATAATAGCAAAATGTACGTTTTTGTAAATTAGTTAATTGTAAATTCTATTGAAAAGTTTTTGTTTTGCTGAGAGTAGCAGAGTTGTTGATTCACAAAGAGAAACAAAGAGGTTGTCCTCTGCTTGATGCAAATAAACATATACACATATATATCAAGATGATATATCTGATATATATATTATTTATTTGTTTGAGACTATAGTTTCGAAGACTTGGTCTTCATCATCAGTCTTTCTTCAATTATAAATGTTTTTCATGGAGTCAATATCATATGGATATTGAAAACTTTATGTTCTTTCTTCACTGCTGGAAGGCTAGGAACTAATAAAGACACTCTTTATTGTCTTTATTAGTTCCTATCCTTCCAGCAGTGAAGAAAGAACATCAAGTTTTCAATATCCATATGATATTGACTCCATGAAAAACATTTATAATTGAAGAAAGACTGATGATGAAGACCAAGTCTTCGAAACTATAGTCTCAAACAAATAAATAATATATATACAGATATATCATCTTGATATATATGTGTATATGTTTATTTGCATCAAGCAGAGGACAACCTCTTTTGTTTCTCTTTGTGTAAATTCTATAGTTGCGCTGATATCTAAAAGCTTGGAATACCATTAAAAAATAATATTTTAAACAAATATCCCACTTAATTGTGAAATACATTGGAATAAACCATAAATACGATTTTTCTCCATTACAAGAAAAATTGAAAAGAAAATTTGAAAACATATTCAAGATTCTGTACGCTCTCAGGAAAGAGCCATTCTAGGCCCGTGTACTAAATTAAAAACTTAAATATAATATTGAAGGAGACAATAAAGGACTGTGTCTTCTACTGGAATTTCCATTCCTACATTAATTCCTGTGAATCAATTTTAATAGACTGAGGAAGAGGGCAAAGCTCTCGAAACTAACGTTTATCCAAAATCCAAACTATAAATAAAATTTATAATTCCAGCAGAAGACACACTCTATTATTGTCTCCTTCAATAAACAAAAATTCTGCTACTCTCGGCAAAAAACTTTCAATTTAATTTAAATATTATATAAATTACATATTAAAAATTTATTTTCAAAAATTGTGTTGAGATAAATTAAATTTCTTAATTAATCGAAAAAATATAAATATATTTGAAATAAACTAAATAATTAAAATAAATAAAGTTATGATAATGTAATAGAAATTGAAAATACCATAAGTTTATTTATGGAAGCTATATTATGAAAACGAGAGGAAGGTCAAAAATGAAGATTCTAGACATTTGAACCAACCTTAACCAACATCAGTAAACTCTAGTTGCCATAAAGGTATTCAGCGAAACTTGTTTTTACTAATAAAAACGGGTTTTTACTGCAACATATATATCGAATCGGTTTCTCGAAAACGAGTCTAACTATTTCGCTAAAAATTGATGAACTTATCAAGTCTCATGGGTATTAGTTGTGATTAAAATTTTAATCCTATTGAAATAAAAGAAGGGGGTGTAAATTAGTCATGTCGTAAAATAAATATTTTAATCGTTCATATCTCGTCTTCGGTAAGTTGCAGAGCCTTGAAATTTGAAACTTAAGCTATTTAGAGGCAAAAAGTTACCGAGCATCGTTCGGTGCTCCAGGCACTTTATTTTATGTGACAAAAAACCCTTTTATTTATAAAATCTATTACTTGACGTTTAGGTTTATTTTTCGAGCCATCAAAACGAAATAACGTAAATCTTCCAGCATCAAACATATAGATATGTTTATTCGAATATATTTATATATAATATAAAACGATTTATTTGAAAATCCCCATTTTTAAAATTTTAAAAATAAAAAAAAGAATCGTGTTTGAATAAGGAAAATGTTATTCATAAATTTTAGCATAATTGGTTGGATGTCATCGCGAAATTATAAAATAACATTAAAGTAATTATATTAGCTTAGAATAAAGCAAATAACTGGATAACTACGTGTAATAAATAATAGAAATAGATGTAATATTTTTAATACCGAGAATTCTTCAAATTCATCGACCTTTTACCTTACCATTTAGATATTCAAATATGTCATCTATGACAAACATCGTAGACCCGTCGTAATTATGTTATTAAATAAAACTTTTAAGTTCCCACTCACCATATTTTACATACTCGAGACAAGAATATTTCAAAATGAAAAAAATAAATAAAATTTTTAAATAATTTTTTAAATAAATATAAGATATATAATATATGTTTACCTATAACGATCTATTCGACTTTTAGCTCATATCCTGTTACTTTTAATATTATTTGCATTCATTCTAGGCAAAAAAAAGTGTCAAGGTCCACAAGTATTTTATAAGTATAATAATTTATAGTTTACATAGAGCGATTAAAACGAATCATATATTACTTAAATATTACATGATTAAAAGTTTGAATAAAAATGCTTTCTTTCTAAATATGTCCATGATTTTGAACTTGACCTGTTTGCTGGAAGTAAATCAATTACTCTACTAATAGTATTGAATTTAATAGAATGTTTTCTTTACCGTGTTTAGAAATGCCTTAGACGTGGAGAAAACTCATTTCCTAGTATGATATTTTTTCTGTGTATAATCACTATAACTCAAGAAATTTGGATCAGCAAGCAAACAACTTTTCATATTTCAGGCTTTTAGCTTTAGAACTTATGTTTTTTTTTTGTTTTTTTTATTTAATGTCACCGGGAACAAAGCCCATTTAGACAGCACATAAGTAGAGTGTTAGTAGGGTTAGTGAGGGAGCCGAGTTTTCAGCCGGTATAAATTTTTATTTGCCAGCTAGGATCGAACCCCGGACCTCCACTTCAACATCGTCATAATCGATCGATGCCGAAGCGAGGCTAGTGCGTTAGCTGACTGAGCTACCCGACTCCCCCATCTTATGGTTAAAAATTAAGAAAAAAAAGTAAGAGAATAGTCATATGGAATATCTAATTGAAAATTTTTTATTTGTTTTGAGTAGCAAAGTTGTTGAATCATAAAGAGAAACAAAGAGGTTGTCCTCTGCTTGATGCAAATAAACATACACTGAATGTTTACTGGCTTGTCGGCTGAGTAACAACAACAAAATATTTCAATATCCACGCGATACTGACCTCATGAAAAATAATATTTATAATTAAAAAAGACTGATGATGAAGGGCAAGCCTTCAAATCTTATAGTCTCAAACAAATATATATATATATATATATATTTATTTATTGTCACCGGGAATAAGGTCCATTGACAGCACATCAGTAAATTGTTAGTAGAGTTAGTGAGGGAGCCGAGTTTTAGCCGGTATAAATTTGTATATGCTAGCAGGGGTTTCCCGCTTGAACATCGTCACCAACGATGCTGAAGCGAGCCCAGCGCCTTAGCCAGCTCGGACAACCCGACTCCCCTAAAAACAAATAAATAATATATACATAATATTTGATATATTATATGTGTGTATGTTTATTTGCAGAGAAGACAACCTCTTTGTTTCTCTTTATGATGTGGAATATTGAATGGTTTTAATTTAGAGTACATGTTTGTATTAATAAACTGTTTTTTTGGGCCAAGTTTAAGCTTTCTTGCTCAAGATGTTCGCTAGCAAAAAACTTCCAAATTACTAAAATTTTTGCCCACTTTAACCAAGATTTGCGGGAAGTGTACCAAGTCTTCAGAAAGGTTTCATTTTTTTGTCCAATTGTGATTTCATTAAATACTGCTTATTGAATATACTATAATTTGCCACTATCTACATATAATAGTACATGAATGAGGAAATTCACGTGAAATTACTATAAACCTGCCCTTCCTTCTTCGTATATAAAAAATACTATATATAAAATTCTGTCCTTGAGATTTTATAATTTATTATTATATTTTATTTATATTTTATTATTTTTTTTTTTGAATCCTGTTTTTCTATTTGAGTTACTATTAATTTCACATGGGTAGTTATTTTCGTAAGGACTTAAGGAGGTTCTTTCGCGACAATCCACACAAAACGTTTTAAACTCGTATCTATAAATATGAACGGTGTTAAAATTTTAAGTTATGTTTTTTAACATGACTGTACTTTTTACTCTACTATATTCTATTTATGAATGGATCATTTCCAAGCAATTGATATTTTATTCCCTCCACTAAAAATAATCGCCCAAATATGTTTTTTTATTTTTATCAAAACTACGCTGGTAAATAATTTCCATTTGTTTTTTTAAGTTGCCCGAAAATATTAATCTAACAAATATTAGTTTTTCATCAAGATGGTGAAAGTCCTTCAATGAAAAAAAATAAAGTAATGATCATTTTCTCACCCTTTCCCAATCTACCATATGTAAAAAAATTCATTTTTAATCGCAATTATTTCGTGTTTTGTGTGGTAAATCGTCTTCAAATTTTAACAGTGCGTTTATTATGCTTTTAATGACTTAAATTCCAAGTTTGGAAGATTTCTTGAATTTTTGCATTTGTGAAAAACTACATTAAAGGAAACTCACACGAAATTTGGCACAGGTCGATCAGAGGGCTTAGATAATGATAATTTTATTTTTTGAACCTTCCCGCCCCCCCCCTATTTTGATCCCCAAAATAAATATTCACTTCTTTTTCAAATATAGTATTTATATTTTCACGTAATTTCACTTATTTCTTTAGCCGTTTTTGAGATATTTCGAAAAAACTAAGCATAAAAGAAGATAACAATTTTCATGTACGAATACAATTGACGAAAATCACGATAGAGGTAACATCTTTATATAATTAATAAAGTAGTGCGAATTCAGCTCTCTGACATCTATTGGCTGATAACTATCGGTGATCAACATTTTTTCGCCTATACTTTAACATATGTTACATCTTATGGTAAATTACAAATCTTAGCATAATTTCTTTCTAATTTGGCTACTTTAAACTTTGATTCTATTATATTATTTACTCTGATTTATTCATAGGCAGAGCTTACCGTATTCTTTTTTTGGTTTATGTGTTTATGTTTATTTGCATCAAGCAGAGGACAACTTAAGTTTCTCTGTTCAATTTTTATTAAACCTTTGGGTTCCTCTCAAGAGATTAAATAAAAACGCTAAAGTTAAAAAAAATATAAATAAGCTGACGTGTTCTGATGTGGCCATACACTTGACTTTACCATACTACCTGGCCCCTCAATAATATTTAATATTTAATAAAATTATTTAGAATCATGTAGGGAGGGGTTGGATTTTTGCATTTTTATACTTCTGGGGTCCCTCTGAGTATGTATACAAAATTTGTTTGAGTTTGGTAAATGACCAAGATTTTCATTTTTTGACCTCCCCCCCATTTCGGGTGGTTAGTTTTTGCTTTTTTAGACTTCTGGGAGTCCACTGATTATGTATACAAAATTTGGTTGAGTTTGCTCAAATAGCCTAGATTTTTAATTTTTAAACACCCTCAGCCCCCTTAATTTTGGGTCGATATGCACCAAAATCTAATCAGCTCTTAATCTCAATGGACCAAAACTACGTGTGAAATTTGGTTTTGATATTCACAATAGTTTTTGAGCTAGCTCGTCCACAAAATTTGGTAACACAGACTAACAACGAACAACAGACTAACTAACAGACATTTTGACAAAACAATTATTATCTCGAAAAATATAATTTTTTCTATGTTCACTTATTAGGGCTTTTTTGTAGAGCAAAATGCCATGGTTTCGCTCAATTTTTTTAATCAAAATAGTTTCAGACCTTTTTGAGATATTTCGAAAAAAAGAAGGAAAAAAACACTTTTTTCATGCAGGATTACAATACTTAACCATACCCTGTATGGTAAAGTAAAAACACTGATGATGAAGACCAAGCCTTCGAAACTATAGTCTCAAACAAATATAAATAGTGTATATATATATATATACACAGATATATATATATATGTAAGTTATCTTCTTAGGTAAATAAAATCGAATTCTGAAATTGAATTTAGTTTTAATAGGTTATGATACAAAGTGTACATTAATATATTACAAATTATATACAAATTAAATACAGGTCAAATATTTGAACAATACCTGAAATTGAATTTAGAATCGATTTTTCAGGTCTGTATTATCTCTTATTAATAATTATAATTTTTGATTTATTAAGTTACACGTCAGCTGAGATTGATGTCAAGTCATTGGGACTGGTTGGCTGGCTGGCTGGTTTGTGCTGTCTCGAGTTTGACGCGCAGTTTTCAAACTTAAATCTCCCCCCTCCGAGACATCAGCTGGCAGTAGCTTTCTTTTGTGAAACAATGTTGTTTTCTTCCTTCTTTTCTTTTATGCTACTTCATAGATGGAATTTGAAATTTTTCGCACAATTCGGAAAGGTCCTCTTCTGATCTTGTCTAGTTTATTTTGTTTAATTTGCTGCCTGTTTCGACATATACCATTTCATCTTTCTTGAATTCATATTCCTTCCTTCTTTTATCTACTCTGGCTTTACTTTTTTGGTTCTTCGATCGAGTTCTTTACTGCTTGCTCTCTGTCTTTCTCCATATTACTTTCCTGTTGGAACTTCTTGGGAGTTATCTCGGATTTGTTTCCGAAAAGTAAGTATTCTGGTGCGAATCACGTAACACTGTGAACAGTATTATTATATTCCTTGATACATTCATCTGCTATCGCAGATCTCAATTTCTTCTTTTGTTGTCCCCATTTATTTTCACATCTTATTCTGTTTACGATTGTTTGATTTGCCCTCTCATTTAAACCGTTCGATTCAGGACAATCAACACAAGTGAATATTAATTTGATATTTTTGTCTTTGAGGGTAGTTTTTAGCTCTTTTGAGTTTATCCCAGCATATTGATCGCCCAATAATGTCTTTATTGAATTTTTTTGTTATTGGGTCAATCAATTTTATAAAATCATTTGCTGTCTGTGTTTTTGAGGTCAGAGCAAATACATATCTTGTCATATGATCCCACTAGGATGTGCATGTACTTTTTAGATGATTTATTCCCAGAAAATCCTCCAATTGTGTCAATTGACATGATTTCATATGGTTCTTTTGCGGGTCAAGCTGTGACATTTTGTCCTATTAATCTGCCTCTTCTTGATTTATTTTCAATGCATGTCGAGCATGTTCTGCAAAATTTTCTTATTAATTTGTCCATATTCTTGAAATAATAATGAGGTCTTATTTTATTTAGCAAATGCTTAACACCAATATGTCCATAGAAGTCATGAACCTTTTTTATTAATTCATCGCCAAATCTTCTTGATACAAATATTCTTTCATTATTTCTCAAACCTTTGAGACATGATATCACCTTTTTTTACTACATTCTTAGAATTATTTAACTCTTCTTTGTTTAACTCCTGATCATTCGTGGATTTCTTTCAAAGATACTATATTTACTACTTTTAAGATGTCTTCTTCGTTTTCAAAGCTCTCTAATACTGGGTTCTTGATAGAGAGTCAGCCTCTAAGTTTGTTTTTCCTGGAGAGTATATAATTTTAGGACTATATTGAGACAGATAGAATATCAGTTCTCCGAGAGGTTCATCAGTTCTTGCTTTTACTCGCAAAGTCTCCAAAGGCTTATGATCAGTTATTACAGTAAATTGCCGACCTATTAACCAATGTTGCCAGTATTTTATGGCCTCTTTAATAGCTAGGCATTCTAGGTATACTCTAACCTTGTGCTTTTTTGGGTGGGGTTCAATTTTTTTGAGAAGTAGGCTACTGGGTGGAGAACACCATTTGCCTGTGGCTGTTTAAGCACACCTCACGAGACCTTCAACACTGGCGTCGGTGTATATAAAAACCTCTTTGTCTTGGTCGTAGATTGAAAGTATTGGGCTTAGAACACAAATATTCTTTTATTGAGTTAAATGCTTGCTCGCAACTCTCGCTCCACTCAAACTTGACATTTTTCCTTAATGAAATTGTGTAAAGAGCTCTAATGTTTTTTATTGCATTTTCAATGTATTTATAATAAAAATTACACTTCCTAAAAATTGTCTTATATTTTTCTTGTTTTTAGGCCTTTCAAAACATTTTATTGCTATAAGGTTGTCCTTATATGGTCTCACTTGACCTTTCTCAATGATATGGCCCAAATATTTAATTGAATTTTTGGCAGAAATTACATTTTAAAAGTTTTAATTTGAAACCTTCTTTTTGGATCACATCCATTAATAAGTCGATATGCTTTAAATGTTCTTCAAAGGTGTTAGAGAATATCAATATGTCGTCAATATAATTTATGCAAAAATCACTTAGTTTGTTTCTTCTTATTATGTTTGCTAACACTCTCTGGAATATGCTACTCGACACTTTGAGACCGAATAGCAAAGTAGTCCACTGTCAATGACTGCATTTGGGTAACAAATCCCAATTTGTCTCTATCTTTACTTCTCCTGGGATTGACCAAAATGCAGAGTGTATGACAAAGCTGAGAACCGAGTGCGCTTCCGCTTTCACCATTATGTCGTAATCCTTGGGAAAGGATGACTTTCCGGAATGAGGATCTGAAGTTATGATTCTCGGAAATCAGGCACTCTTAAACGTGATCTTCTGCCTGTCATCCTGCTTGTATGCCATTGTAGCTTTGGGGCTGCAAAGGACAGAACTAGATTCTTCTATTAATCCCAGCTGAAAGTTTTTGATATTTGGTAGTCAATTTCTTTTTTGCAGTCCACGGTAAAGGAGCATCGATTCTGGTTTCTTTGACGCTTACATATTGTATTCCATTCATTTTGTTTGAGCTTCCGATGCTTTGGACTCTTCGCAACGTCACATGTTATCCTTGGCAAAACCTTTTTCTTTTTTTAATGACTTAGTTTTTTATATCATTTCACTCTTTTGTATCGTCTAAATGACTTGAAGGCACCAATGTTCATATTCAATTAAATGTTTATCTATTCCATTTAAGATTTCTATCTGTTTTTATTTTATTGACTTCTGTTAGTTCAATGTTATCTATTTTGCCCGATTCTTTTCAATTATCTTTGTATTATCGTTTGTTTACTTTGGAGATAGCCTAATACTATCTCTTCTAATTTATTATTCGTTTCTTTTAGTTTAAGATTGTCTTTTTTTGTTCCTGTTTTGCATTTTGTACTGTTGAATCTTTTTTGAAATATCTTTAATTCTTCCATTCTGAATCGGTTATAATTTTTTTATTGCATCTAATGGCAAGTAACATGTCGTATGAAGGGTGTTGTTATTTTTCCGAGCATGTAGCATCTATGAAATCAGATATTTCATTTACTTTGAGGTAGCAAGTGGTACTTGGCCTTCTACAGGAGATTGCTGCATTTGTCTGTGTTTAAATATTGTTTCATCTGTTTTTGTTTGCTTAGTTCGTCTGTATTATTTCTTTAATTTATTAATGACTCTTGTCAGAGCCTGTGTCATAAACAGCTTCAAATATTCTGAGTTCATCCTCTAGATACATTTAATGTTAACAATGGTGTTAGTTGATTTACCGGGGCCGTCTAGTTTTTTTGGTTCTTGAAACCGCTCAATCTTTTCGTTTAAATTCTTCCTGTTTTCTTAGCCTGCCTATCTTTCTCATGTACGACATATAGCGGTGATTCAGGTATCTGTTTTGGCCATCCTAGTTCCTACTGCATTTGTAACAGGGTGTCTTTATAGCATCATCATTCAGCTACCTGTACTTTAGGACATTTTTTAATTTCTTTTCTAAGCTTGTTAAATATTCTAAAACTCGATATTCTGATCATAACACAAGAATGTTAATCAATTAGGTCATGTATTTTTATTTCTTCTGCATCAAGGATATCAACCTGTGTATTTTGAGGTAATACCTATAACATTATGTGGTTTATTTTTGGCACTTCTGAGATTTGGAGGTTTCAGCATCAGTAGTAAGAGACTTTCTTTTTTAAGCTGTAATCAATTATTGAACCATCTATATCCTTAAATTTGTAAGCATATCTAGCTTCAAAAATGGCCCATCCTCTTTGCATAAATCAATAAAAAGATTTTGTCCATTTTGACCAATCGTGGTCAGATGTCTTCTGCAAGTTCCTTCTATGCCATTGCTTTTGAGTTGCCCTCTAAGAAGAATCTTCCTGTTTTGTATCTTCATAATACCTATCATCTATCTTCTATGTCTAGTTTCACATTCTATCTCGAAAAATTTTAGCGCCATTCTGCTGCATTTTGTTGAATGCCACAAAGTTCATTTCAGTCAGCATTTTTTTCGATATCGTAACTAATGGCTTTCTTTTCTTTCAATTTCTGAGTCCAGGTTGTTAGGAAATATCAGTTTCATCCTCCTCAATTCTGGATCTTATTGAAAGAATGTAGACTTCCTTCGGTCAGTTACTTCCAAAAAAAACCTTTAAATATAAAATTATTGAAAAATGCTTCATCTCATATATAGTTTCTTGATCTCAACCCGAGTAAAGTTATATATTAACATTCTGAAATGTCCTCTCTTTGGACATGCTTTTACACTTGTGACTTGGATATAGAGTAATTTGGCTTAGTTCTTTGTGTGGTTTCTCACCTTGATGTTCTTCGGGAAATGCACAGACTAGATTTATCCGATATTAATTTTGTGCTTTTGATCGAATTCTCCAAGGAACCTTCAATCTCTTCTTTTTTCTAGATGTATCCTTGCTTTGGTCGGCATCTTTTGGTGGTAGGAGAAAAATCCTGATTTGTAAGTTTCTTCTTAGGTAAATAAAAATCGAATTCTGAAATTGGATTCAGTTTTAATAGGGTTATGATTACAGAATGTGCATCAATATATTACAATTGCCTTCACGTTACATACAGGTCAAATATCACGAACAATACTGAAATTTGGTTTCGAATTAGTTTTTCAGGTCAACTTGTTCTCTTTCTTGTTAATTGTTATAATTTTTTGATTTATTTAAGTTTTTGTCAGCGAGGTGGTTGTGAAGTCCATTCTTGCGGACTGGTTGTGGCTGACTGTGGTTTGTGTATCTTCGAGTTTTTGACGCTGCAGTTTTAAGCAGAACTATATATAACATACAGATATATCATTTCGATATAAATGTGTGTATGTTTATTTGCATCAAGCAGAGGACAACCTCTTTGTTTTCTCTTTGTGAATTAAATAAAAACCCTAAAATTAAAAAACTATAAAAATGTATGTGTGATTGTACATTGACTCCCTTTTATTAAGAGCTCCATAATTCTTTAGTATTAATTATAGTGTGATTAAAATTTGTTCAAAGCTTGGAGGTGTAATTAATTATTCTTCCTCGCAAGAGAATTCTCTCTATTAAAAAAAAATCTCAAATGCGAACTTTACATTCTAAATGTTTGAATAATTTATTGTTCAAATTATCTAGATAAATATATATACATCTAGGAAATTATACATTTTTTGTGCTTAACACCGATTATCCTCCTTGTATAAATCGTACTCCATTCAATATTTTTTCTCCTTTCTTTTTTTGTAGATAATAAAGCGCGTTCATCATTTTCTAATTATTTTTCATTGCTTTGAAAAAAGTTCTCAATTAACCAAAATAAAAATGTTTGTTATTTATTTTTCGTTTGAGCATCTCTACAATCGAAAGAATATAAAAACAATTATTATCCACTTTTAATCGAGAAAATACATTATTACTTATTACTGGTAGTGTATTATTGTTTATTTATTTTTAACCGACTTCAAAAAAGGAGGAGGTTCTCAATTCGGCTGATTTTTTTTGTGTCTATGTTATCCATATCTTCGCCAATTATGAACCTATTTTGATGATTTTTTTTCGCATTGGGTTCAGTCTAGTTTCCGATTGATCCCGTTTTTTTATTGGTATTGGACCTTTTTTGATATGTTTGTTCAGGCATAACTTCTTTGTTTATGAACCGATTTTAATGATTCTTTTTTATTGGAAAGAGTGCACCTTAGGGGTCTTACCATATTAATTTGGTCAAGTTCTAAAGATAGGATCAAAACGAAATAATGTAAATCTTCAATTCTTATGACCAAATAATCGAAATTATAATAAATAAAATCTTTTGTAAAAAATCTTAAAACATTCATTTAAAACCCGCAAACGTTTCGAGAGAATTTATATATTTATGAGATTGAATTTTATTATCATTTTCATATCTGATTCATTCGCCCGGACGCTTTCTTTTACGAGATACATGTAAGGTATTATATTAAGTCACTATTAATAACATCACTAAGAGAAAATAAAAATAATTTTTATAAAAAAAAATAAAACCGACTTCAAAAAAATTAAAATGCAACAAATAAAATAATAATAACTTAAAAATAAAATAAAATACACTAATATAAAATAATTATCTTATTTAGTTAAAACTAAACGACGAAATATTAACATGAAATTACTTTTTGAAGTCGGTGCCAAACATATACATTTATGAATCGCACTCGACGGGTCTTATTTAGCACGTTTGGCAGGTACGCTCGCTTATATAGTTTGTTGTGGCACCGACTTCAAAAAGTAATTTCATGTTAATATTTCGTCGTTTAGTTTTAACTAAATAAGATAATTATTTTATACCTTTGAGTTGTTATTTATCTTATTTTTAAGTTATTATTTTGTTTTTCGCTTTTCGGTCATTCTAGTCACCAGCCAATTTACGATACTGATATTAAATTAAGACTTCTATGCAGGGTACAGATTTTAAACCGGTTTCCTCGAGTCGGATTCTCAGGCTAGTACGCTAACCCCTAGCCTAACCCGACCTCCATTATTGTTTATTAAATGCAATTTATATTTCTGAATCAATTGTCATTTAAATAATTTAGGAACTCAATTTTTTCTAAATAAAAGGATTGAAAAAAACCTCTTAGCTAATTTATTTTAAAGCTATTATCGTGGACAGTTGTTGATTTGAAAGGGTTTTTTTGGGTCAAGCCAATCATCCCTTTAACAAAAAAAAATTGATTAAATTTTTTATTTAATAAAATCCATTTGAATTGAATTTTTATTTACGATACTGTTCATTTTCGTTCTGTTGATTGAATGAATTACTTGTTCCTAACAATGATTAGTCCAGAACTAAAAAATATGTGGTCGCTAACAAAGGCGAATTTATATTAGAAAATGTATTTTTGACCAAGTATCATCTTATTTGTTTCAAGAAAGTTATTAGATAAAACAAATAAGATTCAAAAATCGGCCAAAATGCATTATGAAATAGAAAATAGTCTCTTCTTAGGAATCACATTTTTTTCGAAATGTATAAATCGTCGTTTTGCAGGTAAAAGACATAAGTACAAATTTTCAAAATTAAATTTTTAATAAATGAATTTAACTTTTAAGGACATCATATCTAATATCTATCATGTCCTTAAAAGTTAAATTCATTTATTAATATTATAGGTCTGGGTTGATTTTTGAAATAATTTCATCTTTTTTCAAAAAAAGACACTCAAAAAGATACTTAAATCTTTGCTTTCACTGTAAAGTTAAATTTTTTGTTTGTTTATATAACTCAGGGAATCCCAAACTTTTCCGCTTCGCCTTTTTAAAATTAAAATTTTTCTATGGCGCACTACCCTAAGTATGGTAAAAGTACCATATGTGTAACTTTTCCGAATCGCTGCGCATTTTTAAAATTAAAATTTTTCTATGGCGCCCTACCTAAGTATGGTAAAAGTACCATATGTCCATAAAAATGTATGGTATAACAAATAATGTTTAGCTTCTCACTTTGTTTTTTGTCTAGTTAGCCAAATGTTTTAATTATTTAATTATGAAGCTTCGCGGTGGACCTGTGAAGAAGTCGCGTAGGAGATTGTGAAAGTCGTGTGGTGACCACACCAGTTGATTTACGAAATTTTCCGACTTTCTACCAATAAAGTGGATATTGATGAGGCAGTCCAAACAAAAGAAGAAGATAATTTACACTATCTTTTTATTCATAAAACCGACGTTTCGGAGGCTATTCCCTCCTTCTTCAGAGGTTTTGAAAAGTCAGTGAAGGAAATCCAATGCGGCATTCCTCTGTCTCCTCTTTCAGTGGCAGCAACAATATCAATAATCCACTTAATTCACTTATCAGTCCGTCTCCAAAAATTACTCCAATCTTATTTCTACCAATAACTGATAATTTAAAAAAGTATTTCGCACTGAGACCCGTATGGACTGGGGGTAGAATAGGTCCATAGTATCCTCTGCTTATCGTAAAAGGCGACTAAAAGGGGTTGGACGTGAGGCTAACAAGCTCACTCAGTAAAAAAACCTCCCAGTCATGGAAGCATGCATTTGCTTCCATTCAACATGGAGAAGAATATTAAGACACCTAGATAAAACAAAAATAATCATTTAAAATTGTAACGAAAAAAAAGAAACACATTTTTTCTTTGACAAGTTTCTCGTATAAGAAACTTGGATTATATGTTTACTTGGCTGCTTCGCATCGGGTATGGTCAAGTATTGTAATCGTGCATGAAAAAAGTGTTTTTTTGCTTCATTTTTTCGAAATATCTTAAAAACGGCTTAAACTATTTTGATTAAAAAAATTGAGCGAAACCATGGCATTTCGGTCTACAAAAAAGCCCTAATAAGAGAACATCGAAAAAATTATATTATTAGAGATAATAATTGTTTTGTCAAAATGTCTGTTATTCTGTTAGTACGTCCGTTTCCAAATTTTTGTGGACGAGCTAACACAAAAACAAGTGTCAAAACCAAATTTCACACGTAGTCTTGGTGCACTTTTCGTTTATTGAGCCACGCAGGTGGGGGCCTCCACTAACAAGAAATATTTACATAGTCGGGTGAATTTAATTATAGGAGTATTTACATAATTATAGGAACATTTACATAATATATTTACAATTTTTTTTCTTTTTTTCTTTCTATATACAATTTCTAGCGCATGGCGATTTCCCTATAAGTTCTCTTATTGAAGCTGTAAAAATTCATCAAAGAACCCCTCATCGCCCTGAAGGTCATATCGCATAAAGTTCTCTGGGAAATTCGCAGGGCGACAAGGGGATTAAGAGCTGATTAGATTTTGGTGCATATCAACCCAAAATTAAGGGGGGTGGAGGTGGTTAAAAATTAAAAAACTAGGTCCTTGTACCAAACTCAACCAAATTTTATATACATAATCCATGGGGCCACAGAAGTCTAAAAATGCAAAAAC
Source organism: Forficula auricularia (assembly GCA_024734495.1). Taxonomy (NCBI): domain Eukaryota; kingdom Metazoa; phylum Arthropoda; class Insecta; order Dermaptera; family Forficulidae; genus Forficula; species Forficula auricularia. The sequence goes on from JALMQS010000099.1 coordinate 86,372,599, forward strand.
TAACAGCCCAAAATGGGAGGAGGAGGTGTAGGGTCAAAAGATGGAAATATAGACCCTTGCTTGTACCAAACTCAACCAAATATTGTGTACATAATCTGTGGGAGCACAGAAGTCTAAAAATTCAAAAACTAACAGCCCAAAATGGGGGGAGGAGGTGTAAGGTCAAAAAATGAAAATATAGACCCGTGTACCAAACTCAACCAAATTTTGTATACATAATCAGTGAGCCCCCGGAAGTCTAAAAATGCAAAAACTAACCCCCCTTCTACATGATTATAAATAATTTTAATAAATATTAAATACAAGTGAGGGACCAGGTTGTATGGTAAAGTCAAGTGGATAGCAACATCAGAACGTATCAGTTTATTTTAGCACTGATTTAATGGGCTTAGAAACCAAGTTAAATAAAAGCATTTATAAAATAATATAATAAATTAAAAAAGCTTTCAGTCAATAATTTAAATCGTTTTTAGAATTGTATCCGACGTTGGTCATTTATTAAAGACCTATGATAGTTATTTCGACCAGGCCCTTGAGAAGAAAAATCACTTTGCTTCCAATTATTAATTCTAGATGTCTAGTTAAAAAGAGATTTTAATATTTTTGTTTCGAGCCAAGCCCATAGATACGGCACGAGCTCTGTTTTTTTCTTCTTCACCTGTTCGGGCGGGGACCCTAGTCAATGGACTCGAGGGAGAAAGAGAAATAAGAAACAAGTTTGGTGTCGGTCCACTGACGCGTTCCCTTTTACAAAATCGCTATTATTCCATTTGGATGACATGCTGGAATTCTTATCAAGCGGAAATAATAGCAATATTCTATTTATTGAAGAAAATCAACCATTATTAAAAAAATGTATATCATTAAATAGCATTTTCAAATGATATATTATAAATTGATACATAATAGTAATAATCACGGATCGGAAAGATTCAATTTTCTGAGTAACGAGTTATAAAATATCAATAATACCAAAAAACTTTAGAGAAAGGAATTATATTATTATTCGCTAAGTGAGAGATAATATAGTAAATTCGTATTTATTTAGGTTACATTTTTAACCGACTTCAAAAAAGGAGGAGGTTCTCATTTCGACTGAATTTTTTTTTACTTTACCATAAAGGGTATGGTCAAGTATTGTAATCGTGCATGAAAAAAGTGTTTTTTTCCTTCTTTTTTTCGAAATAGCTCAAAAACGGCTGAAACTATTTTGATTAAAAAAATTGAGCGAAACCATGTCATTCCGCTCTACAAAAAGCCCTAATAATGAAACATCGAAAAATTTTGAGAAAAATATATAATATATAATTAGCCAAATCCCCCCCCCTTGCACCTAGTTCGAATATTTACATAAATATAATATTTGCTTATAGAAATAATACAATAAAAATTTATTTAATTATTATTAAGCGGATTTTTTTTTTTTGCATTTTTGAACCAAAAAATTCTTAAACTAGAAACCTCAAAATCTTGCCAGTACAAACATTTTGACACCAAAATAAACTTTCTACGATTTTTCATTTTCGATTTATCAAGGAATAAGTTTTATTTTCAAAATTAAAAAAAAAAACCAATCGGGCACCCCTCCCCTCGCCCCTCTCTAAAGAAAAATCCCGATTCCATCCCTACTATTTTGGTCTATCTCCCGGGTGTACATTATATTTCATTTCATTAATGAAAAATGAATAGAAATTCCCATTGAAAAATTATTTATCGAAATTCAAGGAAATTGATAAAAGGCTGGCTGGCCTCCTTGCTTTCCTTCAAGGCTCAGTTGAAGCGAGGCAAGCAGAAGAAGAAGAGCAAGGGCTTATGGTCACCCAGCCAGCCAGCCAAAGGTAGGATAAACAAAATAAGGGTACTTTCTAGTTTCCTAACACATACTTTCTCTTGCCTAACTCATTGTTTATTTAATTGATTACATATTATAATTAATATTGATTGAGTTTATTTTCCTGAACATCTCTTCATCCCCTAAAGGGGTGACTACCCCTAATCTAATTCTCCGCTCATGTTGATGATATCTAGGAGATTCTGGAACTATTTCAATGCCCTAAGCAGAAATATGGATTGAATTTATTTTTCTTATCATCCTTTCATCCCCTAAGGGGGTGACTATCCCTAATTTAACTTTCCTCTCAAATGAATGATATTTAGCAGATTCTGGGATTATTTCAATGCCCTAAGCATAAATATTGATTCGATTTATTTTTATGAACATTCCTTCATCCCCTAAAGGTGTGACTACCCCTAATTTAACTTTCCACTTATGAGGATGATATCTCACAGATTCTGGGACTATTTCAATCCCAATAAATATGGATTGAATTTATTTTTCTGAACATTTTTTTATCCCCTAGAGGGATTGCTACCCCTAATTTAACATTTTGCTCAAGTGGATGATTCTGGGACAATTTCAATGCGCTAAGCACAAATATTGATTGAATTTATTTTTATGAACATCGCTTTTTAAGATGCGGTGATGAGAGAAAAATACAATTTGTATACCTTTATACACAACATTAATTTTTAAATATAATCTTGTTAAATTTCTAATAGATTTCAAATTCGATAGATGATGGGGCACACACTGAGACATGGGGGACTGCTTAGGGATATCTTGGAGGGGGAGGTGGGAAAGAAAAGGGGAAGGGGAAGAACCAGATTAGAATATTTCAACCAAATAATTGGGGATATGGGATGCCAGACATTTAGAGAGGTTAAACAGCTGGCGGGGGACAGAGTCGAGTGGAGACGGATTGTTGCATCAAACCAGTCTTAGGACTGTATACTCAATGATGATGATCAAATTCGATAGTTTTATTACTCTGTGATTAATATAAGCTGGATATTTATTTGCACGGCATTTTTGTATAACGTTAGCTCCTGAGGGACTACTATTGCACAATTTTAATTTAGACATCATGGAATCGGGCTTGCAATCCTTTGTTTGTTCTGCCATTTTTTTTTTTTACTAAACTAGAACTTCATATAATTATTTTTAAGCATATATTAAATGATTCAGTAAATGTGATTTAATATATAAATAAATATATACTATATACAATTTTTGCTCGTTTAATAAGAGTAGATATTAATTTTGTCAAAGAAATATTTTTGATTTATACTTATTTGGGGCCACAAATTTTCTTTTGTACCAGGCTGCGAACTATCCAGAATATGATCTTGGAGCTTAAGGATTCCCTAAATTGAATAAATGAACAATATATTTATTAATTTATTTTAATATTTTTGACTGAACTTAAACGATGCGGAAATAAAGATGGTAAAGTGGGGATAAAATTTTTGAACTTGATGAATCCAATGATCTATAACCTATAATATTAATTTATAAAAAAAAAATTGGAATATAAAACAATTTAAATTAAATAAAAGCTGTATCTTCTTCTTCAAGTGACATACTCGATTCCGAGCGTCGGCGATTACTTTGGAGAGTATCCTTTCCATTGTAATTTTTTTGGGGATAATTTTCACAGGGGTTGTTTCCCATTACCTTCCCCTGAAGGGATCAGGTTATAACCGGTCAAATATTTGCATCGAGTCGGGCTTGAACCCGCACTAGCTTGATTAGAAGTCATGCTCTTCTTCCACTCGGTCAACCTGACTCCTTACGCTAACGGCCATACCACGTTGAAAGCAACAGTTCTTGTCCGATCACTGAAAAGCTGTATATAGCTATATAACATTTAAGAAATCACATTCCCCTATAAACTAATAATATTTAAAAATTTTGGAATTGAAATCTTTGACTTAAGATATCATCCGCCTCCCTGGTGTAATGGTCAGCATGTCTGGCTGGCAACCCGGAGGTCTCGGGTTCGATTCCCGGCTATACCCAGACATTTTTTCTGTAAGTATAGGGTCTGGTAATAAAAATTAAGTGGGAGATAAATTTAACCTAATTTATCGCGCGGAGAATTTACCACTGCTCGAAGCCCTTAAAAAACTTAGTAAATTGGATTGTATCTAACTTTCTGAGATTTGGCTCGTGATCCCGGCTTCTTTCCTTCTACTCTGTTCTTTTCACGATGGAGGGGCCATCCCATATAGGCCTTTAGGAGATGCACCTTCTGGTATATCTCCTTCTCACATCAATATCATTAAAAAAAATATCACAAAACAAGCAACATACCAATCGATTTTATGTGTTGTAACAGGTTATGTATTACCAATTACAATTGTAATTAGTATCTTGTATTTCAATTGCTTGTTACTAATTATTGACTATGTTTTCATTCCAGGTAGTAAAAATAATTAAAATCATCCTTTGCTTTCACCTCTTCTACTCTAAAAGAGAGTATTCTTTACAGTATGAATAAAATATATTCTCCCAAGAGGGCGGTTTCGCCTGGCGTGTATGTGACTGGCAAACACGAGATCTTAACTTAAATGGGCTATAGTTCTTCCTCTTTTTTGCTTCTTTTCTTTTCCCATGGGACAAATAATAGCCTTTGCGTACTTTAATTATTATTTATTTATTTTTATAAACGAATTTGCAATGCTTTTTACAAAAAGATATAAATTCATACGTTTTAAAGTTTATGTCTCATTTAATAATTGCCTACTCTGCTACTCTCGGTATAACAATAAAATATTTTCAATTAAATTTTCTAATTTCTCCAGATCAGAAACTATCACACTACTATATTAACATAATCACATATTAGAAAACTGCATTAGTGCCTCTGTATCTTTGTTTGTACCTACTATGTATATCCGTCCCCCAACAAAAACAGTCGTCATAGTTACCAATTTAAATGAAATTATATAAAAATAAAAACATTTATTTCTGTTAAATTCCGCAAACATGTCTCTATAAAAATAAAAAAATAAAATTTATTTTTAAAAAGCAATTAAAATTGACTCCAAGATTATGTACCATAATTCCGGGATCAGGGAGAGAGTTCGTGGGTGGAGAGTTGTTGGAGATAGAGAAGAGAGGGTCCAGGGGAGAGGAGGTGTGTTTCAGGAGGGTCCAGGGGGGCAGGTGAGTGGCTCTATATCAGCATGTTTATAAAAATTAAATAAAGTGTGGTGCAACACCTATAAGTGTAAAATTACTCTCGTATCGTGAAAAGAAAAGGAATAGATTTCATATATCGAGTTCAAACCCTTCTAAGCTACATATGAATGTGCCTCTTAAAATATTGAAGATTTTAGGAAAAGACGGAACCGGAAAAGGAATAATTCTTTTATATCAATAAACGAGTTGACGAATGGATTTATTAGATTTGTTTCTAATTTGACATCGAAAAGACGTTGATGTCCTTAAATCTTTCCAATATCCTGGTTTTTGAAGTATGGATAAAAAAATCGTTTTTTTTTTTTTTTCAAAGGTAAATCATATTTTATAAAATGTCGATGCCTCTCCCTATTAAGCCATAACGGAAGAAAATAGACTCAATTAACGATTCGCCTATAATCATCTCCACACATTGACGGAAAATTGATGCTTATGGTTCCCTCAATTATCAGGTGTGGATTTTTTTTCGTCTCATAAATGTTTATTGTGAAAGTTTAACAGATTAATAATTTTCACGACCTAAGCATGGGAAACTGTTTAAAATGGTCCATGAATATATACATTTCTAAGAAATTTTCAACAAGAATTTGAACTCTAAACTTAAAAATTAATTAAATAATTACTAATTATATTTTTGTGGTTTTCCAAATATCTGAGTAACTTAATGAACTAGTTCTTTAACATTTAAGCCATTTGAGAACACATGTTGATGAAACTACTTTTCTTTCAATAGACCAGATGGAATAATTTCTTAAAATCTTTCTCAAGTATTTATGTACAGCATTAACATTATCAATTTTGCCTGCCTGCTATATTTTCCATTTCAAGCATGTCAAAGACAAGTCCAGCCGAGTTTTGGTAGAATAAAAATTGTTCTCGATGAGGAATTATTAAAATAGAAATAATACAAAAAAGGAATAAATAAAGATGTTTCGGGAACATTTGGAGTAATCCATTTCTAATAACTCTCACTATATAAGATCGGAAATATTTATAAGAGTGCTTAGACAAGTCATAGCTTGCTTATAGCTCAATAGAATTAGAAGAAATTTAAGATTTTCTTATAGGACAGGCTTGATTCATTGTGGAAGATGTCGATTTCCACCTCAAGGACTGTGGAGTTGAAGTCACAAGAATTAATTTCTGATTCCTATCCTTACTCACACAAAGCAGTATCCGTTTGGAGCGAAGGTCCCAAAATATATTTTTAAAAAATCTAATGTTAAATTTGAAAAATAACGAAAATAATTCTGTATTCGATGAAATTTGTAAAAAAAAAAGCGAAAATTAAAATTAAACAAATCGTAGGGAGTTGGACTTGACTTTAAATTAAATACAAAGTTTTTATTTTAATAGGCCAAACGTTTTGTTGCTGGTTCGCAACTTCTTCAGTGGCTCATTAATTAAACTTATTTGTCTGGGGTTTTTCTCTTAGTCAAAACCCCAGACAAATAATTTTAATAAATTAGCCATTGAAGTAGTTGCGAACCAGCAACGAAACGTTTGGCCCATTTAAATAAAAACTTTGTATTTAATTTAAAGTCAAGTCAAACTTCCTACTCTTTTCTTTGATTATTAATCATGTACACGAACAATGAAATATTAAAATAAAATTTCAAAAAATGAAGGATACTTTTTTGGACAAATTCCCGTGGTTGAAAAGTCACCAACCGCCACTGCGGACTATGTATTTAATAGCAGGAGAAACAATTTTTGACTTCTTCATTAATTTCCATAGCTGATTTGATATCATCAATTTTTGGATAACCTTCAATTCCACAAACAAATTATATATCTTAAAATCTCTTCATCTGTGGGTCACTAGAAGGCTAGAAATGCAAAATCTAACCACCACAAAATGGGGGGGGTCAAAAAATGAAAATTCTTACCCTTAGAGCCAACTTAACCAAATTTTGTATATATAATCTGTGGGTCACTAGAACTCTAGAAATGGAAAAACTGGGTGCTGGGGTAGAATGATGGTGGGGGGGGGGGTAGAATGATGGTGCGGGGTGGGGTGGAATGGAGTAGGGGTAGGTTAGAGTATGGGGTGCGGGGGTGGTATGAGGGTTCGGCGGTGGTGTGGGGTGGATTCCGGGGGGCGTAGCTGGGGTGGCGCCCAGGAGGATAGGCGGGAGTGTGATGCGCGGGGGTGGAGGGCATGGGGTGGGGTGCAGGGTGGAGTGGGGGTTCAGATGAGGGCCCAGAGGCATAATGGGGTGGGGGGTGAGGCGGGGGTTGAGGGAACGGGTGGGGTCCGGGTGGGTGGGGGTTCAGGTGAGGGCTCAGAGTTGTGGTGTGGGGGGTCGTGGGGGGTGGGGTCGGGTTTGTGGTAGGGGCGTGCCCCTGGCTAGCAAGAGGGCCACCGAAGGCGGGCCTTGCAGCTAGTTTTAATATATTCTTATAATTTATTTCTATTTCTTCTCTTCCATTGAAGGAAATATTAATCGTAAATTTTCTCGCGTCTCGTCCTCGAACAATTTATGACTAGAGTTCTCCCAAGTGTCAACGAAAGTAACGATTAGCACATTATCTTTTGGCGTTGGGAAAATGAATTTTTTTACGATTGTTTTGGTTGTATAACTAATAATAATATCATTAATTTTTCTGGACCCCCTTGGTATAAACTTTAATAGCCAATTATTATGAATTTCTTGAAACTAACGGATTCAATAATCACAGCATCAGTAAAACTTTTCATCAATGAAATTCTTAAATGAGATAATAAAAGCCAGACCGAATTATTTTGATTAATTATAAAACAGAAATTGAATTTTGTTATTCGAAACCCATCATTCATTCCATCATCATAAATAATAAACCAACCAAAAATTTAATTATATGATCATTAATTTATTCCCGTTTAATTGATAACAATGTTTAATGACTAATTCTACATTTTCATAAAAATTATAGATAATTATTAAAATTATTTTAGTTTTCTCTCAAAATAAAGGTGATTTACTATATTTCGGGAACTGTACTTTTAAGCGAGGGGTGAACCGCGATTGGAATTAGGTGTACACCGTCTTTGAAATTATGTGGAATTATTTTGTAATTCATTAGATAATGCCCATTAATCTATTGTCTTCTACCCGGAAATGAAAGTGGAAGTACCTAGGTGTACACGATATTAGGTCACGGTTCACCCCTCGCCTTTAAGTATCTAAAAAAATATGTAGTTAAATTTTTTTCTAAAAATGCCTATTTTGATTCATCAAACCGTCATTTTAAAGTCAATTAAATAAAGTAAAGAAATTAAGAAATAATTTTAATATTTTTTAAACATAAAATTCTAGGTAGGTTTCACAAAAATAAAAGAAAAGATGCTTGTTAACATGACTCTATATATATTTCGGGGTACGAGCCCAACTTCAGAGGTTCACAGAGTTTTGTCTTTTATTTTTGTGAAACCTACCTAGAATTTTTTTAATTTTTAATTTTTAAAAAATTTTAAAATTTTCTTTACTTTATTTAAATATGTTTCACCAAGAGCTTACATCATTCTCACTTATCAAAAAAGTCAATTAAGTTTGAAAAATTCCCTCCAGTTCTAATTAATATGCTCCTATATTTATTTTAAGCTCATCAAAAATTCTTCCCTCTAAAAAAATCCCCTGAATAAAATTTTAATGCAATTTTTGATTTCCGGAAAATACATACATTAACTACTAAATTCCAAGTTTCTCTCTTCTTATGTTTACGAGCTGTATTCAAAATTTGGTTGAGTTTGCTCAAATGACCTAGATTTTTATTTTTTGACCCCACCTCCAACCCACTAATTTTGACTAATTTATGCACCAAGATCTTCAGCTCTTAATCTCAATGCACCAAAACTACGTGTTAAATTTCGTTTTGATATTCACACTAGTTTTTGAGCTAACTAGCTCACAAATATTTGGTAACGCACAGACTAACTAACAGACATTTTGACAAAAGAGTTATTATCTCGAAAAATATAATTTTTTCGATGTTCACTTATCAGGGCTTTTATCTAGATCAAAATGCCATGGTTTCGCCCAATTTTTTTGATCAAAATATTTTCAGCCGTTTTTTAGATATTTCGAAAAAAATATGCAAAAAAACCACTTTTTTCATGCACGATTACAATACTTGACCATACCTGTAAGGTAAAGTAAAAACTGTTCAAGGAAAATATGTATATGATTTTAAAGCCCAGTTTGAAAATTTTTTGGACAAGCATCGATGATTGATTCGAGAACCACGTCTCCAAAAATGTTAAATGAGATAATAAAATACAGAACGAATTGGTTTGATTAATTATAAAACCGAGATTGGATCTAGTTATTCGAACTCCATCGTGTTATTCCAACATCATGAATAAATAACGAAAAAATTTAATTATTCGAAAATCAATTTATTTTCTATTGAATTAATAAAAACATTTGATTGGCAATTCTTTATTTTTCTCATTGGTCTTAATATACCTTTCCCCGGTGTTTAATCAACTGAGATGATGACGACAACAATGTCAGCGACGACGAGGACGACCCGAGAACGCCTAAGGCTGCCACGAGTCACAATCAATCATTCTTTGGTTCAATAAATAAAAAAAAAAAAAAAAAAAAACTCCGGAACGGTTCGGTAACCTCGCGAGGATGCCAACCTACCATTTACCAGTTGGCTGTTACTTATTGGGTGACGCCTCGGGTTATTTTATTTGCAAAGTTCAGGTGAGGATGTTTCGGTTCACAGCTGATGACCTCAAACGATTCTACCTCTTTAAGATAATTAAGAAAAAATACGAAATAGGTGTATAGAAAATATATTTGTGTCGAAGTCGAAGGTACCAGTGGATGTAGGTCTTGAAAGACTCAATGCTATATGATACAGGAGGGGTGTCCAACCCGAGGGGTGAACCGCGTCCTAATATGATGTACACCTACTTCCACTTGTACTTCCAAATATTTCCAAGTACTTCCAAATATTTTCTAAGTACTTCCAAATATTTTCGAAATACTTTCAAATATTTCCAACTATTCCAAATATTTCAAAGTACTTCCAAATATTTCCAAGCACTTTCAAATATTCCCAAGTACTCCCAAATATTTCCAAGTACTTCCAAATATTTCCAAGTACTTCCAAATATTTCCAAGCACTTTCAAAAATTTCCAAGTACTTCCAAATATTTCCAAGTACCTCCAAATATTTCCAAGTACTTCCAAAATACTTCCAAAGAGGTGTACACCTATTTCCAATCGCGGATCACCCCTCGGTCCAACCTTTTGGCTTACACGGGCCACATTTGAATAAAAAAATTGTCTCGGACCACGGATAAAATATTATAATTATATTGATATTTATTATTCAAAAAAGATAATTAATAATATAGAAATAAGAACTTTATTATTTTTTTAACTCATAGTGAGCTTCTAATTTTACTTTTGGTAAGTTTTATACTTGAATATAGTAAATACTTACCTAAAAAGTGATATTACGTATTAGTATTTTCTTATATTTTTTCCTGGCTAGATAATTAATATAAAATTCAATTTTTCTTTCAGACCGGTATCTAATTGTTGTTCTAGAACATTCATTCAGAAAGTTTGCAAGTAGAAAATTTATTTCTAATGAAAATGGAGTAGAAAATAGCCCAAAATGATGATTATTTTTCGAAATCTTTAAATCTAGTTCGAGATTCAAAATTTAAAATTATCACTTTTATTTTTGGAAAACTTCACAGTAGATTTTCAGATTTCTTATTTTAGAGAAAAAAATTATCAGGCCAAATTGTTGTGTCTATATATAAATCTCAATTATGACTTTATATTGGGCCATGGGTTGGACAGCTCTGGTTTAAATCAAATGGGATTAAAGAAGGATATGAGGAATGATTATTTATTTTTTAAAAGGGTCACGGATATAATAATCCCTGACTATCCATTATCTAATTGACATGTAAGAACGTGCAAATATCTAAAAGACAAGTCCTGAAAAGTTTTAGTTCAGGAGATAAATGTTCAATTAATTGTGATTATTCTAGAAAACACCAATTCCTTGTCTCCTTGTACTAAAATGATAACTCGGTTAGTGTCGTAGTATATAAATGATTGAAATTTTAAATATTCAAAAATTCATTATTTTTTTATCATATTTAGTTGATTCACAAAGACAAACAAAGAGGTTGTCCTCTGCTTGATGCAAATAAACATACACACATATATATCGAGATGATATATCTGTATATATATATTATTTATTTGTTTGAGACTATAGTTTCGAAGACTTTGTCTTCATCATCAGTCTTTTTTAATTATAAATGTTGTTTTTCATGGAGTCAATATCGTATGGATATTGAAAATTTGATGTTCCTTCACTGGTGGTCAGCTTAGAATTAAAAACATTCTTCTGGTTCACACTCAAATATAAACATATGTATCCTTTTTTCTTTGCTTGACAAAAGGACATGCTGACAATGGAAGGGGGGGGTTGTTTTCTTTTTTTTTTCTTTTATCTAAAATGGTATGGAAACTATAGTCTAAAACAAATAAATAATATATATATACAGATATATCATCTCGATATATATATGTGTCTATGTTTATTTGCATCAAGCAGAGGACAACCTCTTTGTTTCTCTTTATGAATAAACAACTCTGCTACTCTCGGCATAACAAAAACTTTTCAATTAATATTTAGTTGAGCTTATAATTTTTAGTGAATATTATTCTTGAAAAAAGCTTCACGTATTGTACCGGGTGATTCAATAAGGGTGACGAGGTACCGTATCTCAGGAACTAATAATCGTAGAAGTTTGGGAAAAAAATCCTTCAGAGAAAATCGACCAAGAAAAATTGCTGGAAATATTTTTCAAGTTCATACATCAACCGCTAAGTGGCTAAATAGCTTCGATCGTATAAAAAAATGCAATTTTCTCAAAAATTTTCCAATATAAGTTTAAAAATGAATACTCTCACGTTAATGCCACCATAATAGTCCATCTTTTTGATAAATGACTTTTTATTGTAGGACGTAAAATAAAGGCGGGAGGGGATGCTAAACTTTTATGGACTGTAGTGTCTATAACTTAAGTTTGACTTAACGGAATTTTGTTAACAAGGTCTGGTTCAAGAAAGGAAGGTTTGGTGAATAAAATAAAAAACCATCCATGCCATTCTAGTTCTTGCCGCCCTCGCTAAGGGGCGTGTTTTATAAAGTTAACCGTTTTATTGATTTTTCTCCAAAATCTTAAATGGAACCTTATAATTATTTTATTAGATTCAGAAAGTAGATCAAATTTGCAACAAAATCTGTTCAAACCGCATGTCGATATCTTTTTTCGTTTAACAGTTATTGCTTGAAGAATATTTTATTAACGAATTTATTAAAGAAACAAAATAGGTAATTGAGTTTTCAATTTTTTTTAAGTTTCGTAGTCAAGCATACCATGGAGAAATAAAAAAACAGTTTAAAACTTTGTTCTTATTTTCATCTAATCACAACAATAATGATAATAACGCTTTTCTGTGTCGCCTGTGAGTAGGTATTAAATTTCAAAAATGTCTAATTTCTTAGAAGGCCGTGAAAGACTTGGTTGACAGTTTCTATGGAAACGGCGATTTTTCACAAATAGATGTTAATGTTTTAATTGTTATTTTATTGTTTGTTATGTTATATCATTATTGTTGTGATTAGATGAAAATAAGAACAAAGTTTTAAACTGTTTTTTTATTTATCCATGGCATGCTTGACTACGAAACTTGAAAAAAAAATTGAAAACTCAATTACCTATTTTGTTTCTTTAATAAATTCGTTAATAAAATATTCTTTAAGCAATAACTGTTAAACGAAAAAAGATATCGACATGAGGTTTGAACATATTTTGTTGCAAATTTGATCTACTTTCTGAATCTAATAAAATAATTATACGGTTCCATTTAAGATTTTGGAGAAAAATCAATAAAACGGTTAACTTTATAAAACACGCCCCTTAGCGAGGGCGGCAAGAACTAGAATGGCATGGATGGTTTTTTATTTTATTCACCAAACCTTCCTTTCTTGAACCAGACCTTGTTAACAAAATTCCGTTAAGTCAAACTTAAGTTATAGACACTGCAGTCCATAAAAGTTTAGCATCCCCTCCCGCCTTTATTTTACGTCCTACAATAAAAAGTCATTTATCAAAAAGATGGACTATTATGGTGGCATTAACGTGAGAGTATTCATTTTTAAACTTATATTGGAAAATTTTTGAGAAAATTGCATTTTTTTATACGATCGAAGCTATTTAGCCACCTAGCGGTGGATGTATGAACTTAAAAAATATTTCCAGCAATTTTTCTTGGTCGATTTTCTCTGAAGGATTTTTTTCCCAAACTTCTACGATTATTAGTTCCTGAGATACGGTACCTCGTCACCCTTATTGAATCACCCGGTACAAATGTACATTTATATTTCGAAAAAGGGAATAAATATATCTCTACATATAAATATCAAGGGTTAAAGGAAATTTATTATTTTATGTTGGGCCACATTCATTGCAGGGCTGGGCCGCATGGTCATAGAGATAAACGAGCTGTTAATTGTTTCAAAATCGTGAACTTTGAACAAATGAGGCTTTAGGACAAGGAGATTTTGATTTTATCTTGTCAGAGCACGCATTAATTAACATTATACTCTTACCCATTACTCTGGGAATTTTATTGTACCCGTTTCACCCCAACTTTGGCTGATAAAACTCCTTCAACCCACTGAATATCATCACAGCCAAGATCTCCAACAGCATTAACATTATAGTTCGATTAACAATTTATATAGAAAATTAATTATTTTTTCTATACTCTGTTTTGTAATACTTGAAGATTGAATAAAAGTCCGAGAAAAATTGTGTATCGCATTAGATCTCAATCTTTTTGTATTTATTCCCCCTTTTCAATATCGATTTCAGACAACCTCTTATAAAACTTTTTTAAGACTGTTAATTCCCCCTGTGGGCCGGGGGTAGAATAGGTCCACAGTATCCCCTGCTTGTCGTAGAAGGCGACTAAAAGGGGTTGGATGTCAGGTTAACAAACTCAATCCGTAAAAAACAACGGAAGCATCCCATCGCCTCGAAACCTCCCAGTTTTCCAAATTTTAGTAGTCATAGAATTAAACGAGGTTGCGAATTCGTTGTTTGATTTGTATCTAGCTCAAGATTATACTGTCTAATTTCATCACGAATGTTTGAAAATCATGGGTTGCGGGCAAATGAAATCTTTGTCAACGGGAAAATTTTTAAATACATAAAGAGAAACAAAGAGGTTGTCCTCTGCTTGAGGCAAATAAACATACACACATATTTGATATATATGTGTGTATGTTGATTTGCATCAAGCAGAGGACATACCTCTTTGTTTCTCTTTATAAATCAACGAGGGGTGAACCGCGACCTAATATGCTGTACACCTACTTCAACTTGTACTTCCAAATATTTCCAAGCACTTCCAAATGTTTCCAAGTACTTCCAAATATTTCCAAGCAATTCCAAATATTTCCAAGTACTTCCAAATATTTCCAAGTACTTCCAAATATTTCCAAGTACTTCCAAATATTTCCAAGTAATTCTAAAATACTTCCAATCGCGGATCACCCCTCGTTAATCAACAACTCTGGCAAAATAAAAACATTTCAATTAAAATTGTTAAATCCCTAAAATTTTGCAGACGGAACTAAGTATTGAAAAGGATTAACTTTTTAAACTAATTTACTTGGATTAAAGTAGAAAAAATAATGTTTACCTATTCACTTCTTCATTAATTATTTATTTATTATAATTTATTTAGTGTGTCCTATGTACATTCGTCTATAATTTTAATTTTCATCAACTTCTTTAGAGATGTGTTTTTTCTCTCTAAAATTATAGCTTTCTATTTATTGTACAGTACCTACGTGAGAATAATTGATTCTAAGCGTCTGAGTTTGTTAGATTCTGTATGCTGTTTTCTCGTGTTCCTTTCAAGCCTTGTATTTATACTATTCGGGGAGGTCTGAAATTCCAAGAATAATTCAATGACATGAAGAAGAGATAGAAAGAAGACAGCAGATCTATTCATTTCTTTTTTTCTTTCTTAAGAAAAGCTCGCAAATATTCGACAATATAAACAAATGCGAATGATTCCTTAAATAGAAGTACTTTGTTTAAAGAAAAAAGGGTTAGCGATTTTGATGCTACTTGACACATGTTCAACGAGGACCAGTTTGATGTCCAATAATTAAGACTCGGCGAATCCACCTTTCAGGGACCATAACTGGAAGCTGAACACGGGTTGAAAAAATTAAAACCTCGCTTTAATTTTGAATATTTTATTACCAGCTGTGAAGTCCGCCATCGGCGGGCATCTTGCTACACCCCCTGGACTCCGTAGTAGGTTTTAAATTAATAATTTAATAATAATAATAAATAAATTTGTTGATCCATGTGCATTACATAAAATAAAGTATACATTGAATTTAAGGCCTCGGAGATTACTTCTCCACTATCGACTGTACTTGATGTTCTTGAGCTTGTGATGTACTTTTTAGTCCGTGTTTTTTAATGATAGGAAAAAATCAATGAAATAAAAACCTCTTTAAATTTTGTATACATAATCCGTGGGCCCCTAGAAGTCTAAAAATGCAAAAACTAACACCCCAAAATGGGAGGGTGTAGGGTCAAAAAATGAAAATATAGGCCCTTGTACCAAACTCAACCAAATTTTGTATACATAATCCATGGGCTCCCAGAAGCCTAAAAATCCAAAAACTAACCACCCAAAATGGGAAGGGGGAGGGGGTAGGACCAAAAAAGAAAATATAGGCCCATGAACCAAATTTTGTATACATAATCAGTGGACCCCAGAAAACTAAAAATGCAAAATCTAACCGTCCGTGGGGGATGATTTTCTTGGCTCTTGTACCAACCTAAACCAAATCTTGCATACATATTCAGTGGGCCCCCAGTAATTTAAAAATGCAAAACTAACCCACTCCCCTACATGATTATAAATAATTTTATTAAATATTAAATATAAAAAAGAGAGGGGTCAGATTGTATGGTAAAGTCAAGTGGATGACCACATCAGAAAGTGTCAATTTATTTAATAAGAGGAAAATCAATGAAATTAAAACCCCTTTGCCTTTTTTTTATATAAAAGTAACATTGAGAAAAGATGATGGTATGATGAAAGATGGGGTGTCAAGTCCAGTAGAGTCCACTATCAGAAGTTTTAGACTAATTTGGTTTTTTTTAACCGATTGGTAATCTCTTTTAGGTTGTCCACCTGCACTCTGCATTCCTTGAACAACTAGGATAATTTCGTTTGATGTTCCGGGAGGGGGTAAATTAATAATTTAAATTTCTTAATATTAATACATTTCACTTGTCATGAACTATTAGGGAGTATAAAATTAAAAAAATCATGTCGGCTTCGTCGCGTAAGCCGATTATTATTATTAAGTATAGATAATGAAAGTATAAACAGTTGAAGAAAAGACTTTTCTCTAGAAAAACGAAAGATAATTTTTTTTTCATGATAATTTCACATCCATCATGATTTTTAATGAATATTTTAGAGTTCCCTTCAAAAGTAAAACATAACCCTATTAGAATCGAAATAATGTCTGTCTGTCTATTTGTGAATTTGTCTGTCTTTCACAACATTATAGCTCGTTAACTAAAATAAGATACAAACTCCGAAATCAAATATCATATCAAAATGTTATTTAAATGATTATTTTTTGAGAAGGCACATTGTTCGTGGGGTCGAAAATCAAAAAAAATTGATCATGGGTTGTGAAGTATAGAACATGTAAAGTTCTCTCTTTAAATTTGTTTGTTAATTTAACTCATTTTAAAATGACTGTGTTAGAGACCCTCAAAGTGGCCATTTTTATCTGATTATTAACATTTTGGCTTTCAGAATTGGCTTAACTTAAAATAATGAAAAATTCCACATATACCTATACTCATTTTCTCCTTATGAACGGTAAATAAGAATGAATATAATATCTCAAGTATTTTTGGAGTTATAAGGTACAAAATCCTTGGTATGCGAATCCGATTGGCACTTGGCCGCCTTATTATAATATATATTTTACGTTTTTTTTTATTTTTATTTATTAATTTAACTTTTGATTATTGTTTCCCTGGTAGTACAATGTTTCAAACTATATAGTAACTATATAGTGGCTATATAGATTCCAAAAATCTATATAGGCGCTATATAGTTACTATATAGTTTGAAACATTGTCCTACTAGGGTTCTCTTTTTACTATATACATCTTAGTTTTAGAATCAAGGATTTTTAAATAATTTTACTCTATTCTTAGGGAAGACATCGGGCAAGTAGAAAGCCCTAAATTCTTGAAAAAATTTTATTTAACTATTTTAAAGACAAAAACTTGTAATTACAATCATAATCGTTCTCCTGGCAGAAATTCAACCAATAGCTCCTAACATGGAACTCTCTGGTTACGTGCTTATTAGTCTTCTTCTTTGCCCAACTAAGGACGTCTTTAGAATTAGGACTTAAAACCTTATAGCCTTAAAATAAAATTTTAAATGGTTTTGAATTTCAAAAAACAGTAATCTAACTCAAAAAGTCTTTTTCATTTTTTTCATCCCAATATTTAAAATAGGACCTTTAGTAAGACACTATTTAGGATAAACGTAGGAAATTAAATTAGAAAGAATTATTATAATTAGCCTTATTATAATTATCTTCAATTTTCATTTAGTGTCTTTATTAGTTCATCTTTAAATTGTTAGCTTGTTTTTTAACAGTCATTCCCGAACTTTTGATAATTCAGGTCACGCGAGCTTGCCTTATTCAGACAAAACGGAAACTCATTTCTAATTCAATAATTTTTTAATTATCCTTTATCTTCAGTTACATTATTTATTTAATTAATTATCACAATTATTTATTTTGTAACATCGATTTTGTGATTAAATGAAAATCCGTTAAATTAAATAACTATTGACAAATATATACGATATTATATTAATTTTTAATTCTCTTTTATTTCAGATGAAGATATTTTGCGACGACTATTTCTCCACTTTACATGATGTAAGTACATTAAATTCTCTTAACTTATTATATTATAAAGATATTTTTGGCGAATAATGTGAGTACAATATACCTACTGTATAATTTTCATGTATATATATGATAATGAACTGAGGATAATGGTGTGGACTGTATTTCTTTAATTAAGATAAAGGAAGGTGTATTTTCTCCTTCTTCAATAAATAAAAGCAAAGATTTTTTGATATGATATTAACAATGGTTTTAATGATAAAAATAATGGTTTTTTGTACATACGAATGAAATATAATACAATGGCGTTGGCGTGGCGAATTGCAGACTTCTTGTGGCAATTCGATTCACTTTGGTTTTTTATCCGACGATGAGATATGGGATGATTCAAGTTTGGTTATTTTTCCAAGTTCAATTTAAATGTTAAGGGTGATCCTTAATCAATTCACTATTTCAAATTTCTCCACTTTCAAATACAAACTTCAATTCAATATTCAATTTACGATTCTCCTTCTAAACTCAATTCAAATATAATCAAAAAAATCTGCTGATGCAGTTATAAAAAACATTCAACTTTCATCTAAGAGATCAGAAGCGAGAATCTCAACTCAATTCAATCTGCTAACGCAGTCACCCATCTAAACTAACTTCAACCTAACTCAACCGCTCATTTCAATATCAATCATTAATGAATCTACTAAGACTGGCTGGCTGGTCAGCTGGCTCGCGAGCAGAGCTCCCGGCCAGTCCACCAAACAACCCTAGAGGGCATCACTCGTCAATCTATCAATTCTAATTTATACACCTACCTATCTACTTTTTGAATCTTTATAAAGATTTCTATAGACATACGACTGTATTTAATTACTTTAAATCAGGAAGATGAAAGAAATTAATTAAAATATATTTTTGGTGTCTTTTTTCATTAATTGGACATTTCAAGTGTCCGTCTTCCGCGTAATATTTGAAAAAATCTATGAAATAAGAAAAAGTTTGAGAAAAATTGAGAAATTTCGAAAAAATGAAGCCAATAAATAATCTTATAATGGACGATTAAAATAATTTTAATTGAATTATGTATTTTTTAAATTTATCTCGAAATTTATTTAGAAATTGATACAAAACATCGATATATTTTAACCTAAATTGAACCCCTAATAGAATTGTTCAACTAATGCTATCCTGGTTGCATAATCTAAAGGCGTTTAACTAAAAACAGCTGAAATCTTCAACTTTTTTCTTGTATTTTATACAAAGTCATGGCCAAGACAGAATCTGGAGTTTAATCATCTGTTCTCCCTCCCCTTGCATGAATTTTTTTTCGAAAAATATTACATATTTTTTTGCAACGAAATTTTCTCTGGAGAGAGACGGACTGGTAGAAATTTTAATTGAATGTAATGGAAGGCAGCCCAGAGGTAGTGAGGAAAGAAAAAATTAACACATATAAAATAAAGTGTAATTTATTGGAATCCTTTCTCCTTTCCTTTCAAACCGACGTTTCGGAGGATTTTTCCCTTCTTCTTCAGGGTTTCAAAGGGTCAATGAATGAAACAAATAAAATGTTTCTTTCTTCTCTCCACAGTAGTGTTCAAAAACTTTCTTCATTTTTAACAAAGGCATAGAAAAACAATTTTTTTTTCCTTCTTCTTTTTTCCTCTAATTATGAAAAGAAGGGAAAAAAATTGTTTTTCTATGCCTTTGTTAAAAATGAATAAAGTTTTTGAACACTACTGTGGAGAGAAGAAGGAAACATTTTATTTGTTTCATTCATTGACCCTTTTTCAAAACCCTGAAGAAGGAGGGAAAAATCCTCCGAAACGTCGGTTTGAAGGGAAATTCCATTACATTCAATTAATATTACATATATTTGTTAGTATTATTAATTGGGAATTATTTTCATTTAATTCAATCAAAGCGTTACAAAAATCGAAAACTTTCAATTTTGAAATTTCTTATATGTACTTAAAAATAATTATTATTACTACAATTTATTTATTTTTAATTTATACTTTGTCATACGGTGTATGGTTAAATATTGTACTTGTGAATTAATAAAATGTTTGTTTTTTTTTTTTGCTTCATATTTTCGAAATACATAAATAAAAAACGGCTAAAGCTATTTTGATAAACAAAATAGACCGAATACACGGCCTTTCGATCTACTTTAAAACCTTGTATATGGCACACCAAAAAATTTATATTTTAAGAAATATCAATTATTTTGTCAAAATTTCTGTCAGTTAATGAATGAGTGTGTTTGTGAATACTCTCTAGCTCGAAAACCAATGAAGTTATATCAAACAAAGAGCTGATTAAATTTTGGTTGAAATCTGACAAAAAATTAGTAGGTTGAGGGAGGAGGGGGGGGGGGGGGGGATTTTTAAAAATTTGAACTCAGTCCGATTTGGTCAAATTTTGCAATTACTGTCATAAATGATTATAGATTTGATTTTTTATTTAATTTCAATATAATAAATGAGACAGGTGTATGAAATATTCATGAGCTGGCCACATTGCATATTTTTAAAAATTTAACTTAAATTAAATATATAAAGAACTTCATTCATCAAACCATAATTTAGGTCAAATGGACCTTTCTTATTTTAATAAAGAGCCTGTAATTTCCTCCAAAAAAGCGTGACTACCCCTTAAAAAATTACTCATTACTACCCTGATTTGATACCTGATATTTCGGCCCTTATTTTCAAAGATTTACTTTCTTTATTGGTTTGTTTACTTATTTTAAAAGTAGACTAGCATCCTAAATATTCAACCCTTGAAATAATTAGTACATAAAATATAATCTGATATGAAGGAAGAAACAGGTCTACAGAGTAATCATTGTTATTAGCAGAAACCACATATTTCTAGTTCTAATTTTCTAGTTCAATCTTTTTTTATTTAATTTTTTTTTTTTATCATAAACAATAGCAACATTCCTTCGCTATTTTAACATGTGTTTTTCTTCTTTTTATTTATTATCGTATAGATTGCTGCACTTTACTTTTAAATGTGTTTAATTAATCACTATTTAGTATTTATTCACTTGATGCTAATAGAAAGAAATAAGAGCATATTCTATAAACAATTTTAGTCACTTTGTTCACCTCCTGTTAACTTTGTCGAAAATAGTGTTGGTTTAAAAAACAAAAAAATCAACTATTGTGACTCAGATGTAACTCACCTGTATTGACCTCCTGTCTATTTTAACTGAGAATTGACAACAGACAAAGTAGTCGAATTGCGTTTTTTAAAATTTACATATGTCAGAGTTAGTTGATTTAATTGACAGTCAAAGACATCAGACAGTTTAATCGCAGAGGTGAACAAACCGGCCCTTAGTCAACAAACTGTTTTTTTTTATATAAGGTCGACAACTGATTTTGTTTAGTTCACGCAATTTCTAGAGGTAATGTTCATTTATAAATTAACACTTCTAGTGGAAGTTGAATTATAGCCGGAAACCAGTTGTTCCATGTATTTCATTAAGGATAAACTTTGATTGATTTGCATTTTAACTATCAATACTTTATAATGATCTCACAAATAGAATCTAAAAAGACAAGTTTCTAATTAAAAAATGTATGAGTAGCCGAGTAGCTCATAATTATTTTTCTTAAATTAGTAGATTAACATTCTAGTTCTGTTTGACATTTAGAGTTATCTCTTGTGATTTTGTCAAGCCACGTTGCCTATCATTATTTTATTTATTTATTTGTTTTAATACATTTAATGCAAAAAGCACCGGGAAGATGCTGCATCTATAGGTCTAAACAATGTCTTGTATTACAGAAAAGAAGTGAGAGTTTAGGTTAAAGAAGAAATAAGTTCATGTTTATTCACCCTTTAGGCCCTTGAAGAATTTACAACACTTGCGAAACCAGTCCTTGTAAATAGTCATGGAGATAAACATTATAGGGAAATGAATTGGTTTCTTATTTTATCTGTTGTACTAACAGTGGAATAACTATACCGATGAGGCCCCTGGCAAATTCATCGGATGTGGCCCCCCTTAAAGTAAAGAAGCTAAACCAACCAACATTGTAGTTTCTTTTTTAATAAATCACTATATAAAGTTCGTACAAACGCTATTATAATTTTATTATTGTGTGCATTTTTCGTTGATTTTCTAGTAACTTTTAATCTGTGTCTGTACTTTAGTAGGTGATTTAAATACATTGAATACAAAACTAATAAAATTTACTAAATTTAGTAATAATAAATCTTAGGATCCTCCTGTACTCGCGACGCTCTCGGACTGGGGGCCGGTGTTATTTTAGCCGTCCTGCCTTCTATTGTTACTGTGTACTTCGAAGAAATGTTGGATACGGCGAATCGCGTTTTTGGGGTTAATCATTGACATTTTCTCAGAATATACTATGATAGTTTCAATAAAAAAAAACTGGAATCACGAATGGAGTCACAGAGTGATGTCTGTTAGTAAGGATTGGGTGATTTCTGTTTTTTGAATGGCATCCAAAATGGCAAGAAAATACTACAAGGCCCCTTGCATGGACTTAAAAACGTTGCCATAACAGTAGTTATATTAATTAGCTGGGTTTTTTTTGGATAAATTTTTCGATAAATAAATGGAGTAGTTTTTATCTTTGTGATATTTTATACAAGAAATCCAAGAAGAATATGAAAACATCAAAAAGATCGAATCTCGTTCAACTTATCTTTGCATGAAATGGTTGTTTTCCGTTCGAAATAACAGAAATGAAATTTATTAAATTCCAAAAATAACTTGTTTCTTTATTTTATGAGTTGACTTAATAGAAGTATATTATTCTATATTCTTTATTTTATGAGTTGACTTAATAGAAGTATAATACAAATGGATTAATTCTTAGAACTTTTCGTAACATATACCATGTCCAGTCAATCATTTGCTTCGCATTTTATTTTTTTCTTCATTGTTGTCTTTGAGAAAAAGCCATCATATTCGTAACATTGGCATGTTTATGGTTTTATTTAGCCAAACTCGATGTGTCCGATAAAATAAGTGTAACTACAAGATGGGAAGATAATTGAAAATTTTTCAGCAGCATATAAATTTCCAATTTAACATAAATTTCTTCGAAAAGCATTTAATTGAAAAAATTAGAGCGAAAAGAGAAGAATTTTTAAGACTTTGGAAAATGTCAGCAGATTTCAGTGATTTGGCAAATTTTCGTCAGTAAACGTTTGAGCTTCTAAAAACAAAAAATACACTATAATTTGCAAGAAAGATACCGAATTGAAAAAGTCTTATCTTTTTCTCTCTCGAATTTTTAATTTATTTCTCCTTTTGGCTCTTGAAAAGTGGACTTTTCCTCCTCTCCCATCTTCACCACAACTTTGACTTTGACTCAATATTTGAATATTTTAAAATCTCCTCCTCTTCTACCATAATCAAAATATTTTCTTCTGGATATTGCATCTTCTTGCAATTTTAGCATTTAAAATAATCACCTATCCTTTAGTGCCGATTTGTCCACTTACGGATTTCTAGAGCAAATAATCTTTACTTAATCTTAAAGCAGAAAAGATTTGCGGGTATTTTCATGATGAGCTCAAAAATTTATGGATCGATTCTGAAACCCGTTGTAACTATAATTTATGCAAATTCTTTCTAGTTACACCTCTAAAACGCTAGGGTGCGTAACAAACAGCCATCTGGCGGAACAAATGGTAATTGACGATGTATCTTGAATTTTTGAAATAGATATGCTGAAAATTGTACCTAGATACATAATTTTTCAAATATCAATAAATGCAACTTGATACTGTATCTATGTATATTAGGGTTCTCTTTATTTTGGATATTTTCGAATATAAGGACAGGGGCTCATATGGTTCTAAATAAATAAAAAAATATCCCCCAAGTTTCAAGTCTCTATCTCAATTTTAACTTAGTGTTACACAGCGATTAAGTTTACCATCTAAATAACATGGGGTTTTTGGCATTGAACGACCAATTTTTTTAAGTAATGGTTCAAAAAACTTGAAACTCTGTATACTTTATCCTTATAATAGTAGCTATCCTCCAGAATTTTTACAGATTTCTAAAGTAGCTATTACAATTTTGGAGTTACATCTAAATAAAATACTGCTATATCTTAGTATTAGTAAGTTATAGACACCAAAATTATAATAGCTAAAAGAATGTGTAAAAATTCTGAGGGATAGCTACTATTATAAGTTTAAAGTCTATAGAGTTTCAAATTTTTTAAACCATTACTTTGGCCAGAATAAAAAAATTGATCGTTAAATGTCAAGACTTCCATGTTATTTAGATGGGAAACTTAATCGTTGTGTAGCACTAGATTAAAATTGAGATAGAGAGAGACTTGAAACTTGGGAGATATTTTTTTTATTTATTTAGAATTCTTGGTACGCGTAAATATTCGAAAATATCAAAAATAAGTAGCACCCTAATCTATATAGCTACTCAACAACACCGTTACGCACATATCTGAAGTTATTAGACCCATTTTTGCTCTAACTTAAAGAGGTTGTCTGACGGTTAGCTAATTTAGCTGACAGTTTAAGAAATGAGATAATTTGCCTGAGGTGGTTAACCCGGCACTAAAACATACTTAAAAATCAATTAAAATTGTTCTATTAAATCCTTAACTCGTGGACTTCTTTCTAAGTGTTAATAGATGTGCGTAAAAATAGAGATAATATTTTCTAAACGTTCTAGTATGATGATCCGTCAGTGTCAAGAATAATCATGTAAAATAAATTCCAAGTGAAGCCTCAAATGAAGAAACTTAAAATGATTCATTTCCATCTAATGAATAATTGTTTTCTCTGATCTGATGATTAGTTTTGGATGTTGTCGCTCAAAACTGTTTGTTAAATGCATGTATGTTTCTTAACCATGGACCCTCGAGCGGTTTTCTGTTTGCTTCTGCTGTCAGTTCGACTTAGCGAAAAGAATAAATAGCGGACTTTTAATACGAATTCATGCTATATGATCAGATTAGCCTTGTATAAATTAGGTTAGAACAACCATATAATTCAAATAGATTGAAAAATATATTGTTAACATTTATCACACATTCAATGCAAAATCAAATTTAGGGTGAATGGTGGGGGCTTAAAAAATATCACATAACGGGATCAGAGCATTGAATTAATTCTTCAACAAGTGTTAATGCATTCTAGTAACGGAGATGTGTTTTTTATCTCCCGAATCTAATAGATAACGATCCGTCGTAGATATTATTAAAATTTTAATCAAAAAGTTAATCAAATTTTCTTCAATACATATCATTAAATTGAAATATTCAATCAATTTAAGTTTCATTTTCAATTAATTGTTTTATTATATAAACATGTTAATTATGATTTATTTTATTTTATTTTTGAGACGATGATGGTAAGGTTGAAGAATATTCTTTGGGATATGGGGAAATTAGAAAATTGATTATTTTTAAATAAATATTTTCTAATATAATTTTTTTTTCTTCATGAGGCTTTGCAGTTGATCTCTTTATGTATAATTAGTCTTAAGGCGTGTGTCGTGTTAAAATTAATCATTATTTTAAATAGGATTGTGCACACCGAGGGATGATCCGCGATTGGAAGTAGGTGTACACCTCTTTGGAAGTATTTTGGAAGTATTTGGAAATATTTGGAAGTACTTGGAAATATTTGGAAGCGCTTGGAAATATTTGGAAGTGCTAGGAAATATTTGGAAGTACTTGACAATATTTGGAAGTGCTTGGAAATATAGCGCCCGAGTGTCCAAACTATTAGCATTTCTTATTAAAAAGTGATATCTTTGATATCTCTTTCGTTTCAATGATTTTGAAATCAACAGCAAAATTTATTTAAAAATTGGTAGTATCGACAAAATAACAATTTGTCCATGTATTGTAATCGAGGGGTGATCCACGATTGGAAGTAGGTGTACACCTCTTTGGAAGTATTTTGGAAGTACTTGGAAATATATGGAAGTACTTGGAAATATTTTGAATACTTGGAAATATTTGGAAGTAATTGCAAATATTTGGAAGTACAAGTGGAAGTAGGTGTACAGCATATTAGTTCGCGGTTCACCCCTCGGTGCACACTAACCTGACGTGTCGTGTGTCAGCGTTTTTTTGCACTCCTCAGCTGACGTGTTAACACAACACGTCAGCGTATTGTGAATGCGCCTTTAGTCTTAATTTTTTAAAAATTTATTTCCATTTAAATTTATGATGGGAGATATCTCCAAAGTGGACGATTTTAGATGATGTCTTTACCTGTCGGTATTTAGAAATAGCTAAATTTAAAATTAAAAAATTGTACCATAATTTACTCAGCCCCTCCTTATCAATAGTAAATAAGAACAAATTTGAAATTTTAGATGTTTTGGGAGTTTTTTTTCATGATCTCGGAAACAATGCCCATTTTGTCAATTCTTTTTTACATGTTTGGTTTATGTATGGATGTGTAAATTGATGTTGGTATAAGAATAGAGACGTTAAAATATTTGCTGAGAACCGAGTTTGAACCTGGCCTTACTGATTCATAGGCAAGGACTCTACTCTTTCTGCCAATCTTTTTCAGTTATAGCGCACGAAATCTCATAAGGAGGAATCAATAAAGATATCCTCTGCTTGATACAATTAAACATATATAAATCAGTGGTGATTTTTAACCTGGCCAAAAAAAACTTTATTTTTTAAAAATTTTATTTTATTCTTCGCTCCTTTTTGAAAATTTCATCAAATACAGCATCATAGAATTTCACGTTATTTTTCTTTAAAATTAGATTTTTTATGACACGTTATGAAAATAGTTTCAATGTTTTGAAATTTTACATAGGGTAGATAGGGAAAGGGTGGGGATATGATCATTATTTTATTTTTTTTCATTGAAGGACTTTCATCATCTTGATGAAAAATTAATATTTGTTAGAATAATATATTCGGAGTAACTTAAAAAAAAAAAAAATAGAAATGATTTACCACTTAGTTTTGATAAAAAAAATATTTGGGCGATTATTTTTAGTGGAAGGGACATCAGCACAATGGCTTGGAAACGATCCGGCAAATATGTCTGTATCCATATAGAGATTTCGTAGTGTGAGTGCTACAGTCACGTTAAAAAACATAACCTAAAATTTTAGTTCCGTCAAATTTATAGAGTGGTTACGAGGCTAAAACTTTTTGTGTGGATTGTCGCGAAAGAACCTCCTTAAGACACAAAACCCTTAGTATGCGACTGACTCACGATTGGCCAGCTTAGGCCCGTTTGTATGTCGCAAAGTAAATGCTTTTTACCACTAACACAGGGTAGATGGTAAATGGAGGGACTGGGATGGCCAATCAGATGTCAGGCACTGTCAGTCGCTGGCATCTGATTGGCCATCCCAGTCCCTCCATTTACCATCTACCCTGTGTTAGTGGTAAAAAGCATTTACTTTGCGACATACAACCGATCCTTAGACACAAGTTACACTAAATTTTTACTTTTCGTGATACTAATATAATCACCTAAATAATCATTAGTGTTTATCTAAAGTGGCGATATTTCTCGAAAGACAATTTTTGTTTTGTTTAATGGGTTAATGATGTGTGCAATAGAGAGAGAGCAAGGAATTGTGAAGTGATTTGGAATTTGGAATAGGAAATGATTTGAAACGGAATTAGGGAATTGGATGGGACCCACCCACGTAATTAGTAGCATCTACATAAGCGGAGGTGTGTCATAGTGTGCGGGATGAGTGCGGCCGAGGTGAAGAGGTGAAGGGTTTCAAATGCTTCCTGCAGAGGGTGTGGCACCTGCAGAGCGATACGCAATCAGAGACAATCTCTCTCTCTCTCTAAAGCCTGTAACTCAATCCTTCTATTGATTTTTTTTTTTAATTTTCATATGAAAGGAAGTTTAGGGTCAGTTTGATAAACCAGTCGATCAATGGATACAAAATTTGGATCACATTTGATGTTCGAACCAAAGACTATTGCAGAACAACCCAAAAGTTGACCGAAACCAAAGGTTAAGTTCGACTAACCTCTACCAAGCCAATTTTCTTGCATTTTCGATATTTAATCGATTTAAGGTAGTTCTTTCGTGACAATCCACAGAAAAAGTTTTAGACTCGTAACCACTCTATACATATGAACGGTACTAAAATTTTAGGTTATTTTTTTAACATGACTGTACTTCTCACACTACTATACTCTCTTTATAAATGGATCGTTTACAAGCGACTGTTTTTATATCCCCTCCACTAAAAATAATCGCCCAAATATGTTTTTGTTATTTTTTATCAAAACTATGAGGTAAATAATTTCAATTTTTTTTCAAGTTACTCCGAATATATTAACCTAACAAATATTAATTTTTCACCAAGATGGTGAATGTCCTTCAATGAAAAAAATAAAATAATGATCATTTTCCCACCCTTTCCCATGCTACTACATATATTCACAAAATTCTATTTTTAATTGCAATTATTTTATTTTTGGTGTGGTAAATCGTCTTCAAATTTTAACAGTGTGTTTAATATGATTTTAATGACTTATATTCCAAGTTTAGAAGACTTCTTGAATTTTTGAATTTGTGAAAGAACTATCTTAAGCAATTAATAGAGAAATGTATAATTTAAATATATTTGAAGAAATTTTCTCTTTCGAGAGAGACGGGGTGGTAGAATTTTTAATTGAAAAGTAATGAAAGGCAGCCCAAGAATAGTGAAGAAAAAAATTATTACATTTCCAAATAAGATGTATTTTTTTTATTAAGGGAGAATGGTGTAGGTTCTTGGTACAACATACTAAAGTAAATTTTTTGAAAAATTTTTTAAAGATGGACTTATACCCCGAAATATATATAAAGTTGTGCTAAACAAGCACCTGATCTTTTATTTATTTGAAACCTACCTAAAAAATTTCAAAAAAACATTTTTAAAAAATTTTCTTTACTTTAAGATGTATTTATTGAACTGTCATTCTTTTTTCCCCTTTCACTTAAAACAAACGTTTGCCTGATGAATGCTAAATAAAATTGGCGAAAAGTTGCGCGAGATTGTTTGATTTTCTACTTTTCTTTCCAAATACCTACTAATATACTTACTTAATTATTTATAATGTCTTATGTTTGATGGGAATAAGGTGAGTCGAAATTGGATTGCAAGTCTTGACCCAGATAAACAATCAAAAAAAATTATTTATTAAAAAAAATGAATAGTTTTCGTATTTATTTATCATTTGATTATAATTTTTGTGCTAGGAATCAAATTTATTTGCTTATAATTATAGACCTCAATGTTTGAATGTTTGATTTTATAAATCAAGAAAGTATTTCCTTCTCATTTAATAACCGTATTATACCATATTTTAAATGTTTATGCTATGTAATAATTATTTATCAGGAAAATAAATCCACTATTGAGCAATGCAAGCGATTTTTTTCCATTAAGCTAATTAATCTACCAGCAGCGAGTTAAAAATTGTCAGATCTTTTCCCTAATCAGATATTTATTTAATTAAATTACTTTTACAAGAGAACTCGAGGATGCTTCAAATGTTTATAAAATTCTTCTTGACTCATAAAAATATCTCAAGACCGATTGAATTATTCCTCTCAACAAGCCATATCAATTCATTAGTCTAGAATAAAACACACGTTATATTTTATGACACATATTCCAGTCTTTATGGATTTTTTTTATTTAGAAAAATAAATAAATATTTGTCCATCTTCTGATCGAATTTTTGTACTTACAAGTTTCCAAAAACCCTAAATAGGTAGAGGGTCAAACCCTACAATATATTTGATTAACTCCTGCTACAATATATTTGATTAACTCCTGATCTTTGTTATATACCTGCCACAGTATTTTAAAAACTTATAGAACGATAGTCAATCTTGACTTTTTAGTGTTAAACAACGATATTAAATATAATTTTATGACTTTTTTGGAATATTTGACGAAATTTGTATTAAAATTATATTTTACTTTTTGGGGTCGTCCATAAAATACGTCACACAGTAAGGGGGGAAGGGGTATCCCAGATTTGTCACAAAATGTGTCAGGGGGGCCCGAGGATCTTGAAAATTGTAATATCACAAAAGTCAAATTAAAAAATGTAAATGTGTTAAAAATAAAGTTAAGGTTAAAATAATATATTAAATCCCTTTAAATTATTTTATTTATTTATTTATTTATTTTGGCTTTTCGGCCTTTCTAGCCATAAGCCAAATTACGATACTAATTTTTTTTATTAAATTTGTCTCTATCCCCCCCCCCCCCCACGGGGTCTGGTTTTAGCCGGATGCCTCGAGTCGGATTCGAACCCGGGTCCACTTGGTTAGCAGGCTGGCATGCTAACCCCTAGCCTACCCGACCCCCACCCCTTAAATAGTTTTAATTTATAAAAAAAATTATACAATTATTAAATTATAGAGTATAGAAGTTATAGTGTGACGTCACAAGACAAGGGACTCAATGAAAATGTGACAGAATGTGAGACAGGGGGAGGGGAATCTAAAAATCTTGAAATTGGTGTGATTTATGTACGGGCCCTAATCCATTGAAAAAAAAGTTGTTTTTTTACTTTTCATAAATATTATTCTAGAAAGAATAAATAACAAACTAGCTTGTTATAAAATTGAAAGAATTTCTCTTGTGTCGACAGTCACAGAGTTTTTGATTCTTAAGAAGAAATCAATATAAAAGTTTATTTGCATCAAGCAGAGGACAACCTCATATTGATTTCCTCTTGAGAAACAGCTTGTTATAATTTACGAGCTAAAATTGGAAGGTGGAATTTAATGGTCGGCTCACTGGAAAGAGAAAGAACCAATTTCCAAAGCAAAGACTTTATTGGAATGTCATTTTCAACCTTTTACAAATCGAATTTTCGAAATATCTTCCCTCCTTCTTTGGAGTATAAAAATAACCACCTCCTTCTTGCTCTTAGTTCAGTTCTTGTAGTTAGATAATTAGATTTTTCGAAATTTGAAATGATTCTTCTATTTGGAAATTAGTCCTTTTCATCATATTGGGCGGACACTTCATCAAATTTTATTGATTTACACCAGTCTGTCCCTAAAAGAATATTAATCTTAAAGAGTTTTATGATTTTTAAAAATAAACTTTTGGCCTTTGTATTTGCCGAAGATGGTTAACTTTTATTACACTAAACTTTGGAACCACTGAGCGGTACTAAATAAATAATAAAATTAGAAGTATATTTTAAACGAAAAATTGCGTATGTTCCAAGAAGATTTAATGAAATTGATAGGAAAATAAATTTGTTTTTATTACAAGCTTTTATTTAACTAATGTTTTTTTTATTCAAACTCTGTGAGCAGCAATGACCGGATCGTGCGGAAACGTTAGTATAAAAATAAAAATAAAAATGTTTTTTCTTTCAATTTCATTAAACCTTTCTAAAAAAAGAACGTTCTTTTAATTTATAATACAGCCAAAAATATTATTTAAATATTCTTATTATAATCAGCTTACGCGACGACGCCGATGAGATTTTTTTAATTGAAAGTAATGCAAGGCAGCCCAAGGGAAGCGAGGAAAGAAAAAAAAATAACATATATGCAAATAAGGTGTAATTTATTGGATTCCTTCCTCCTTTCTTTTCAAACCGACGTTTCGTAAGATTCTTCCTTCCTTCTTCAGGGTTTCAAGGGGTCAATGAAGGAAACAAATAAAATGCTTCCTTCATCTCTCCACAGCAGTTTTGGAAGGAAGCATTTTATTTGTTTCCTTTATTGACCCCTTGAAACCCTGAAGAAGGAGGGAAGAATCCTCCGAAACGTCGGTTTGAAAGGAAAGGAGGAAGGAATCCAATAAATTACACCTTATTTGGAAATATGATTTTTTTTCTCGCTTCCCCTGGGCTGCCTTCCATTACTTGCAATTAAAAGTTCTACCAGTCCGTCTCTCTCCAGAGAAAATTTCGTTCAAATAGATTTTTTAATTTTAAAACCCCATTAATAATTAATGACAAATAAAATATATTAAAATTAGGAAATTTAAATTATTATTTTAAAACCTACTATGGATTAAAATGAAGAAATATCTTGCGCCTTATTTTTTTCATACCCTTAACTGATCTGCTAATTAAGCTGTCTAAGTATCAGGGGATCCCATTATATGATCTGAACTATTAAATGACCAGCTACTGGCAAACAGCGAGCCTGCTGCGACAGGTTTGAACATGATTGTGTCTGATGATGCTTCCCCCACCAACTGGCCAACAAGATGCCCACTGAAGGCGGGCTTCGCACCTCGTTATGTATATCAAATTTAAATGTTCCTCATTATTTTATTTAAATTAAAATATTGATAAAAAATATTTTGTCAGCCTCACTCATTTTTCTGGATCATCAAAGAAACGTCTTCGTCTTTATCTTTTTATTAGATTAGATATAGTCTAATTAATCAAGTAAAGAAAATGTGCTGGCCTCAAAATTATTATGTCCAAACTTATTGAATGAAATTTCGTTGAACCCACCCAAAGAACACAAATTAAAACACTTTTAGATCTATATCTGAAGCAATTATATACCTAGTAATTTATATTTAAAATTTTAAAAAGTTTCTAAAAAAAATTTCAAAATTTTCTTTACTTTATTTGAAATATCTCCCCAATAGCCCACATCATTCTCCCTTAACAAAATAGTCCAATTAAGACTCAAACCCAGCTCTTGAAATTTATTCTCTTTCTTTCGACAATGCAAATGTCAATCCTGATTTATAGGGGTTGCGCCTTGTTTAACTCATTTCAATGAAATCAAAAAAAAAAAATATTTTCTTTTAATATCTTTTCCCTTGATATAATTATTTGAACATGCTATCAAAAAAGTTTAAGCTTTAATGAATTCTCCAATTACAATTATGAATCCCTTTAGAAATAATTTAAATTGAAAATTATAATCCCCTCTGATATCGCAATTTAATAATATTTCTACTAAAATCTTAGAATTTGTCCGAAAAAGATTGATTGAATTCTGTCTCTTTTAAAATACATCTTGGTTAATCTGAACCCGAGCTGATTTTTTGAAAAAACTACCAACTATTTTCAAAAAAAAGATGCTCAAAACTTTAATTATACATGAAAATTATAAGACTAGATTTCCTAAATCTGAGCTCTTGATTATGAGGAAATAAATTAAGCTAAAATATGAGTTATTGAGAGACATTCTACTAACATGGTTATTGCTTGCTTATTAACGCAAACCAAGATCCAGTATTGTTGTTTGCCGTGTCTACTGAAACCCAAATATTAAGATTATGGGACTATATAAAATAATTTCTTACACAGTCTGTTCTTCTTGCAACCATTTCATTTACACAATGAATAATACATTCTTTAGATAGATACTTTAAAGTAGAACATGACTAGGATAAAACAATAGAAATCACCCCAGGGAATAATTTCCTAGAACCTCGCCATAAAGAGAACATCCCGAGAGTAATTGCCAACGTTCGGGAGACCGAGCATATTAAACAAGTTAAGACAATATCTTCGCTCTTATGAATTACTATTACGTATATTCAGTTATCTTTATGAAAGAATACAATAACAAAATAGACTACAAAATAAAACATTTCTTGATAGAGATTTAAGTTATCTGCAAAGATTTCAAAAAGATTAATTGTAGATATATTTATTGAACGCATGAGAATATGTCTAGGATTCTTTTATGGAAATGAGGCTATCCGACATTCCCTGTACACTCATATATATATCATCAAGTAGCAGTGTTTGGTTTTAGTACCTCGTACTAGTATTATTTATAATTCAGTGGAACCCTATTAAAATAATAAAATAGTAATTTTATTATAGAGAAATCAGATTGAAACACAATTTATGAGAAGTATGAAATTGTGGTCGTACGGTTAGGCTACAAATTGGCAAAACAGGAAAGGATCAGGTTAGTCAAAACATGCGGGTTCGAATTTAGATGGATATGCAAAATGAAGAGAACATTAATGGCTTCCCTGAATAACTATTAATGAATAGAATATAGTTGCTTTCCGTTGACATTATAGTGTAATCATTACTTGGTTCTCTAACTAGTTTGTTTATAATAAAATAATTTACACTCGCACATTTAGACATTTATATAATCTCTACAACTTAATACATTTAAATAAATTTGTAATGTAGTTTTTTATAATATTGTTATGTCCAAACATTTTTAAAATTTTTAAATAATATAAAAATCCATAAATATGATAGGTAAGATACAATTACTTAACTATTAATATTCAAAAATACCAATTAATTCAAATACTGTTGGTCTTATACAAGATATTACATTAAGTTTTTGTAACTGAAATACAAGATAATAGATACTTACCTATTTGGATTACATTTTTGAAATTACTAACTACAGAACTTAATAATTTACTTAAGTCTGGTATTATTTTTAGGAAACCGAAAATTATCATAGAATATTTAACGATTATTATATCAAAGTAGGTACAACTGAATCCACTGAACTTAACATCTCTATATCGAAAAAATATTTTTTTTAATATGTTTATTTTCATATTTCCCTTATCTTTCGGATTTATATCCATCAATCTGTCTGTCTTGACATGGGAAAAGTGTTTGGTGGGTAGTTATTTTGTGGGATAATATTTTGAGGCTTCACCAATCAAATTAACTTAAAATGAAATTTCAATTCTTAACTTGTCCACACTGAACAATTTTTTAACCTAACCACATGAAAGATTTTAACCTTTCAATTATAAAATAATTCCTGTGAACCCATTGTAATAGACTGATGAAGAGGGCAAAGCCCTCGAAACTATAGTCTCGTTATAAATAAATAAAATTTATACTTCCAGCAGAAGACACACTCTTTTATTGTCTCTTTTAATCAAATTAACAATATCATATCATAATATAATACTTATATAAAGGCTTGAGAAAATTATATTAAAAAAAATCAATTCTAGCCTTTGAAACAAATTACAATAAAACAGTAACTAAATACAAGATACCAGTTATTTCCTTATGTTAATCGTCGTCACTTACTTTTAACTGATTTCTACCTACCAACTATAATACAATTATATTTTTTTAATTTATACCATAAAACTAGATTTTTTTAATGGTAAAGATGCAAGAAGATATTACCCTTATAAGGTTATAAGTATATAAGTGATTGATTCTTGCAACCTAGGATTTTTTTATATCTGTGGAGCAAAACCCATTTTGTCATATCCTAATGCCATTATTAAATGTGTTTATATGTGTGTTTGAGTGTGTGTAAATAGGGTGAGGGTCAGTTTATAACCGCTAAAGTTTTTCCAGTGAGTGGGACTTATACCCGGGGACATAGATAGACTGCCACTCGGAAAACCTGACCCCCATCCTAAAATGTTAAAGGGGGAAAATTCTAGGGGTTTGATCAGAGTCGAAGGTACTTGTGAAACTGAATCTTGTGAAACTGAATCTTGAAGATTATAAAACTCAGAAAAGAAAGTTCAAACTCATTTAAGGAATACGTTTGTTCGATTCCTATGATTTGACCGCGGAGGGTACGTATTTAACAGCTGACTTGTATATTTTATTTTCTCTTAAAGACCTACTTTCATCGAGATACGTTGCCCATTTTTACCTCTGGGGAAACCCAATAATAAAATTTTTGTATTATAAATAATCCCCAGCAGCTAGTTATAATGATTATAATGCTATGTGGATAAAGTGATGATAAGAAATATAATAATAAATAAGTAAATTAGGATGCAAATGGTGTTTCTCATTTTAAAATAAATAAAATAGAGTTGGAACTCAATATATATGTATATTTCTGTGAATATGTTCATCAACGATTTTCCTACAGGAAACATGAGGATAGAAAGAGTTCGCCAAATACATATGGATATTGAGTTTTCAACTCAGCTTTATTTATTTTATTAAATGGGAAACACACTTTGCATTTTAATCTATTAATTTTAATATATTTTGCGTTTATGAAGCCTAAGAGTTTTAGATGCATGGAAATAATACTAATAAAAAATAAATATGTAATCTTAATGAAGTGGAATTTTCCTCAATTAGAATTCTAAAGCTTGATATTGAATATGGATTTTTTTTTAATTCTTTAGGTGCCTCTCCATTCTTTTTGAAGATTAAACCAATATTGAACTTGTCAGAAAAATCCAAGTAAAATTTTCGTCTAAAAATATCATAACAAGGACAATGTCTCTTTGGATTATATTCAGTGAAACGAGAACTCATTTTTAATTTTTGCTCAGTTGTTTCTAAAACAAGTGATGGTATATATATATATATATATATAATAAGTCATAGCTTTATTAAAACAAAACCTTTCAATTTTATTAGAATCTTTAAAAATAATTTTCGGCAACCCATTGTACGAAGGTCATTCATCCAGTAATATATTTATGCTCGGTTTTCGAATCCGACTCGCATTTGTCCGAATTATTACTGATTTAGCAGAAAACTACTGATTGCACTATTCCATCAGTGTTAAACGACTCACAGAATCAGTGAATATGTCACTTGTTCATTTTTTTAAAGCTGATATAAATACTTTGAATGATCCCTACTGTTTTATATACAGGGTGTTTCAGGAGGAATAGTAAATATTTTAGGAGGTGGTAGTATAGAGGAATTGCAATAAAAAAATGCCATATACAGAGGTACAGCTGAGTTCAATGCATTTTCGTTTCGTGTCTTGGTACACCGGTTGCTACGGGTCGCTATGGGCGTATTTATTGAATGTCATCAGTAGAATGTTGATGTTCAAGTTGTGAAGTTGTGCTTTAGTTTACATTGAAGTTTTCATTGTGATTTGTTGGCCAAGTCTACTGTACTCTAGCGTGTAAATATGCCGCACGTATTTACACATTCTGATTATGCCGATATTGGGTTACATATAACAGCTGTACCTCTGTACTCAATTTAAATTGGACACATGTTATATGGCATTTTTTGCAATTCGTCTAAACTACCACCTCCTAAAATATTTACTATTCCTCCTGAAACACCCTGTATACGTATATAGATAGATCTTTTATTCAGGTAGACCTTATAAAAATTGGGGATATTGTAACTTAAAAGTGTGGAATGATACAATAATAATGTTCTCTTGGCATTTCCTTTAATTTTAACTCATTGAAATTCTTTTATGAAATATCAATGTTGAGTATCACAGTGGGGTCTGACCTCATTTGGAGTGGCCAGATTACATCTAAATTCTATTAAACATTTCAACGACCAAAGTTTTAATCAATTTGAGTTGAACATCCTCTCAAATCTGAACCTTTCACCATTCCCTCCCATCTCTTGTATTATTAGTATCAGTAAAGTACAGCATAATTGATATCTATAGACAGCTCTTTGTTCAAATGTTTGTTGCTTCAAGACTAAAACGTACAGAATAGAAAATTCTTTATGCAATTTCGAAAAGCATATCTCGCATATTTTACTTCGCAAATACACTTTTTCATACAAATGTAATCTAAAAGCTTCCCTGCACCTACTATGCTCGAAAATGGCACAATTCTGGTATTAATTTTACTGCCCTCAAAATATAACTCAAAAATAAATTTTATAAATTTTACACTACTTTAGAAAATAATTAGTTTTTTTTCATTCCTGAACATTTTCAATTTTCAGACATGTGCCCTTTTCGAAATTGCATATTCACTTATATAATAATTTTTTTACTATATGTTTAATCCCGTTGATATTTCACAATACCCCAAAAAATTCCCTCCTTATTTCAATTAAATTTCAGACTCCGTCCTCATTTTTAGAATTATGTTTAAAAGTAAAACAGGGCCCTATTAAAGTCTTTACAATGTTTGTATAACTGCCTGTTCGTCTATCAGATAATTTTACCTTGCGAAGTAAAATACAAATTAGAATTTTTCAAATTATGTACCTATATTTATTTCAATTAAATTTAAAGTTTCTTTTTGCCGAGAGGAGCAGAATTTTTATAAATTGAAGGAGACAATAAAAGAGTGTGTCTTCTGCTGGAATTATAAATTTTTAATTTATTTATAACGAGACTATAGTTTCGATAGCTTTACCCTCTTCATCAGTCTATTACAATTGATTCATATGAATTAATGTATGTTGTTACATCTTTTACATACATTAATTTTTCTGAATCATTTGTTATAGACTGATGAAGAGGGCAAAGCTCTCAAAACTTTAGACTAGTTATAAATAAATTACAAATTTATCAGAAGACACACTCTTTTATTGTCTCCTTCTAAACCATAAATTATATTAAAATTGTAATCATATTATTTCATTGGGGAGGGTCGATTTTTTTAGGAGGGAGGTTCAAAAATAAATAATACCATTAAGTCTCATTAAGCAAAATTATACTTTTTTTTATTATTTAATTTACTTTAAAACGACGGTTTGAGAGAGCCCGACAGTATATATCTTGATATACCTGTTTGAAGGGACTTAACTTAAAATTATGAAAAAATTCCACAAGTATCCATATTTTAACCATAGAACTAATTTCATATCACAATAAAAGGCATATAACATAAAGATATGTTAATTTTTTGGGTACTGAAGAAAAATGTATTTTCTACTTTTTAACCGACTTCAAAAAAAGGAGGAGGTTCTCTATTCGACTGAATTTTTTTTTGTCTATGTTACCTTATATCTCCGCCAATTGTGAACCGATTTTGATGATTTTTTTTTGCATTGGCTTTAGTCTAGCTTCCGATTGGTCCCGTTTTTTTTTCATTGGTATTGGATCTTTTTTGATATGTTTGTTCAGTCATAACTTTTTGTTTATGAATCGATTATAATGATTCTTGTTTTATTGGAAAGAGGGTACCTTAGGGGTGGTACCATATTAATTTGGTCAAGTTCTGAAGATATGATCAACGACGAAATAACGTAAATTTCCAATTCTTATGACCAAATAATCGAAATTATAATAAATAAAATCTTTTATAAGAAAAATCTTAAACATTCATTTAAAACCCGCCAACGTTTCGAGAAAATTTCTATATTTATGGATTGAATTTTATTATCATTTTCTAATTCATTCGCCCGACGCTTTCTCTTACGAGATGCATGCAAGGTATTATATTAAGTCACTATTAATAACATCACTAAAAAGAGAAAAATAAAAATAATTTTTAATAAAAAAAAAATAAAACCGACTTCAAAAAAAATTAAATGCAACAAATAAAATAATAATAACTTAAAAATAAAATAAAATACACTAAAATATATAAAATAATTATATTATTTAGTTACAACTAACCGATGAAATATTTACATGAAATCACTTTTTGAAATCGGTGCCAAACATATACATTTTATGACTCACACTCGACGGATCTTACTTAGTACGTTTTGCGGGTACACTCTCTTATATAGTTTGTTTGGCACCGACTTTAAAAAGTAATTTGATGTTAATATTTCGTCCTTTAGTTGTATTTAAATAAGATAATTATTTTATACCTTTTAGGGTATTTTATTTGATTTTTAAGTTATTATTATTTTATTTGTTGCATTTAATTTTTTGAAGTCGGTTTTATTTTTTTTTATAAAAATTATTTTTATTACAAATTTTTTCACTGATTATTATAAATTATTTTCTAGTTTATAAAATAAATATTTTTTTTTTGACAAAATTTAATTTACAAACTTAAAAATATTACTTCGATATCTATGGAGAATCCAAATATACTGCGCTTCAAAAAAAGTGGAACTCTTGAAAAATTCGGATTTTTTCAGTTAACTTTAAATAATCTAAAAAATAAAAATTATAACTTTAAAACATTTTATTCATTGTGATATTGTTTAAAAATAATTCTACATTATACAAAAGCTAAAATAAAAAATATAAATTTTGATTCAGGATAAGTACTTATTTGATTCTTAAATTATACGAGCTTTTCGTGCGTGCCTTCGGCACGCTCTCGAATCTCGACCCTCCGGGCTGGTTCCCTGGCGGGCGGCGTCTTGGTCCAAAAATTTTATTCCTCTTAAAAAACCACACTCCAAATGTATACCTGTAAACTCCCGAAAATACATAGTCTCTTAAAAGCTTCGCCTCATTTTCGTCCTGACACAGCTACAGAAATGAGGCTCTAGATATGAATCTGGAAGTATTTTTTTTTCTATAATCTACAGCATTGTGATATTTTTTGTGTAGAAATAGATTTATTTAAATAAGTGGTATCGTGTGAGGAGGAGAATTATATTATATCATTTTTTTAAAATTTGGGATCGATAATCGATATAAGGCTCCAAATATTTAAAAGAGATCAGGTGTTGTTTGTATGACAGGCTGCTCCAGTATTGCCATGAGAAACTCATATGGGCATGTAAGTCATTTAATTTTGTAAAAATCAAAAAATAAGAATAACAAAATTTAGATTTTTAAAAAATTATAAAAAAAGTGGCAAATTATTAAAAAATAAACAAATAATATATAAATCAAAAAAGATGTGATTGATTTCTTTTTCTGTGCGCAAACAAAAGCGAATTGAATATTTAATTTTTGAGTGGTGAGGGGGGGGGGGAGGAATAATTATCAATATATTTAATGTTTCTTAATTTAAAATCAATTGGAGTCTTTCATTTCGAAATTTGAGTCCAAATAACGATTATATTTCAAATTTGCCGCAAATATACCGATGGCGCTCTCTCTCGGCAGCATTACGTCATCGTTGCGGCAAATTAATCTAGACAAATATATATAGTATTATATGATCAGGAAAGAGGCTTAATGAATCCAGTGGAAGATGGAATTAGTGCATTTCTTATTTTTAATAAAAAAAAAATACTAAATTTGTATAATAATTACTTACTAAAAATATATAATTCACTATATGTAAAATCACCTCATATTACATTTGTCTGCTGGTTTATCTATTCAATTAATTCTCCTTATTGTGTACCTAAATGTAAATAAAATAATCGTTTTTAAATAAATTCAAATCCTTCGTCAAGCAAGAGTGAGAGTGAGCTGATTGACAAAGCGGAAGAGGCAATTTGCTTTTGAGCCTCGAATGTAGAGAGCCTTTGCCTCGTCTTTAATTGCCCAAATAGAACAGGATGGAACGAATCTTTTGTTCCTGTCCTGCTACAAAAGTTCCTTCTATAATTATTTGTTTAAAATTATAAAATCTCTCATCCATTTTGAAATGAGCCTCACAAAATTGAAATGAATCGGCGAACAGGTAATTATATACGTAGTAGGTAATTACACTAATGGGTTTTTGAAAAGGTTTTTTTTTGCTATTCAGGGAAACGGTGATTCCGCTAGCTTATGTGTTAGAAGAAAGCAATCCCTTCTCTTGAGATCTTTTCTGAAATGATCTCTACTCAGGTGAATCCCTGGTATTTTAGATTATTATGGTTATATATACACTCAATTCATGTTTTCTTTTACCTGATCAAGAAAATATATTCCAAATATCAGATTCCGTCTCGATTCAATAAACATTAGTATTCCATATTCTAAACAGAACCTGATTCCGTGGATTTTTTTTTTCTGGATTTCTTCCATTCTTTGATGTAAATTGTATCTGAATCTTATGTAAAAACGTTATAGGAATGCTTTACATGATATTATAAGATGATTAGATGTTTGTTTTTCAAAACGATATAAAGTATAATGATAGATTGTTAGTTCTTGGATATTATTTACCTTCATTTGGTAGAGAGGGAAATCCGCGATATGCCTTTTGTTAAAACGCAAGAATTAGAAGGTTTTTGTTTTTTATGAAAGGAATGCGGAAATTCGCAACACACATAAGTCGATATTTGTCTTGCGCCGTCTTAGCAGAAAGTAGGAAAATATTCGAGGAGTTGAGCATTACAGGGACCTTTCTTGAACCACCTGTAGGTATTAATATTTATTTGGCCACGCAGGAGGGGACATCCTCTTACAACAGATTAGAATTATTTACAAAACTGGGTTTCAAATTGGTGGTGGCTTACATCTCTCTCTCTCTCTTCGTCCTTATTTATTAAGGATCAAAAATTGTAGATTTTGCGAAAGATCAAAGCAGAAAGTGAGTTCCATTCTCTAGAAGCTATAGAGATAAACAAATTGTCGAATATATGTTTTCGATTTATTTCCTTAAACATTATGAAGGGTTTTTTTTGTAGTACATCAATAATATCGCGTAAATGTGCAAATATTGTCTAAAATGGATTATTGACTAAGTATATCTTGTTACAACATATGCTATGATTGTTAGAATTATTACTATTTTTATTATTTTATAGTGCATTGCAAAAACAACTGTGTCATGTTAATACGAACATGTGTATTAATTTTTGTATTTTCTTTTTTGTATTTTATAGTAGGTATGTAATAAAATCAACAATTATAGCATATGTCGTAACAAGATATACTTAGTCGATTATCCATTTTAGACCTTATTTACACATTTACGCGATATTATTGATGTACTACAAAAAAAACCCCTTCATAATGCTTAAGGAAATAAATCGAAAACATATATTCGACAATTTGTTTATCTCTATAGGTTCTAGAGAATGGAACTCACTTCCTGCTTTGATCTTTCCCAAAATCTACTATTTTTGATCCTTTAATAACTGCTTATTTATTAAATGATCAAAAATTGTAGATTTTGGGAAAGATCAAAGCAGGAAGTGAGTTCCATTCTCTAGAAGTTATAGAGATAAACAAATTGTCAAATATATGTTTTCTATTTATTTCCATAAACACTATGAAGGGTGTTTTTTGTAATACATCAATAATATCGCGTAAATGTGTAAATAAGGTCTAAAATGGATAATTGACTAAGTATATCTTGTTACAACATATGCTATGATTGTCGATTTTATTACATACCTACTATAAAATACAAAAAAGAAAATCCAAAAATTAATACACATGTTCGTATTAACGGGACACAGTTGTTTTTGCAATGCACTATAAAATAATAAAAATAGTAATAATTCTAAATTTCAGTTTATCGAACGAACTATTCATTGAAGTGATTCTTCACCCACTTTGAGCAGCTTTAATTTTTTGAGACGTTTGAGAAATCATTTTTTTAAATAATTATTGATAGTACGAGAATCAAATCAGATGGATATCCCGGTTCAAATTTTGTTGGGATTTTTTACAAATTTGTATGTAGACCCAAGTTCAAATCACACAGATACTGAAGGTAAAATGTTTTACCCTCCAAGTTACGAGTGGCTTCCAGATATTGTGAGTACTTAGCTTCTCTATCAACATAATTTCATCACAATTTTACTTTTTTAATTTCTACAGACAAGTACTCAGAAATTATATAAATTTAAAAAAAAAAAAAGGTGGGGGAATATGGCCCTGATATTAGTATATAGGTACAGGAATTAGCATAAATTATTTTAAAATAATTAAATTATGTATACATTTTTACTTAGAGAAAGTGGTGTAGGTTTTAGGTGAAACATGATATTAATTAATAAAGTAAAGGGTGTGTAGTTTCACAGTGAATGAAATAAAACTCAACCTGTAAACTCCTGATGGTAGACTAATAATCCGAAATGGGGGGGGGGGCGGATAGGCTAGGCAGTAGCGTATCATCCTGCTAACCAAGTGGACCCGGGTTCGAATCCGACTCGAGGCATTCGGCTAAAATCTGACCCCCGGGGTAGAGACAAAATTTAAAAAATAAATAGTATCGCAAATTGGCTTATGGATAGAAAGGCCGAAAAGCCAAAAAAATCCGAAATATATTGAGTTTGTATAAACCTCTTTGAGTTTTATTTCATTCAGTGTAAAACTACTCACCCTTTACTTTATTAATTATGTATACATATTGAGCCCGGTGGGTAGCTATGCAGATTTCTTTGATAGATACCCTGGTTCAAATTTTACTGACATTTTTTACAAATTTAATCTGCTATAATTTTACCACATACAAACAACAAAACCACATTAGTATCAATTAAAATGTACTCTAATCTGAAAGTCATCAAAAAATAAATAAATATAAATGATATACATACATGAATTATTACCTAGAGTTATTTATTTATTTTATTACGATTAATCCAAACTCTAAAATCTTAAGCTTTTTAAAATCATTAAAAAAAATACCTACCTGCTTCGTAAAATTCCTAAATAATTGTTCTATGAATATATTCGTATATGGTGTAAATAAAAAATTACTTTAACATGATGATTAGGAAGATTCTCATTTCGATATAATCATTCAAGCCGGACTCAGAGGCGCGGAGCCAGGAATTTTTGTCGAAATGGTCCTGCCTAATTAACCCATTCTGGTCTGTTTTTAACGGTCGTAAATTTGTTAAATACATTTTTACATAAAGTAAATTTCAGACTGTTTTCTTTATGACAATGAATAAGAAGAGCAAAAAGCTTTCGGATGAAAGAGACAGCGAGAAGATATTTACTACATTTCTTATAGGCATCCCAAAGATGTTTGAAATTTACTCGAATACGAACAAAAAATTCATTAAGCATTTATATATGTATTTTTAAAAGTGCATTTTTGAATGCAATAAAAAAATATTGCAACTAATGTTTTTTTTTCTTCTTTTTTTTTGGTATTTAGGACCCGGAAGATTAATAAACATTTTTTAATTGTTATCAAATAAAATAACCCGGGATGCAGCGGTTAAAACTCAAAAACTCAA
Organism: Forficula auricularia; assembly: GCA_024734495.1. Taxonomy (NCBI): domain Eukaryota; kingdom Metazoa; phylum Arthropoda; class Insecta; order Dermaptera; family Forficulidae; genus Forficula; species Forficula auricularia. The sequence continues at coordinate 86,417,281 of JALMQS010000099.1, forward strand.
ATAAGTAGAGTAGAGTCAGTTTGCTTGACCAAAGGCACTTCTCATAAATAAATCTTTATTACTCAACCTGCTTAGAGGCACAAGTCCTCGGTGGCTAGATCAACAAAACATCAATACAAATTAACTACAGAAATTAATCAACAAATTAATTAAAAGAAATTAACAATTAACAAACAAGAAAAAGAAAAAAAATAGAAATGTATGCTCATTAACAAATAACATAATCATAGATAGACAAAACGTAATTTAAATAATTCCGCGCAAAAACCCGATACCAGGAGCAAACGACGCATTACCCATCCCGACATTTGCCATAAGTTTTTAAAGAAACCTGGACAAAACCTTAACAAGGATGGTATGACCTCTCTCTACCTCAAGTAATCTCTGCTTGTGAGAACTAAATAAAATTTTGCATAACTCTAGGACATTAGGACTTGACAAAATTTATGATTGATTTAATCATAGGGGGCAGAAGACTATAATCCCAAGTAGTAACAGACAGAATGTTCCACCAATCAACGACAGATCCTACAAATGAATGTAAACCGATATTCCCTTTCTGTAAATCCTGAATAAAATCAATGGGATGAAGTGATCAGCTTAACGCTTTGACCGACTTTATTTTTTTGAGGTATCTTTTTGTTTTTTGTTTATTTATTAAGTTATTGATGAGACAGTAATTGAATCCTCATTCCCATGCGTATAGAAATCTTTATATTATAACTCGGAGCAGAATATTTAAAATAAAATGGCAGAAATTGCCCCTTTTAATTTTAATAAAAAACAGAAAACAGAAAAAACTTTCTAGAAAATAAAATAATTATGCTTTTAATTCCTGAATTTAATATTTTTATTAGAACAAGAAATAACCTGGTCAAGTGCGAGTCGAAGCCCTATATCGAGGACTTTGTAGGTACATTATAACTTATATATATATGTCCCAAAAGTCAAGGATCAAACGCAAACACGAGATAGGTGAGTTCAGGATTGTCCAAAATAAAAAAAAAAATTTAAATAAAACTCTCTTAGTTTTCGAGTTATGGGCATTTTTTTGAAAATCGCTACCCTGCTCTAAATATTTGAATGCTGTGGCTACGAATTTTCATATTTTATAATTCTAATTTTTGTTACGGAATTCTGAATAATACTGCTATCGATCACAAATCAGAAAATAACTAAGAGTATTATACTTTTTGAGAAAAAAAAATATTTTTGTCAGATTCATGTGTCAAAAAATTTTAATCAACTAACTTTGACTCTTGATATCTTAAAAAAAACTGTGTCAAACAATAATGGCAAATTATCTAAAAAATTGACGCATTTAATCAAGATTTCAAAATGGTATAAAACATTCCACTTATTAAAAAACAAAAAATAATTATTGCATTTTTATGCGAAAGAAACTAATTTCAAAACACAATTCGTAATTGGCTAAAGGGTAGAATTTAACATGAAAACAGATATCAAATAATTTTAATTTTAAATATTATTAGATATTGAATAGAAAAACAATTATTATTTTGAACAGTTATTTTAATTGAATAAAAATATTTTAATAAATTAAATTAGTTTTCATGTTAAATTCTACTCTTTAGCCAATTACGAATTGTGTTTTGAAATTAGTTTCTTTCGCATAAAAATGCAAATAATATTTTTTGTTTTTTAAAAAAGTTGAATGTTTTATACCATTTTGAAATCTTGATTAAATGCGTCAATTTTTTAGATAATATGCCATTATTTTTTGACACAGTTTTTTTAAAATATCAAAAGTCAAAGCTAGCTGATTCAAATTTTTTGACACATGAATCTGACAAAAATATTTTTTTTCTCAAAAAGTATAATACTCTTAGTTATTTTCTGTTTTGTGATCGATAGCAGTATTATTCAGGATTCCGTAACAAAAATTAGAATTATAAAATATGAAAATTCGTAGCCACAGAGCATTCAATTATTTAGAGCAGGGTAGATATTTTCACGGGTTTCAAAAAAATGCCCATAACTCAAAAACTAAGAGACTTTTATTTAAATTTTATTTTTTATTTTGGACAATCCTGAACTCACCTATCTCGTGTTCGCGTTTGATCTTTGACTTTTGGGACACCGTGTATATATACAAATAAATAAATAAATCAGTTATGTAATTCCTTCGTAATTTTTCATAATTTTAAGTTTTTAATACAAAATTATAAATTATTTCCCCCCTGAAATACGATACATAGGTATTTAAGTATAAAGTAAACACTGACAAATAAACGCCAGAATAACTTAGATAGTTAGCAAAGCCTTTAAAGTGGTCCTTAAACTGAAAAGGCTTGTTAAATACTACTTGAGATATGACGATGCAAGAGGGAGGCCGCAAAACCAAAAGAAGTGCATCAGGTTGCCTATATACAGGGGTTTGCTTGAAAGAAATGATCTTATCTAATCGAGTACCGGTTCTTAAAATAAATAAAGATCTTGAAGATTTTATAACATCTAGAGTTGCAGTGTTATATATAACCTATATTTTTCTTCTTGTTGAAGCTTTGGTGGAAAAACAGATGGTTGGATTTCGGATTCGAAAAAGTACAAAAAGTAATTAAATTTTAAATAGCTCAAGAATCGTAGGTTGATTCTGTTTCCAAAATGTTTGTTTTATCAAAAGGAGAAATCATTTAGATTTCGGGCTTTCTAGGTTCATAACTTCTGGTTCAAAAATACAGAAAAAAAATTGAGAAAAAACAAAGTGAGAAGCAAAACATTTATTTATTATTCATTTTTATCTCTTACTTATGATTAGACAACCATAAACCGAAAAAATTTAACTTTGACACCCTTCAAAAAATATGAAATGTATACAAAGGGTCCCTGTGGTCTGAATTTTTGATTTTCCTAGAGAAATAAAATTTTTATTGCGAAATAAATAGTCCCTCCCTGTGGTCTCAATATATTCTATCAAACTATTAATTCCTAAGATATTTTTATCGATTTTAATACAATAATTTTTAAAGAGACCAAAAATTTGTTTTGATATAAAACGATAAAATTAAATTATTACACCCTCGAAAAAATCTAAAATGAATACAAAGGGTCTCAATATTTGATTTTCATAAAAAAGTAAACTATTAATTCCGAAGATATATTTATAGATTCTAATACAAAAGTATTTAGAGAGACCAATTATGCTATTTGTTTTTAAATAAAGCGAAAAAATCTGAAAAGAATACAAAGGGTCCCTGTGGTCCGAATTTTTGATTTTCATAGAAAAATAAAATATTAATTTAGAAGATATTTTTATCGATTCTAATACAAGAGTATTTAGAGAGACATAATACAGTATTTGTTTTGATATAATATTTACTTTTACTTGGAATAGGGTGCCATGGAAAAATTTTAATTGAAAAAAGACTCGGAAAAGTTTGGGTACTAGCATATAAACGAATAAATAAAGATGGTTCGGGAATCTTTGGAAATAATGAAATTCTGCTCAGAATTAATTAAGCAAAAATGGTTCCATACCGGACGGGACCTACAGCGCTCTCGAAACTAAATCCGTCACTGGCTTTAATGATATTTATTTTTGAATGGTCTTTGAGACAGTCATTTGAAATTGTTATTTAGAGAGAATTAAAGATATAATTGACAGTTCACTATTGTCATTGTTTAGGATAATATCGAACTGAAATAATATAAGTTGAAATCACCTGAAAAATATCCTTAGACAATAAAGTCATTTATAATCATGTAGGGGGGTTAGTTTTTGCATTTTTAGATTACTGTGTGGCCACTGATTATGTATACAAAATTTGGTTGAGTTTGGAACAAGAGCCTATATTTTCATTTTTTGACCCCCCCCCCCTCCCCCACCCATTTTCGGCGGTTAGTTTTTCCATTTTTAGACTTCTGGGGTTGCACTGATTATGTATACAAAATTTGGTTGAGTTTGGTATTCATTTTTTGACCTTACACCCCCCTCCCCCCACCAATTTTGGGCGGTTAGTTTTTGCATTTTTAGACTTCTGGGGTCGCACTAGTTATGTATACAAAATTTGGTTGAGTTTGCTCAAATAGCCTAGATTTTTAATTTTTAAACCCCCCTTCCACCCCCCTTGATTTTGGCTCGATATGCACCAAAATCTAATCAGCTCTTAATCTCAATGGACCAAAACTACGTGTGAAATTTGGTTTCGATATTCACACTAGTTTTTGAGCTAGCTCGTCCACAAAAATTTTAATTTTTAAGCCCCCCTTCCACCCCCCTTAATTTTGACTCGATATACACCAAAATCTAATCAGCTCTTAATCTCAATGGGCCAAAACTACGTGTGAAATTTGGTTTCGATATTCCCACTAGTTTTTGAGCTAGCTCGTCCACAAAAATTTTAATTTTTAAACCCCCCTTCCACCCCCCTTAATTTTGGCTCGATATGCACCAAAATCTAATCAGCTCTTAATCTCAATGGGACAAAACTACGTGTGAAATTTGGTTCGATATTCACACTAGTTTTTAAACTAGCTCGTCCACAAAAATTTGGTAACGCACAGACTAACAGACAACCAGAAAGACAGACTAACTCACTAACAGATATTTTGACAAAACAATTTTTATCTCAAAAAATGTAATTTTTCCGATGTTCACTTATTAGAGCTTTTTTATAAAACGAAATGCCATGGTTTTGTTCAATTTTTTTAATCAAAATAGTTTCAGCCGTTTTTGAGATATTTCGAAAAAAAAGAAGGAAAAAACCACTTTTTTCATGCACGATTACAATACTTGACCATACCCTGTATGGTAAAGTAAAAAAATATATGTGAGCCTCATCCACATAAGCTCACGGGGGAAGTAAAACTTTAGCCGTAGTTATTGAAATAATTTAAATTTCTTAATTTTAATAAATTTTATTTGTCATGAAATATTAGAGGGTTTTATAAAAATAATTTAAATTTTCTAATTTTATTAAATTCTATTTATCATGAAATATAAGTGGGTTTTAAAAAAATTATTTCGCCTCTATTGAGTCATTTCCCCTTTATTGTAACAAAATAAATCAAACAGATACGTCGCTAAAGAAGTTTCACTTAAAAAAACTAATGTGAAAGTCGTGTGATACCCACAGCAGTTGATTCTATTTACTTGAAATGTTTATTAAATATTATGATTTCATCTTAGAATGAAGTCTGCATAAATTAAACCGAGATGTCTTATTTAATCTAATATATTTTATTAGAGATAATTTATGTAGAGAAATTGGAATGTATATTTCAGCAATTTAATTAAGTTGCAAAGAACCTCTATGATCAACATTAACTTATCAAAAACTAATTCATTAAATGTAGTTGGACGATAAGCTGACTGTCATGTAAGAGTCATTTTCACTAAATAACTGTTTCGAAATTCAAGTTTCTGAAGTAATAATTTGTCTCTCGAAACTCCAAAGACAAATACAGGGCTAACATAAATTACCGACACGGTTTCGAACACACCTAACTTATGTTTAATGGCTCACAAATAAATAAATTAATTGTAAATAGATAAATGATCTTTTAAGATTTATTAGAACTTTCTGATAAAAATCACATTATGTACTATTAAATATATTTATTAATAACAAACAAACTTACAATATAAATACAACGAGATATCGATCCCTTTAAGTATGGGATATCTGTATAGAGGAGCTGACAGATAACTATTTGGGAAGCTATATTTTTATTGCATAGGTATGTTATTTTATGATTAAATATATTTAAATTTGTATGATGGGATTTTTATCAACAAACAATTCTATCACCAAAATGTTAATATATTTTTAATATTGTTTTAGTATTTTGTTAAGGGAGAATGGTGAAACATTTTAAATACAGTAAAGAATATTTTGAAAAATTTTAGAAACTTTTTAAAATTTAAAATATAAAACATTAGGTAGGTTTCACAAAAAAAAAGATGAGATTCTTGTTTAGCACGACTCTATATAGTATATTTCGGGGTATGAGCCCATCTTCAGGAGTTTACAGAGGAAACTGGAGTTCAGTTTTTAGATTCTTGTTTAGCACGACTCTATATAGTATATTTCGGGATATGAGCCCATCTTCAGGAGTTTACAGAGAAACTGGAGTTCAGTTTTCAGATTCTTGTTGTATGACTCTATACCAGTATATTTCGGGATATGAGCCCATCTTCAGGAGTTTACAGAGGAAACTGGAGTTCACTTTTCAGATTCTTGTTTAGCACGACTCTATATAGTATATTTCGGGGTATGAACCCATCTTCAGGAGTTTACAGAGGAAACTCGAGTTCAGTTTCCTCTGTAAACTCCTGGGCTCATACCCCGAAATATACTATATAGAGTCGTGCTAAACAAGAATCTCATCTTTTATTTTTGTGAAACCTACCTAGTATTTTATATTTTAAATTTTAAAAAGTTTCTTAGATTTTTCAATATTTTCTTTATATAATAAAAAATAAGTAAAATTTCAAGGTAGTTTTCAATAAACTAAAACAAATATATGTTTTGAGTTTTCATCACGAAAAATGTTTTCTATGTTAACTCCTGATGATTGGCTCAAAACCCCAAATATATATATCGTGATAAAAACTCAAAACATATATTTGTTTTAGTTTATTGAAAACTACTTTGGAATTTTACTTATTATTTATTACGATACTATTCGATGCTAATAAGAGTCTATCTATCTAGGGTATCGACAACCCCAAAATAGTAAATTCAAAAGATTTTTTAAATTACTAAAAACCCTTAAAATAGTTCATGTAAACAGGTATTTTCGGCCGAGTGATTTGAACTGAAATCTTTTCGTGATTTATAAAGCTAATAACTAAAGTAATTTTTACATTGATTGAAAAAATGAAAATTTTCTTAATAATCGGTTATAAAGATTCGTATTTTTTTTTTTTTTTTTTTGTATACAAAGATGAAATTTAGCAATAAAGTCCATCTTAACATAACAATTTTTATGCAAAATTTCAGCTGATTAGCTATAACCGTTCTCGAGTTCTTCTAATCGATTTTTTTTTCTAATTCTCTGCATTTTTCAATTGGAAATTCAGAAGTTAGAAATATCAAAATTTAAGCATTACATTGTTCTGGAAATATAAATATTTTCGCACAAGAATGAACTTTGTAAAACCTTCTGTTTTTAAGTTATCGTGATTGTCGGAATTTAGATTCACAGATAAAGAAAAAAAACATTTCTGCCTACAAGCAATAATATATAGTAAAATTTTGAGCAAACTCAATAATTCAGCAATCCGTGCTCATCAAGCGTACCAAGTAATTTGATTTCCTTGTTATTTATGTTTTATCATGTTATAGATAAAATAGAGACATTTTCTCCCCTATTCGTTCAGATGGAACTATGGAATAATAGTGGCTAGTATAGATCCAATATAGAGCTGAAGTTGAGTTCCTATCTCTAGTGATACCAATTTACCAATGTTATGGTTCTGCTGACTTCCATTAAACCTTTCATTAAAAATGAGTTAAATGATAATTAAACGGAGTTTTTTGGTGAGTTTCACAGAAATTAAAGATTTTAAAAAGTCATTATAAACCTCAATATATTTCGTGTTGTTATTGTTTAATTATTTATTTATTTTATTTTTCAACGGCTAAAAGCCTCAATTTACAAAATTATAAAATCATACATTAACAATACTCATTACATATTCCACAATACATTAACAATACTCATTACATACATCAACAATACATTAACAATACTCATTACATACCTCAACAATACATTAACAATACTCATTACATACATCAACAATACATTAACAATACTCATTACATACATCAACATATTACATAATTATATATTAACATTACATTAATTATACATAAATAAGTGTGAGCTTCTTGAATAAATCCGCTAACTTATTGATTTCCAAAGAAAATTCCTGAGGGTTAACCAATTTTGATGCCAACTCATTGTAACAATGACAGAGTCTGAAGACTGGATTTCTTTCAGGATGTCTACCAGTAGGCATCTCTGGATAGAATAGCATTGTTCTTCTTAATGCATAATTGGGGCTATGTACGGGAAAAAGAGCAGCAAGCTCTGTACATTTTACCTGACGTGACATAATTTTATATATAAATATACAATCAGAGGCGATCATACAGGAATTTACAGAAGCTAGGCAGAAAGACTCAGCAGCAAGAGTGTAATCATGATTAAATCTTGACATTGGATTATCAGTATTGTCATTTAGTGTATGTACTCTTGAAGATGGGTTAACAACCCGAAATATATCGACTTTTTAAATCTTTCATTTCTGTAAATCTCACCAAAAACTCACCTTGATTATCATTTCTACAATGTTTAGCTATAAACCAACACCGCATTCCCTTAATTTAATGAGTTAAAGGAGTTCGAAATTAGAAAAATAATTTATTTTACCCCTGCATATAAATGAAATTATATATTTATAAATTAAGTCGTGGTAAAAATTACATTCCAAAAAACCTCAGTATAATTGCAATATACGGCAATTTCCAAAACATCAGTCCTTCTGCTCTTTTTTTAATCGTTCTTCAGTTGTAAAATTTGGCCTTGCCTTCTTGGGACGCAATTTATTTAGTTGAAGCCGCTGCAGCGCTGTAACCTGACTAAAAGAATAAAGAAGAATTCCTATTTAAAATTAAATTAGCACCAGCTAATCATAAAAATAAAGCATTAGAAAAGCTATTAAAAAAGTATTCATGGAGAAAATGTGTTAAATTTTATAGTAGGGACATTCATAATTAAAAAATATTTTCACTCTTAAAAAAAAAGTAATAATAATACTAATAGAAATTCCTTATAACATCATTTGAAAATTAAAATTAATAATTCATTATTTTAGAAAATAAAAAGATTGTTTAATGAATTATATCTCAAAACAATGAATTGATTAAAATATTTAATCATAATATTAGTCTTACTACATAGCACTCACTCACATTCATATCATTTGCTCTTAATACTTAATAATATATTTTTAAGGAGATTTTTTTTTTGGAATTATGTATGGTGAGGGAAAGATAGGGGGAGGAGAAAGTGTACTTAAAATTTATATATTTGACAGATGGAACAAGTGAGTTTTTAGGCCAGATGGTGGGAAAATATACCTGAAATTATAAGAAGGAATAGAATGGTACCTGGACAGTGCTGTTAGCTAATATGTTAGTTAAATTGAAAGTTTTTGCCGAGTGTAGCAGAATTTTTATATATTGAAGGAGACAATAAAAGAGTGTGTCTTCTGCTGGAAACCTCGAAACTATAGTCTCGTTATAAATAAATAAAATTTATAATTCCAGCAGAAGACACACTCTTTTATTGTCTCCTTTAATATGTTAGTTAATATTAATATGCAATAATAATAGAAGGAATGTTGAGTTATTTATTATAATATATAATCAATAATTATATTTTTATTCACTTCTAATTGGTTATTTAAAATATTTAAATTTTTGAAAGGGCTAATTTAATTTCAGTGGATTCTAAAAGATCCAATTCAAAACTCATTTTTGTTTTATTTCCTTTTTTGTGAAACCTACCTCACAATTTTTAATATTATAATAATATATTATTTATCCAATGAAAAGTTTAAACTGAAACCACCTATATTGTATATTTTTAATTTAAAAAGAAAATCTCATTACAGTATTCTGATAAAAATTTTATCATTCAAAATATAGGTGGTTGAAGCTGAAACTTCTTTCAACAACTCAACCACCAAACCATCAAATCTGCAATAAATTATTTATTGTTCTAAAAAATTCTAGTTATCCTCCAATTTCACCTTAGTTAGCCTATCCTGAAAAATATTTTAAATCAATGTTTTTTATACCTGCACATTTTTTTATGAATTTATCCTACTCGTATTATACTTTTATGTTAAATATTCATAAATTTATAAATTGCACTCATCTCTTATTTATATCTGAAATTAGGGAGTGGAAATTTTATTAAAATCAGTCATAATTAATTATAATTATTTTTTGAACACGAATAAATAATACAATAAAACTAAGTCGTTTCGATCGACGTATTCTGCAATCGTTTTAAGTATGAGCACTATGGTGTCCCAAATTTTGGGTATTTTTGAATTTTGATGCTGAGAGGCTCATATGGTTCGAATTAAATAAAAAACTATACTATACCCCAAGTTTTAAGTTTAGCCGACCAGAGATGCAAGTTTCCCATCTAATAGGGTTTATGACATGAATGATCAATATTTTATTCCGGCCAAAGTAATTGTTCAAAAAATTTGATTCTATGTAGGCGTTATCCTCATAATACTAGCTATCCTTTAGAATTTTAAAATCTTTTTATCTATTATAATTTTTGGAGTTAGATCTAGATAAAATACTGCTATATCTTCAAGTTTGTAAGTTATAGACTCCAAAATTATAATGGATAAAAATTTGTAAAAATTCTTAAGGATAACTCATATTATAAGGATAAAGTTTAAAGAGTTTCAAATTTTTTGAACCATTATTTTTGCTGGAATAAAAAATTTCGTCATTAAATGCCAAAACCCCCATTATATTTAGATGAGAAACTTGCATCGCTATGAGGCACAGGTTAAAATTGGGATAAGAGACTTGAAACTTGGGGGATATTTTTTTTATTTTTTTCGAACCATATGAGCCTCTCTCAGCGTCAAAATTCAAAAATATCCAAAATTTAGGACACCCTATTGCTAATACTTGAGAACGATCGCAGAATAAGTCGATCGAAACGTCGTAGTTTTATTTTATTATTTATTTGTGTTCAATTTATATCTGATTTTAATAAAATTTCAGCTTTTAATAAAATTAATCACAAAAATAAAAGCTTCAACATCTTCATTACTGATAAATATATTTGAGATTTTAAGATATAATATGATAAAAAAAATTATTGGATAAAAATGTTTCACCAAGTACCAGCACCAAATTCCTTAAAAACTATCGATAAAAAAAAACTAACTATCCGCGATTAATGGAATAATGTATTTATTTTTGAATAAAACTATTTTAGAATTCCGAATGGGTTATGAATTGGAGACTGTTAGCAACAGACCATTTTCATCGGCGTTTGTATTTACTGTGGATATATGGCTTTGTGTTGATTCCATTCAAGTGATTGATGGCTTAAAATCAGAACACAATACAACCAAAAATGTGCAACAAATGGCCGACTTGGCAAACCGGATTAGATCAACAGTTGAAAGAAGTAACAAGGGTGAGGGAGGGTGTTTGGACCCCAGGGGCAAAACGAATTCATTATTCTATTCTGCCCTATTCCATCAAAATTTCTACTTGGATTTTTTTACTAAAATAACAGATTTGAATTTTTCATGAAGGAAACTTAACCGCAAATTTTGACATGAATTACATATTTTTACTAACGTTGTTTTTTTTTATTCGGTAAGCCAGACAGACGGCTGGACTCACTCGATTTTTTTTATTAGCTTATGAAAAGTGGGGAATAGTAATTTGATTGAAAAGATTTTATTTTTCCAAGAGAAGCGCAGTTGATGATTCATTAATGATATTGTCCTCTGCTTGATGCCAATAAATATATCTACTCTTATTAAACGAGCAAAAATTGTAGATTTATTTGTATATATATTTGTTTGTATATTTATTTATATATATATATTATATATTTTTTTTTGTTTGAGCCCTGAGGAAGTCAACAAAGTTGACGAAACGTTGCCATAAAATAAAAAATACTTGCATAAGCTAAAAATTGTCCTTATTTCCCTACAAAAACTTATTAATTTAATCGATGGACATAAATAATCAATTTTACTTAGATATGGTACTATAATGTTTTAAAATTATAAATGTGGTGTTTTTTGAGGCTCTTGAAAACCTTGAAAACAGATGTAATGTCTTCGTTAGGAAAAAGGAAATAAAATTTCTTTATATTCTAACAAATTTATTTTCATGAAAAACTTATGAGACGTTTCGGCGGATATTCTCACACCATCATCAGTCCAAGCTTTTCATAATATAGTACATATGTCTGTGTAGAATGTCATTTTCTTTTTACAAATAATAACATTTTAATCAAAAAGCTGGAGGTATTTTGTTATTAATATAGTATGTCAATATCAGTTATATAAGTTGTTTTCTATAGTTATTCTTCTTAAAACACTTTCATAATATATTACATATATATGTGTAGAATGTTATTTTCTGGAGGCTTTTTTGTGTTATAAGTATTATTAATATAGTATATGTCAATATTAGTGAATATATTATATATATAATTAATTGTTTTAAATCTTATATTGTTTATATAATTATTTTTCTTAAATTATATATATATTTAACTATAATTTGCAATAAGTGATGTTATTACTTATTATTTAATAACGGTTAATAATAAGAATATAAAGAAATTTTATTTCCTTTTTCCTAACGAAGACATTACATATGTTTTCAAGGTTTTCAAGAGCCTCAAAAAACACCACAATTTATAATTATAAATAATCAAAATATACTAATAATTTTGTCTTTTTGTTTTAGGTGTGAATTCTACTACTTCATCAGTTTCTCGGATTATGTAAGTCTCTAATTATTATATATATTTTTCTATCTAACTAATAATAAATAAGTTAAATAATATTCTTAACATTAGACATATATATTAATTTATTTTCCTTTTTTCTGCTTGGTGAATTTTTTAAGCACTCATAAATAAAGGCTAGCTCCGCTCACAAAATATAGTTTGATTCAGTCATATTACATTTATCGCTAATATTGAAGATCCGATTCATGTGGAACATAAACACAAGTCCCTGCCTTGGAAAGCTCGAATTCTACAATCAAAATAAACAGGCATTTGCCTGAAACTTTTAGTCAATGTTTTCTTAGTTAATCAAATAAAATAAAAAAAAATATAATTGAATTTTATATTATGTTAAGAATCACGTTTTTTTTTTTTTTTTTTTTTTTTTTTGAAAAATTATGAAAATTCACTACTTATTTACTGAATATTATAACAATATTTCGGTACATATAAAGAGAACAAAGTTGCTAAAGGCAATAGCTTATATCTACTCTTATTAAACGAGCAAAAATTGTATATTTATTTATAATATATATTTGTTTGTATATAAATTTGTATCTTAGTTCTATTTTTAAAACGGCTCTACCGATTTTGATGAAATTCACGAGTTAGGGGGTTTTTGGGGTGACAATTCGATCTGTCACGGTCTCACCTTCGACAAAATTGTTTTTTATAGGTTTTTTCGTAATCAAATTAATTATTCTCAGATAGACAAATTCCATTCTTAGGGTTTTAAAAAAGGTTTCCCTTTTCCTTTTATACCCAGGCAGACAATGGGTTGTTTGTTTCATTGTTCTAAAAGGCCTTGAAGAAGTATTGTGATTGTGGATTTTAACATATTTTGTTCTCCCTAAACGTTAGAAATATTAATAAACGTTTTATAATTGTTTTTATAAAGAACTTTATTTATTTAATAGAATAAAAAATAATCAAGAATTTATTTAAAGATATATTTCGCATAAGCAGGTCTCAATTTTCTGAAAAACAACACATTTTGATAGGTTTTATTTAATAAAAATTGGATGAATAAAAATGAATCATATGGTTGAATCAAAACAGGCGCAGGAGTTGGGGTGCAGTGGTGGGGGATCCGGGGGTAGGGCAAGGTTTCGGGGGTGGGGTCAAGCTGGGTACAGTGGGGTACAGTGGGCGAATACTATACATATTTGTATTTTTTTTAATTTGAAAACGGCTCTCAAATAAAAATCGACCTTTTTATCAGAATTTTAAATTAAAAATTATATTAAAATAAAGGTTTTAACTGAAGGAAGAAGTTACCGAGCATCGCTCGGTGCCTCCAGGTACTACAAAATATGGTACATATATCATTCGTTTGTACAGAGACCTGCTTACTATTACGACAAAATGAATTTATCTAAATCCAATGAAGCCATAAGAAATAACAGGCAAAAAATTTATAATTAAAAAGACTGATGTTGGTCAAACCTTTAAAACCGAGGAGTGAACCGCGATTGGAATTAGGTGCACACCGTCTTTGGAATTATTTTTCTGTCTGTCAATTTATTCCAAAACAATTAGTGGTCAGATTTTTGTCAGACTTTCTAACTTCAAAACTTTTCGTTCAAAAATGCAAAAAATTATAATAAACTAGCTGCAAGGCACGCCCCCTGGACCCCCAGCCCTCGAACCCCACCCACCTCGGACCCCGCACCACACCCCCGCCTAGCGCCCTGGACTCTACCCCGCACCACCTCCTGCACCCCCACCTTACTCCGCCTCACCACTCACCCCACACCCATTCCACCCCCGCGCCCACCTTCTGCACCCAGTTTTTGCATTTCTAGCCTTCTAGTGACCCACAGATTATGTATACAAAATTTAGTTGAGTTTGGCCCAAGAGAAAGAATTTTCATTTTTCTGACCCCCCATTTTGGGTGGTTAGTTTTTGCATTCCTAGCTCTCTAGAGGCCCAGAGATTATGTATACAAAATTTGGTTTAGTTTGCTCCAAGGACAAGAATTTACATTTTTTTACCCCTCCCCCCCCTTTGGGTGGTTTTTGGGGGGAAATTTTTTTAAACAAAAGTTGTCAGAAATCACATCCCCTACAACTTTGTTTATTATGAAATTGCCGTAGGGTTAATAGTTTAGGAGTTATTTGATAATTTTCATTCGTGCGACCTCCCAAATCCCCTTCTGGGGTCAAAATATCAAAACTTTATATAGCTAAAAACGTAAGTTAGAAGACATCTGATGTAAATATGAAATTTCATAATAATCCCTTCAGCCGTTTTTACCTGAATCGTGATCAACTTTTCGGAAACGACGGAAACAGACATACAGACATACATACATACAGACAGGAATTTTGTTGAGGGTGTTTTCTTTAATAACTTTGCTTGAAACGTGTGCAACCAAAATTTGGCGTGATTTGAATCAATGTACAGACAAAACTTTTATTTTATATATATATAGATTCAAATGTTATAGCAAAAAGCTAACATTTGGCACATGACTAGATATTAATAAACCGCATCCCCATCCAAGATTTACTTTTTAGCTCGGAACTTTTTTAAGCGAATCCATATATTTATTTATATTTGTTATTGTTTATTTTCATCAAGCAGAGGATAACTTCATAGATTCATCTTTATGAGATATAATATCTAATTATCTCGTGTGTTTTCACCATAATTTAAGCAAGGTCTTTATAAGAAAATACGGGAGTTGATTTTGTCTTATGATAATTTTTACAAATACTTGGCTTCTTATCATCAAAAAAGAATATAAAATTAAGTTATTGCTTGTTTGTCTTGGAAAGTGGACCAGGAAACAGTATGAATGTTATTCTATATGGCAGCGATATCTCTATCTCCTGAACGATGAGTTCCCACGGAAGTGAAATATTATTGCATAATTAAACCGAAAAAAAAAACTTCAAAATTGTTGTAAGATCTTAAACATCTGTGGGATGATAAATTCACAGCTGAATTATGTTTCTGTCAATGACACATAAATTAAATTATTCCATACGGATATTATTGAAAATAAAGCAATATCGAAATTAAAGCGATATATTACGTTGCCAATTTTCAAATAAAAACAAATCTATCTTCTTTTATGCTGATTGCTGAAATTGCCCGGTTAATAAAAATCACATTTTTTTTGTTTTTTTATTTTGATTCATATTTACTAGTTGTTGTTGTCAATAAATCAAAGATAAAAGCGCAACAGGAATGTGTACTGCACGGGGAACAAATCCGCGACCACCCTGTTACTCTGATTACCAAGGATCCATCAGGTGAGACGGTCTCTTCGCATTGGCATGCAGATCACCAACAGATTAACAACCGGGATTTATCTCGCCATAAATAATCGCTGGATAGACGAAACGAGTTGTTCACAAACACTTTTATGAGGGAAATAAGCTAGAAATATCATCGTTAGTCAGGAAGCTTAGAGAAAGAGAGAGAGAGGAAAAATTTCATCTGTTTCGTATAATAAATAATAATCTAATGTGTGATAATATAAAATATTGACGAGGAAGATTAAGTAGTTTAATATATTTAAAATATTATTGGATAAAAATACTTGGTAGGTTTCACACCAAGTACCAACACCAAATTCCTTAAAAACTATATTTAAAATATGATATAGAAGAATTAATATTAATTGCTTAAAGCTTGTAAATTTTCAATTACTAGATCAAATTACGAATATTGAGTGGGTAGTTAATAAATTTTAATTTATTAAGCATTAAAAGATGTTCTGATTGAAATACGGAAAAATTTCAATACTATATACCAAATTTCTTCTTCAAGTGCCATACTCGATTAGTCGCCGATTACTATGAGGAGAGTATCCTCTCTATTGTAATTTTAATGGGGAAATTTTTTACAGGGATGGTTTCCCATTGCCTTCCCCTGAAGGAATCAGATTATATCCAGTCAAGTATTTGCAGTGAGTCGGGCTTGAACCTGCGCTAGCTTAATTAGAAGGCATGCACTTTAACCACTCGACCAGCCCCTTTGAATCCTTACCAAATTTAGTTTATCAAAATATCGAAAAATATAATAATAAACCTCATCATTTTAATATAAAAGACAAATACCAATATTAGTAGTTTTAAGAAATTACTATAAGAATTCAAGAGAGATGCTCCACTACTAGATCCTAGATGTTATGGATTATTTTATTCCAAGGGGGAGAAACAACCCTTCTGACATAATAGATATAATCCATAACATCTCGGATCTAGTAGTTGACCTTGAATTCCTAGAGGATCTGATCATTTTATTTTACCATATATGAGGAAGAACTGTAATTGCCCTAGTAGCACAATGTTTCAAACTATATAGTAACTATATGGTGGCTATGTAGATTCCCGAAATCTATATCGCCTACTAAATTAGCTTACCATCAGCTATTTAGGTATATAACCAGCTAAAAAACTCAAGCCAGCTACTGTTTTGGTCCCATTATAAACTAAAAATAATAATAATAATAACTATTATATTTTGGAATTTGAAATGTTTGTTAGTTTTTAAGGAATTTGGTGTTGGTACTTGGTGAAACATTTTTTAAATTATTAATTAATTATTAATTAATGTGAAACCTACCAAGTATTTTTTATCCAATAATTTAAAATGTTTGTGTTTTTTTTTTGATCTAAAAACAAAAAATAATTGACCATCTCTTGAATATACTGTGCAATAATTCGAATATACAAATTGATTAAATTAGAGAACAATGAAAAGATTTTTTATTTTAGACAAAAGGATTAACCGGGGTTCAAACCCGGGATCTTCACATGTCGGGGTAAAGAAAAAATAATTTTCAGCATTTGGGTTTGTGATCGATTGAGAAGGCGTTTGGAAATATCTTAAAACATATTGATGTTCATTTCTCTCTTCTCTTCAAAAAATAATTAAAGCTACTTTTATTCAAGACATTAACTTGAAGTCGAATAAGCAAATTTAATCATAGATAGAAAAATCAGCTTTTAAGAATCACATTAGTTTTCAGATTGCTCCAATTTCCGGCTCTAAATTAAAATGACTACACACCTTATAAGTGTGAAGTGGTTGATTAGCTGATTGAACAGGGCCGGGTTTAAGAGTGTTCTGCCTATAGGCTAAAGTCCATTTGCCGCCCCCTCTAGAGTTCATATTTGCCTAACATGCTGTGTATTTGTATTATGTTATAGTTTTAGAAAGTAGGCTATGTAGAACGACTAAAACATATTTTTAAGTAACATGCATTCTTAAATTCGTACGAAAATATTATTAACGTCTGAAATACTACATTTTAACTTTTGAATAAATTGCCAAACTGCCGCTCTAGGCTGCAGCCTACTTAGTCTATTTTAGAAATACGGCCCCTGTGATTGAACAAACATTTAAAGATATCCAAAAGAGGATAAATAAGGGCCACTCTGGACAACACAATTTTATACAACTGGGATTTTTAAAATAATACGGGTCCAAGATGTCACATTTTATGATGTTAAACAAAAAAAGCCTTTATTCTCAAGTTCGTAATTAGTACTCTACTCTAAATTATTTTCTCAAATTATTCTATTTTTTATTTGTAACAAACAATATCTAATTATATTCATTTTTGATAAATTCCTGATAACTAAGTAATGGCATTTTTTTTTTCGTTTGGTGTATATGGATCATTAATTAATGTAATGGATTGTAATTATAAGAATAGAAAAGAGACCTTCTAGCTTACATTAATAAATTATTCGTAATTATATTTGTTTATATATACGTATCTAGAATTGATGTAAATATTAAATCAATCTATAATCTAGATTCTAATATGTAAATATAAATTATTTTCTCTCTGAGATACGGTACATAGGTATTTAAGTATAAAGTAAACACTGACAAATAAACACCAAAATATCTCAGATAGTTAGCAAAGCCTTTAAAGTGGTCCTTGAACTGAAAAGACTTGTTAAATGCCACTTGAGATATCGATTGCAAGAGGAAGGCCGCGAAACCAAAAGAAGTACCTTCGATTGCCTATATACAGGGGCTTGCTTAAAAGAAATGATCTTATCTAAATGAGTTAAAATATATAATAGATTTTGAAGATTTTATAACTTCTAGAGCTTCAATGTTATATACAACTTATATTTTTATTCTTGTTTAAGCTTTGGTGGACAAACTGATAGTTGGATTTCGGATTGGAAAAAGTACAACAAGTAATTAAATTTTAAATCCCGTATAGCACAGAGACCAAAATAAAATCCAAATGCAACTTTTTTGATTGGTTGAATTATAGTCTTTATATAGTTTTAATTAGGTTGAATTACGGTTTCTAAACGGTAGTTATGTCTAGTTTTTCCCGATTTGCAACTCTTGTATTTTCGTTAAATTATAGTCGCAAAGATTATAATGCAACCGTTCCATATAATGATGATAATTGTTTTTTATTAAAGAATTGTGTAATTATTCATTATATTAATCATATCAAAGAAATATTTAATTATAAATAAACAGTTGCAAATCGGTGCCAAAAATGTTGGCGACAACCTTTTTGGAACGGTTGCATTATAATCTTTGCTACTATAATTTAACGATAATACAACAGTTGCAAAACGGAAAAAACGAGACATAACTACCGTTTAGAAACCGTAATTCAACCTAATTAAAACTATATAAAAACTATAATTCAACCAATCAAAAAAGTTGCATTTTGGTTTTATTTTGATCTCTGTGCTATACGGGATAGACCAAGAATGGAAGTTTGAAGAATGTTTAATCTTTTTCCAAAATGTTTCTTTTCCCAAAACGAGAAATCATTTAGATTTCAGTCTTTCTAGATTCAGAACTTCCGCTTCAAAAATACAGAAAAAAAATGGAGATATGAACCGCTATCGGACGATTGTAAATAATCAGTTAAAAATGTTTGGATTTATAAACTATACAATCGGTGCTAAGTTTGACTTTTCTAGTTCAAAGTATACACCGACAAGAATTGCTAAATCACTAAAATTTATCGATTTTTGTACCGAATCTTAAAAAAGTTTTCAGTCTTCCTTTCACTTTTTAATCTTTAAACATTCTCATAATATTTATGAGAGAAATTTGACACCTTGCAGACAATTTTTTGCAGAGCTTTTAATTTTCAGATTGTTTGAGGTTTTTTTTAAATGTATCTTTTATTTATGTTCGTTTTAGACCAGGGCTGTCAAACCCGCGGCCCAGCACAGCAATGAATGCGGCCCGACATAAAATTATAAATTTTCTTAAATCATTGAGATTTTTATGTTACTGGAAAAAATAGATATTTGATACAATTTGACCGGATAGTTTTTTTTTTTCTAAAATAAGAAGAAATTAGAAAATCTCCCCAAAAGTTTTTGAAGAATTAAAGGCAGATTTTCAATTTTGAATGTGAAAAAATATATCAAAATTTCCTGAAAAAATAATCACAATTTTGGGATATTTTGAACCATTTTTAAATTAAGATATAAATATTTTAGCTGCCCACTTTCTGATTGAATGTATGGCACTGCAAATCAGACATTGACACTGAAACAAATATTTAATAATGTCTCTTTATTAAAATTTTATAAAAATTATCCACTCATATACAAATATTCCTCCTGGTTTCTAAATATTTATTCACTTTTTAGAAATATGAATTTACATAATATACCTGATGAAGCTATTTTCGAGAATAAAATTCACTAAAAGCAAAATTTTATAAGTTCAACTATCAGGTGACAAATATAACTAAATTTCGAATAATTTAAAATTATTCTTCATCTCATATTTCCATTTTTTGAAATATTTATTATTTTAAACTTTTTGAAATGGTAAATAATTTAAAAACAGAATTCTAAAGGAAAAAAAACTTAAAGATTATTATGCTATGATATTTTTGCTTTTTTTTTTTGTTTTGTCTTGGTGGATATTATTATTCTACATTATTAACTACATTTTTTGATTAACAAATATCAATGGAATTAGTAAATTTTATATGTGGCCCGAGGCATTTGTTTTTCCTTCAAATGCGGCCCGTGTAAGCCAAAAGGTTGGACACCCTTGTTTTTGTCAAAATTATTGCTAAGTCACCCAAATTTGCACAGACCATATTGAGTCTGAGGAGTTTTTAATAGGTTATAGTGGTGTTTCATAAGTAAAAATAAAATTTTTTAAAAATTAAAAAAAAAAAAAAAAAAAAAAAAAAAAATTGGAGCTTTATTTTAAATACTCTATACATATTTCGGGTTTTTAGCTCATCATCAGGAGTTTGAGTTTACAAAAGACTCTCTGGCTGCCCGGATAGCGTGTTAGTTCTCAGGTTCGACTCCTGGGGGGATGAATCACCTTTGATATCGCAATTTAATAATATTTCTACTAAAATCTTAGAATTTGTCCGAAAAAGATTGATTGAATTCTTTCTCTTTTAAAATTTTTATCTAATTTTTTAAATTTAAAGTTAAACATTTCGTTTAGTTCACATGATGACAAATATATGAAACATGATTGAAGATTAACATTTCAATCTCCATATGACCTTCATCATTTCAAATTATTTATTTTCTTGCATGAATTGTAAATGAATTTCGTCTATAAAATTTGTCACCGATCAAACCAAGCACCAGGCAGGTTTCCACTCTCATTTCTAATTCTAGTTTTCATAGATCAGCAACCATAAACATTTATTATTTTAAAAGTGTCTGTTCGAATCATTTTATTGATGATTATCTTGATAATTTATTAAGAATCAACTTCAGCCAAGATTATTTTTGGGATAACACCTAATTATTTTTTTGGAAGGGGACATTTTTGGAAATCTAATCTAACAGTCGACGAACCTCATTCACTAGTTATGAATGTAAAGTTTCTTTTAATATCCGTAGTGGATGCTATGTCGTTTATTGTATGTTTTATCGGATGAGATAAACAGCCATCTGGTCCATTGATGTTTTTTTTATCTCCTAAGAGGAAATTTCTCACTCTATTTGCTTACTTAGTTTAGTAATGAATCCATTTGCATTTCACACTATTCACTTTTCAAGTCCATTACTAAACTCTGATTCAATGTTTGACTTTTCAATTAATTAACATTCTTTAACTCCAACGTTACACGGCCTATCTGATAGACATTTACAGCAAATAAATACATTTTTAACAGTTTACTTAAAACAAATGACTCAGAATATTTTCTCTTTTATTTTCCATAGTTTAAAAATTTCATATTTCCGCAGATTATTATATATTTTGCCGTGGTATAAAAACACGTTCAAACTTGACCTAATGTATAATAACAAAATTTTTGGAGTTTCCAGCCTTTGAATTAAAGTATAAGGGGTCGTCCATAAATTACGTCAAACGAATTTCAAGATTTTTAGACCCTCCCACTGTGGTCTTTGTCGAAAACGTGCGAGTTTTTGAGATTTGCGGAAACAGAAAATTGGCAATTTTTTGTCAATAAAAGATTAAGCTATAAATTTGAAACTTACTATCTGAAATTGTGCAAATTATTAATTTTCAATTTTCTGCTAAATTTCAGGTAACTATGAGATTAGATTTTTTAGTTTCAGGATTTTTCTATATAAACTTCTAAAGAAAAAGGTATTTTAATTCCTTGTTTTAGAAAAACAAATATTTTAAGTAAATTAGTACTAAGTTTTTACAGCCTTGCAGATTTGATGCTTTGGTGGTTGCGCTGTCTATCAAGCTTATCGTTTGTCAAGAGAGGCGGCAAAATTGGAATAAAGAGAAAATTAAAACTATTAACATTCAAAAAAAAGTACCACTTTTTGAAAAACATGCAAAAAAGTAAATAATACATGCTTAAAATCTGTATCAATATTAATTATAAGAGTGGATTAAACTACTAGGAGATTTCACATAAATTTGTGATCTTAACAATATTTAGTAAAAAGAGCTGTAAAAATTATTTTCGCCAGAGCAGCAGAAGGGATAAATGAGATCCTGGATAAATAAACGTATTGACGAATGAAATCGTTCGATACTTCTTCGATATGATCTCAAAGAAGTGTTGGGAGTCGATGAATCGCGTGCAATGCGTCCCACATTCTGTCATATTCTCATTGAGCAGGGAGGTATTGTGACGTCACACTATCATTTTATACCCTATAATTTAATAAGAGTAGAAATTTTTTTTAAAAATGAAACTCAACTAACGGGATTTAATTTATTTCAAGTTTAATTTTTAAAAAATTTTAATTTGACTTTTGGGACATCACAACGATGGCCCCTAATGCTAAAAAATAAGAACGATATATAATATATATTTTAATTTATTTTTGTGAAACTCACATTGCATTTTTTTATTTAATTCAACAATTATTGAAATTACTATTCTATTTACTTGTGAATCATAGCTTATAGCCTTTGAATGGCCAAGCAGATATGTATGGAAATGTCTCCTGGAAGTATCTAGTGATTTTAGCAATCTTATTACAAGAAAGACCCTCCTAAATTTTAAAAAATTTACTTTTTCTCCAAGTGTGTTTTTTTTTAATTAAATTAGAATTTTTTTAATAAAATTATAATATAGAAATGAAATAATTTATTTAAAACATAAAATTTGTTAATGTAAATTTATATTTTATAAGAAAATTTCCCTAAAAGTAATTTCAGATTAAAAAAAGTAGAAAAAATATTAATTATGTACAAATCTATATTGACGTGTATTTTAAAAGCAATCTGATGTTGATTTGAATTGAGTTTCGCTTTAATGCCCTCTTGGTCAGCCTTTAGAA
Organism: Forficula auricularia; assembly: GCA_024734495.1. Lineage (NCBI taxonomy): Eukaryota > Metazoa > Arthropoda > Insecta > Dermaptera > Forficulidae > Forficula > Forficula auricularia. Next base: position 86,440,549 of record JALMQS010000099.1, read on the forward strand.
CTGAAGAGATTACTCTGGAAATTGTCGAGCTTAAAGCAGAGAGGATCAAATGTTAAGTCAAATATACAAATAAATAAATAATGTTTGGTTCGGGTCAATGCTCCGTTTGGCCCCCTGGCTCCCGTCGTAAAATTTTCCCATCATAGTCTCTTTTTGTTAGGTCCATTTGTCGCGTGGATCATTCCTCGATGGGCGCTTTTTCTTTTTTATCTTTTCTCTTAAGAACTTACTCATAAACAAAAAAGAAAAGACTACACAATTTCCATTTCCAATCAAATTTACTAAATTTAACGATTCACTTTCCACTTACTGTAGTTGTCAAAGGAACGATCATACAATCAATCAATCGAGCTCAAATATTTTTATAATATAGCTATATATCTCTCGTATGCATATGCAAATTAACATAATCGGTAGACTACAATTTCCATAAACACGCATGTTAAGTTGTTCAAATGAAACTGAGCTCATCTCATTCATATTCTTACAAAAAATTGTAATCCATACAAAGGATATACATTTGAAGTAAGTTTTTTATGGTTTTATTTAAAATTTAACATTTTTTTATTGAGCTATTATAATATCCTAGAAACCCCTGGAATTTATCTTGTAGAAACAGTGAATTTCATTAAATCACAGACCCTCACCAGGTTGATGTAGTGTAGCAGCAACATCACTGTTATCCAATGAGAAAAGAAACAGAGTATAAGAGAGAATAAAGCCCGTACTAAAAAAATAAATTAAAAAAAACGCCTTAAGGCTCGTTTATCCAACTCAAGCTAAGCTTTTAAACACCCTTGTCTTCCAGCTAAATCAGCTAACCGTCATATATGTTGTTTAAAAGCCAAAAACATTCAAAATCTGGCAGCTTTGATTCCAAAGTTTCAATTATACTCTACAAGTTCCATGCGAATTTTCCCACAAGCCCACTTGCAATCAAATACATCCGATGTTGGGCTAAAGTTTTCATCCAAGTCTTTTGCTAGCAGTTTTAAAATTGAAAAAAATATCTTTAAAAAATCAAAATTTTATTTTATTACTAAACCTGATATTTTTCATTAATTTATGTTTGTAAATCTTAAGATTGTCCTACTAATTCACCAAGTTTAATGTAATTCCAAAAGAGATGGGACTTCAATTTTTATCGGAATTTCTAAAATGACATTCAAAAAAAAAGAAAGATTAATTTAATCGACCAAATATTTTCATTTCCTAATCATTTCACTCTTTTTTTCTAATCTTATTTATTTCTAATATAATATATAAGGATTTTCGTTCTTAATATTCTCATCCCATTGACATTTTTCTATTTTTGTAAATTTGTTTCCTCCTTGTTAATTGACAAATCGTCTTTGATTGCTTGATTGAATAACAGAGGAATTGCTGTGGCCTGAAGAAGAATGCCACTCAGTTGATTTTAGTGGAACCGCTTAGTCTACGTTGAGCAAGAGGAATAAATTGAATACCCCAACTAGGGAACGACAAGTGTTACTCTGGCAATAAAATTGATGGGATTGCCATCTAGAACGAGATCACTTTACGTCAGAGCTTGTCCAACAATTCATAAAACTCGATTCGGAATTTGATCCTTTTTAAGTAAATTTTTCGAAATATTTTAAAATGTCTTTGTTGTTTGCGAAAGACACTAACTAAATTTAAATTAAACTAAAGGAATGCTGTGCTGCTATGTATTAACATTGTCAATTAAATACAGATAAAGGTTTTTGGTGTTTCACAGTTAAAAAAAACAGACATAGAATTTAAAAAACTCAATATATTTCAGGCTATTCGCCCATCATCAGGAGCATGGGAATGGAGAAGGAAACCAGCTCTTTTGATGTCAATGGTACCTACGTGACTTGTTTATCTTCAGCAAAACATTTAGTTTCTCCCTTCTCAAACAAATTTTCTTTATAAGTATTAATTGTTTCACCTTTGCACTCAGTATCCCGATGTTGGGGGAATAGCTTGAATATATTGTTTTTCAAAAATTATGTTTATTTTTAATTATTTACTTTAAAGGTAGTACACTCTTTGTCAACAGCATCGGCACTATTAAAGCACTGGTTTCTAAAAGATCATCAATCACCGAAACATGTATCGTGTGGTTTGTTCTAAATTGAGCGACCCTCTCATATGCTCATGGTATATCTGTTACGACAACACCAAGTTTTTGGTTGCAACCCTTCTTGACCAGAGGAAGGTTGGCGATTTGTTGATTTATCTCAAAGATAGCTCTCCGTGAATGGTCTGGTAACGCGCCCAAACGATTCGACCTGCTTAAGCCTGATGCCGATTGATGATTTAATTGAAGTAGGAGAGATTGTTCAAAGAAAGAGCATTATTTACTTTTGATTATTTTTATTAGTTAATTATAAATACACTTGTCTCCAGCTGATGGCCGGAGGGCTTGAATTCATCTCTTCTCCAAGTGGATTCCAAAATAGAACTGTCCTCTCTCTGACTATCTCAAAACCTGTGTCTGTCATCTCTGGGAGTTTCCACAAGAAAAATTCCCATTTGGGAGCAAGTAGATTTACAATTCACTGTCAACCCAGATATATGACTTATTTCCTCACATCATATTATTTTGACTAAGACCCCAGGGGTCGGCGAAAAAGAGCGGAAAAGGAGATATATAGGGGGTGCTGGTCTGGGGGGGTGCTAAAAGCACTCGGGTCCAGATGCGCACAGAGAGGACCTCAATCTGGTTGCAGTGACCTTAATTAAAAAAAGAGAATTCCTTTAAGAATTCAAACAAGATTTACAACAGCATTTCCTGTCGTCGACAAAATTATCGACGGGCATAACATATCTACCAATAATATTTGTACCATTCCAATATCACTTGTATTGAATCCATCCTCATCTCAGTACAATTTAATAGGAAGGCCTAAATGGAGATCTCTATCTTCGCTAGAAAAGTTTTTATGAGTATATATTTTATAATGATACTGATACAAGAAGAAGTTTTACCGAAAAGGTTTAACCTCTGTAGTCCGCGGTAGAGATTTAGGGATTGGGTCGGAGTGCCAGCTAAGACAGAAACTATTCAATATTTACACACCTAAGACCTAGATACGTACAGAGTATAAAGGATTAAGTTTCTACATTTTCAATATAGTTTGCCATACTTTTTTCAAACAAATTCTAAAGTATGAACTTGTTTCGAAACGTATAAAATGTCTTCCAAAGTCGAATTGGCCATCTAATATCTTGTAAACTGCCTTGATAAACTTAATAACCCCACTCCTCCTTCAAATTCCTGATTTATCGTACGCATAGCACGCGATTCATCGACTCCCAACACTTCTTTGAGATCTAATCGAAGAAGTACCGAAAGATTTCAATCGCCAATTTATTTATTTCTCCAGGATCTTATTTATCCCTTATGCTGCTCTGGAAAAAATAATTTTTGCAGCTTTTTTTATTAAATATTGTTAAGATCATAAATTAATGTGAAATATACCTAGTGTTTTAATCCACTCTTACCATTAATATTGATACGGATTTCAAACATATTACCTACTTTTTTTTGAAGGTTAATAATTTTAATTTTCTCTTTATTCCTCTTGACAAATGCTAAACTTGATAGACAACGCAACCACCAAAGCATAAAATCTGCAAGGCTTTAAAAATTTCCTACTAATCTAAACATATTTTTTTTCTAAAACAAAGAATTAAAATACTTTTTTCTTTAGAAGTTTATATAGAAAAATGCTGAAACTAAAAAATCTAATCTCGTAGCTAGTGACCCGAAATTTAGCAGAAAATTTTAAATTAATATTCTGCACCTTTTCAGATAATAAGTTTCAGATTTATAGCTCAATCTTTTACTGACAAAAAATTGCCAAGTCAACAAATCTTGCGGTGGGCGTACCAAGTCTTAAAAATTTTTCCATTTTTCCTCCACTTTTGTCTTTGTTGTTTACGAAAGACAGTATAAAATGACGATTAAATAATTACTTTAAGCCTAGTGTCTACTCAAGGTACAAAGTTTCTAAACTTTGTTAATAAACATTTTTCGAATCATTTTTCAAACAAAATCTCAAATGTTGACTTGTTTTAAAATAAATACAAACTGGAGTTCTGGTAGCTCGTAAAATGCCCGAAATCCTGAAATAATTCAGCGGCTAGTCTAAGAACATCATTAATTTTTAGAACTTTACTTAATTTATTGCATTTTTAATTAAAAAGGGAGTATAGTCAGAAAAACCAAACTTTACATAAAAACAAAAAACTTAACTTTTGAAATAAATTAATATTAATTTATATAAGTCATTACTTTAAAACAAATTTTATTTTATATTTATTATTAAAAGCATGACGTTGATTATAACGTAAAATAAATATCTTTCTGTAAAATTTATTTTATTTTATGGTTTAAAGAGAAATTTTATAATTGAAAGCAACCCACGTTTTAATTCACAAAACAACTAATTGATTAGTATTTTACCTTCATCTCACAGTTGAGATAAATTTATTATATTGAACAGTAATAATATTAATTGATAAATCACATGAATTACAGTACTAAGTGTCAAATCTATTAACTTTGAAAATGTTATAAAGAAATTTAATTATAATATTATATTATGTTGTTTAACTGAAAAAACGGCTGTCTAGTAGTTAGTAGGTTTGAAAATTTAACTACAAGATCATTATCGCCTCTACTTCTCTTTTATTTAAATGGAGTTTAAGAATTAACAGCAGATATATGAAAATTTACTACTCAGTAAGAAAAATGTCAAAAGTGGAAAATTGAAAATTATAGACGAAGATATTTATTAAGGGAATTATTTAATGAAATAAATTTTTTCTTAAATACTAATTAATTATCATTTTCAAATTATCATGTATTGGGAATGATAAATTTAGTTGTTTTTTTCGATTTCTATCAGTTGTCGTTAAAATAATTATATAGGAGGAGGAGGAGTGAGCCACATGACATTCACTTACTACCTCACCTTCTTTGAAGTCATTGCTTGAAATTCACAATCCCCTTTTCAAATTTATTCAACGCACCCCATTGACTTTTTTAGGTTTTTCATAATTTTCTCAAAATCGTCTCTAGCTAATCTAAAATGTTTATCAAGAATTTTTGATTAATTTTGTTCAGGGAGAATTCTGAAGAAACATATTTGATGAAATTTAAATTAAAAAAAAAAAAATTACTAAGTAGGTTTCACAAATAAAAGTTTTCTAAATGAACTCCTGAAGATGGGCTCGTAACCCGAAATATATAGAGTCTTGCTCATAAGCCATACACTGACAATAGTGAACTGTCAAATATAGTATGTTTAATTAGATGGCTCTAAATAACAATTTAAAATGACTGTAACAAGGTCCATTCAAAAATAAATATCATTAAAGGCACTAGAGGATTTAGTTTCGAGAGCGCCCTAAGTCCGGTCCGATATGGCACCATTTTTGCTTAATTAATTCTGAGAATAATTTCTTATTCCAAAGATTACCAAACCATCTTTATTTATTCGTTTTGTTTCCAAACTTTTCCGAGTCGCGGCGCCTTTTTTCAATTAAAATTTTTCCATGGCGCCCTACCCTAATTAAAAGTACATATATCAAAAAAATACTGTATTTGGTCTCTCTAAATACTCTTGTATTAGAATCGATACAAATATCTTCGTAATTAATATTTTATTTTTTTATGAAAATCAAAAATTCCGACCACCGAGGGATCTTTTGTATTCATTACAGAATTTTTCGAGGGCGTAAAATTAAATTTTTTCGCTTTATATCAAAACAAATAACATATTTGGTCTCTCTAAATACTTTTGTATTAGAATCGATAAAAATATTTTCGGAATTAATATTTTATTTTTCTATTAAAATCAAAAATTCAGACCACAGGGGGGGGCCTTTTGTATACATTTCAGATTTTTTCGTGGGTGTCAAAGTTAAATTTTTTCGGTTTATATATGTATAATCGTAAGTAAAAATGAACAATAAATAAATTTTTAGCTTCTCACTTTGTTTTTTGTTTTTTCAGGCCAAATGTCTTGTTCAATTAATTATGAAGTTTCGCGGCCCACCTGTGAAGAGGCCGCCGCTCCCCGGGGCGCCGCGGCGCACAGTTTGCGTACCTCTGTGCTAGTAGTTTCTCAACTAGAATAATATTTATTCGTCTAAAACTCTTCTGAACTTGTCTTGACTTATGAGAGATAGAAGCTGATGGATTTTCAATTGTTCTATCGGGACCCACTCGGGTTATTTTTATTCGAAAATTGTTCCTTGAAACTATTAAACAAAAACTCATCTGGACTTGACTGTGACCTTTTTGACTAGCCTGAGATAGAAGCTGGTGGATCTTCAATTCTTCTATCTGCACCCATTCAGGTTATATATATTTATTCGTTCATAAAAATGTTTCAATTTCATTATAAAAAATTTGTAACACAAATAGTAGGAAATTGGACTAAATCAAAAACACCGAGCCCTTATTTGAAATCATCATACCATTTTTCTTCATTCAAATTTCTTCTATTACGGGTTCCCTTATGTCGTTTTGACAAAATCGGAAAAAAAGCCAAAAGACGAAATTGTTAAATAAGAAAAATCTGTAAAACAGATATATAATAAGTAAGTAAGAAATAAAAATGAATAATAAATAAATTTTTAGCTTCTCACTTTGTTTGTTGTCTGCCAAATGTCTTGCTTCAATTAATTATGAAGCTTCGCGGCGCACCTGTGAAGAGGCCGCGTCTGACAGTTTGGGAACCTCTATCATAAGCAATTTTTGAAATCTACATAGTATTTCATATTTTTTAAACTTAAATTTAAATTTTATTATTTATTATTTATGGTATACCATATAAATTTTTCAACATTCCTGATCAACTTCGCTCCCTGAATTGTTACCGAGATAAATAAATATTTGTATTGCCTATTATGAAAGAGAAGTAAGTTATTTATTGCTCGTTTTTAGATATTTAAAATTTGATAATCATCATGTAGTCCTAAGACTGCTTAGACTTCACTCCCTAGAAGTCTCACATCCCATATCTTTCATTGCTTGAAAAAACACTCCAATCTAGTTTCCTTAACTTTTTCTTTCTTATTTGGTCTTCTAAAACATTCTTTAACCCTTGTCTTAAAGTGTGTTCTATTATTTGAGGTCTTCTTTTCTTCAGATTCTTTCACTGTGTTATCTTTCCTATAATATAATAATGATAATTGTATACAAGTCAACGATGAAAACTCTGGTGGGATGCTTGTGGCAAGTATAAGGAAATCTACTAAATCATCCACGGACAATAAATCACTTCTCTCCACTAAAAGATAGGAAAACCGCTTCTGTTAAATAATCACTTCACAATCTGATTTTTTTTTTTTTTGAATTCTACTTTCAACTCAAGAATACAATGGACTTGATATCACTGGAACAGATCAGAGGGTTATCGTCATTTTAAACCATAACTGCCTTCTAACTACTTTCTCTATCTCCTTGCGGTGACGGTCTATTAAAATATATTTATACCTACCATTAAAAAGAACAACCAAGATCCCTGGCTTCTAAAGTATCTCCCGGAGGGGAGGATATGAGAAACGCGCGAATATAATTAATCATAATAAATAAATTAGCATAAAAAAAGATGAATCGGGTGAATGAAAAACCGGATTGATATGGCAAGCAATTGAAATAGAAAAAGAAAAAAAAACAGTTTTCAAGAGGAAGAAAGAGAGGGATGCTTTGAAGAAATCTTTTCCTCTCTTGGAAAAGTAAATATTTATTCAAGAGGAAAAAAGATAAGGATCGATGTTATCAGGCTAGTATGAACATATCTGATTAAAAACTTGTTCCCAGCTCAATTATACATAGATATATAATATAGGGATGCTTCTGGCCATTCAAGTAATGTTTATACCCTTGTTATTTGCCCGCGTTGAACTCTTGAGTGGCTAACCACCAATCACTTAGGGACACTGTGTCCTGGTTATTTTTTTAACACTCGAATAAATGTCAGGAATTTATTTCAATCAATAAGGATCATATATAATGACCCTGACACAGTATAGATAATATTTGTAGGGATCGACAAGAATTTATTATCCGGTACGCTTTGAAAGTGCAGCTCGCAGAACGTTCGGAGAACTTAAAATGTTTAATTTTTTTACTTATCCTGATTAGAAATGTCCGAAACGTGGAGAAAATCAATAATTGAACGAAATGAAAATTTATTTTTTTAATGATACACAGTGGACTGCATGTGTTATCTATTAGTATAATCAGGAAATAGAGAACGAGCAAAAATATTTTGTATTTCAATTATGGACAATATACGCCATTTATTAGTAAAGTCTGGAAACAAAGTAAGAAAAAATTAATATTTTGATAATCAATAAAAATAATCTAAATAAATGATTTAATTTTAATGATAATTTTTTCTTGTTCCATCCATGTATTAATTGACTTGTTCTTTAAAGCATCAAAACGAAATTTATATATTAAAAAATTTTTATTGATTTGAGGGCAGAATTAAGAATAACAAAATGAAATGTCTCTGTAGCCCTGTGTTCAAATTTTTGTGAAGACTGAGCAAATACAGTGATTTTTTTGGGGTGCGGTAATGTATAACAAACATCACAACATGTAATATATTAAAAAAAAGTACTTTAACTTAATTTAATGTTTAACCATAGCTAACAATCTATTATTGTATTTGCATACAAAAAAGTCAACTGAAGAAGAAATATTGCACGAATATTCCGAAATATGTGGATAAATTAAAATAACCACCATTTAAAATTAAAAAACTGTTGAAAATAAGCATTTCATTTAAAACCTACAAAAATATTCTAGAAAATAAAGAAGAAAAGAGACTTGCATTAGGATCCATTTTTTATTAAAAAAAATTCAAGATTATTAAGAAAAAAAAATAATACCTAAAGTGTTGTTTGATTTTCTATATTAACGCATCTTATTATTAAATGTTTAACGGTCTTTAAAAGTATTACATACTGCGACCCCTATGGACCGGGGGTAGAATAGGTCCATAGTATCCTCTGCTTGTCTTAAAAGGCGACTAAAAGGGGTTTACGTGAGGCTAACAAGCTCACTCAGTAAAAAAAACTCCCAGTCGTGGAAGCAAGAATTTGCTTCCATTCAACAGGGAGAAGAATATTAAGACATCTAGATAAAACAAAAATAATAAATTAAGATTCTAAAGAAAAAAAAAGTAGATTTCTTCTTTGAGAAGATTCTCATATAAGAAACTTGGATTATATGTTTACTTGGGTGCTAAGCAGCCAAGTAAACATATATTCACTTTATGCTCGATCTGAGTGTAGCAAAACCGCCTGGTTTTCATTGGGAGTTGCCTCTCCCTAAGTTCTTTGACTTCTTACTGTTAATATTTAGAATAAAACGCAGATTCCTTATTTATATATTTATTATTAATTACAATTATATTACAGCGATACTAAGATCTCCACAACAAGATGAGCACTAGAACACTTCTCATTCCGTCACAACAACTTAACAAAACTAAATCCTCTAGGTCACAGACCTAAATAAAGAGAGCGGTATATCGAAATACATTTATTATTTCAACACCCTCTCTTAACACTCTCTTTATTTTCATTAAAACATATAATGATTAAATTCTAAATATAATACATATAATGATAAAAACAATAAAGTAAAAATTAATTAAAATACAACAAATAATAATGGAGCTTAATAATAACAAAAAAAAAAAAAAAATACTTCATGTGCTCACCCTCTCTGGAATAAATGATACATTAAACCGAAATATATATATATAAATGAAATTTAACTTGAAACATAGTAACTAATAAATTTTAATATATGCCCAGTGTCCACCCTCTCTGAATCAAATGAGTTTACATAGATTTTAAGGAGAAAGTTTACATAGACCTAATTTTGAACATAAATATTCAAATTTACATTTTACTAATCCCTTAGTGAATATATCGGCCTCTTGATTATTTGATTCAATATATTCCAATCTAATGGAACCTTCCTTCAATTTATCGCAGACAAAATGGTATTTAAGGTCTATATGTTTTACTCTTTTATTATTTTCAGGTGTTTTTATTAAGGAAATGCATCCCTGATTGTCCTCGTAAATTAAGATCTCTTGAGTTTTCATGTTGAAATCAAGCAAGATTTTCTGAGTCCATAGACTTTCTTGTACTGAATTACATAGTGCTATAAGTTCTGCTTCAGTGCTTGATAGAGCAATACAGTTTTGTTTTTTAGTTCCCCACGAGATAATATTACCAAACACCTTAATACAATATCCACTTACCGATTTTCTATCGTGAATATCCCCACCCCAATCGGCATCTACAAAACAAGATAATGGCTGTTCAATAGATTGCCTGTGATAAATTAAATTTAGGTCCATTGTACCCTTTAAATATCTTAGGACTCTTTTTAAATAAGTCCACACATCCTGATTATTTTTATCTTGATATCGACAAAAATAATTAAGCGCATAACTTATATCAGGCCTAGTTCCCAGCATTAAATACATTAAACATCCAATTAATTCTTTCACCGGTTTATCTGCAACAGAACTTCTTGGTGTCAATTGTAGTTTAGGGTCAATGGGTGTAGAACAGGGGTTACATGATGCCATATTGAACCTCTTTAGTAAACTTAAAATATATGTTCTTTGGTTAATTTTCAAAATTCCATTACTTCTGTCATAGTTTATTTCTAGACCCAAAAAATTATTTAATTCTCCCTTATCTTTCAAGTCAAACTCACTGGATAACATTTCTTTATATTTTTTTAATTATTTCTAAATTTGGGCCACAAATAATTATATCATCAACGTAAATTAAAATATAAATTGAATACTTATTAGTATTTTTAAAATACAAACAATAATCATTTTCGGACCTGGAAAATTCTAATTTTAACAAAAGGTTATTAATTTTATCATTCCAGCATTTTGCTGCTTGTTTTAAACCGTATAATGACTTATTTAATTTTAAAACATACTTTTCTTCACACGTGATTCCTTTTGGAGGTGTTATATATACGGGTTCACTAAGTTCGCCATTCAGAAACGCAGACTTTACATCAAGCTGTGAAAAAAAAAATTTTTTTTGGTTACCAACAGAAAGTAGTGTTCGAATTGTAGATAATCTTGCGACAGGAGAATATATATTATCAAAATCGAAATTCTTTTGCAAGAATCCTCTCGCGACTAACCTAGCTTTATATCTATCTTCTACGCTCCCCTCTAAAGGTTTATAAGAAAAAACCCATTTTGTATCAATAATTTCGACATTTTCAGGTTTAAGAATTTTTTCCCAAGTTTGATTTTTCTTTATGGAATCTATTTCTTTCTCTATGGCCTTTAGCCACAAATCTTTATCTTCTCTATTATTTATGGCTTCAAATTCAGTTGGCACTTGATCAACATATGACATAGCATCAAATGCCATATACATTTCAAAATCATTAAATTTCTCTGGTAATTTTGGATTCCGTTTAGGCCTAGTATTATAACTTATATCATTGCTTAAATTATTTAGGTTTTCCTCATTACTCTCGTTTACATTATTTTCGCTTCCCTGTTCATTACTTTCATTATAAATTTCATTACTTTCATTATAAATTTCAAGAAGCTCCCCACTATTAATTTTATGGTCATTAAAATAGAAATTATTTTCATCAAATGAAACATTTCTAGATGATATAATTTTTCTGTCTTCGATATTCCATAAACGATAGCCTCCCGGAGCATAGCCTAACATAATACATTTATTTGTTTTCTTATCGAATTTGTTTCTGAATGCATTTGGAATATGTGCATAAGCGGTGCAACCAAAAACTCTTAGATTACTAACGTTAGGCTTTCTTCCAGACCAAATCTCGGCTGGCGTTGTATCGTTTAAATTTGAACACGGGCTTCTATTAATTAGATAAGTTGCGTTTAAAATGGCTTCATCCCAAAATATTTTTGGAACGCCTGATTCATTCAACATAGTCCTAGCTTTTTCTACTACTGTTCTATTAAACCTCTCAGATTTCCCATTTTGTTGGGGTGTATACGGCATTGTGTAATTAATAATTGTCCCATTTTCTTTGCAGAAATTTTTAAAATTATTTGAAATATATTCCCCCCCATTATCACAAATTAACATTCCAACTTTTCTCTGGAACTTAGTTTGCACGATATTTATATATTCTTTAAAATAATCGATGACTTGACTTTTTTCTTTTAAAATATAAACATAAGTGAAATGAGAAAAGTCATCTATGAAAGTGACAAAATAGTTTCCTCCGAGATTAGAGTTGGGTTTTATTGGTCCGCATACATCTGAATGGATGATTTCTAGAATATTTTTACTGTGAGTTCTTGTTCCGAATGGCAAAATACTCATTTTACCATTTACACATGGTTCACAAAAATTAGGTTTGCTGAATTTAAAACTTTCTATGCCATCAACCATTCTTTTATTTTTCAATTTTTCTAAGCCTGAAAATCCAATGTGCCCGAATCTACGATGCCAAAGATTTGTTTCATTTTCCGTTTGATTAAGTTGACATTCTTTATTATTTAATTGAAATTTAATTTTGTACAAATTTTCCCTTATTCCGATACCAATTAATCTTTCATTATTATATATTTTTGTCTCTCCGTTTTTAAAAGTTATTGTCATTCCTGCCATATCCAATTTTTTAACTGATAGTAAATTTTTTCTTAAATTAGGAACATATAATACGTTTTTCATAATATAATTTACGCCATTTATACTTTTAATTAAAATATTTCCTACACCTAAAGCAGTTAAATAATCTCCATCTTTTGCAATAGCAATTTTTAAAGGATCTTTTAAAATCATCATGTCTGAAAAATATGCTTTATTATTAACTAAGTGGTCGGTACAACCTGAATCTATACAAAATAATATCTCACCATCTCGTTCAAACATTGGTTCCTCTTGAAATGTGTTAAGTGTTTCTGGTTCCTCTTCTTGTTCCATAAAATCAGTTTGATATTCATTTTCTTGATGCTGGAATGATCCGCGGCTGGGGCCTTGCTGCCATTGTAATCCTCCTGGATTATATCTTTGTTGCCGGTATGTAGGTTGATTGCTACCTCGTTGAAATCGGCCACGTGATGTTGGATTATATCCTTGTTGGATTGGAAGTTGATGCTGAAGATTTCTCCCTCTTTGGCCGACGCCTCGATTGCTTCCTTGATTTTGGCAAAATCTTAGAATATGACCCTGGATTCCACATCCATAGCATATTATCGGTCTCCTACTTGATATCATAGCTGCGTTATTGATACCTGTGCTTGTTGCATCCTGAGGAGAAGTATTTATTCCCGAATCGGTATTCGATCGTTTCTCCTCGATGAGCAATCTCGCTGTTAAGTTGAGAATATTTTTATTTTCGGCATTCACGGATTCCCATGCAGAAATGAAAAATCGATATTTATTTGGTAATGAAGAAAGAATTTTCGTCATTACCATCTGATCAGATATTTCTTGATCCTGTTTTGCCATTTGGTCAGCCATATTCTCAATTTCACAAATATGATGACTTATTCCTTTATCAGCATACTTGTAATCAAAGAATCTTACCTGCAAGAGATATGCGGAGAGATCAGATTTTTGATCAAAAAGCACATGGAGCTTTTTCCACATCTCTGCTGCAGATTTGCATCTCATTATATGCTTAATGAGTTTTTCATCCACCATAGAGACGATGCAGGCTTGAGTTTTCGTGTCATTTTTGTCGAGCGTTTCGTGCGTTTCTAGGGCATTCGTGTACCCTCTGTTTTTTAAATTCACCTGCATTTGAAATTTCCATTCTTCCCAATTATCTTGGCCTCTCAATTTTCCAAAGGTAAATTCTTGGAATCGATCCATTTTTTTTTTTTTTTCAAATATTTAATACACTTTCTCACTTACTCAAAACAAACAAATGAAAACAAATTAAAATCAATGCGCACTGGTTCATGTGTGTCTGGGCCCATAACCTGTTAATGTTTAGAATAAAACGCAGATTCCTTATTTATATATTTATTATTAATTACAATTATATTACAGCGATACTAAGATCTCCACAACAAGATGAGCACTAGAACACTTCTCATTCCGTCACAACAACTTAACAAAACTAAATCCTCTAGGTCACAGACCTAAATAAAGAGAGCGGTATATCGAAATACATTTATTATTTCAACACTTACTAATACAAATTTGGAACTCATATATATATTTCAATCATGCATGGGATGCAAACCGCTCCTCTGATACATTTTTCCATCAGTTCATAAAAATTTATTCAGGAATTATATTCAAATTCAAATCAGAATTCTAAACAATAGAATTTTTGGCAAATTTTAAATAAAATAGAATCGGAATTGATTCTAAAATAAGAGAGAAAATTTGTTTTAATTAATTCGCTTGACAATCATCAATTAATAAATAAATCAATTAAACAATAAAATGTCAATTTCTAAGTTTAAATTGCAACAATGGACATGTTTGAATTCAAATTTATCATATTACATGCTTTTTTAAACTAAATTATGAAAAAAAATTTTCAATTTGATTACCTATATATTGCCATTTGCTTGATGTCCTTCTTAAAGCCAATTTTTAATGATTTCTTATCAAAGGACGAGCTTCGAGGGCGGGCAGCGTCTCGGTCCAAAAATTGTATTCCTCTTAAAAGACCACACTCCAAATGTATCCCTGTAAACTTTCGAGAATACATAGTCTCTTAAAAGTTTCTCCTCCTTTTCGTCCTGACACAGCTATAGAAATGTGGCTCTAGATATGAATCTGGAAGTATTTTTTTTCTTCTATAATCTACAGCATTGTGATATTTTTTGTGTGGAAATAGATTTATTTAAATAAGTGGAATCGTGTGAGGAGGAGAATTATATATTATCATTTTTTTAAAATTTGGGATCGATAATCGATATAAGGCTCAAAATATTTAAAAGAGATCAGGTGTTGTTTGTATGACAGGCTGCTCCAGTATTGTCATGAGAAACTCGGGCATGCGTCTCTTAAGTCATCCAATTTTGTAAAAATAAAAAAATAAAAATAAAAAAATTTAAATTTTTAAAAAATTATAAAAAAAGTGGCAAATTATTAAAAAATAAACAAATAATATATAAAATATAAATCAAATAAGATGTGATTAATTTCTTCTTCTGTGCGCAAAGAAAAGCGAATTGAATATTTAATTTTTGAGTGGTGT
>JALMQS010000099.1:86460752-86489455 GCA_024734495.1 Forficula auricularia
GTTATAATCTAATATTTTTTATTTAACATTGGCAGCGAAAGGACCTCTTTAATAAAAAAGAAATTAATTTGAGGGATTGAAGATGAAGTGGTAGAATTTAATGCGGAATTGATGCAAAGGCAGCCAAATGATAATGAAAACTGATAATTCCGAAAAAAAGAATTCATTTTATCCTTTTAAAAAACCTGACGATTCATTGAATCAGAGGCAGGGAGAGAAGGGATGATCCAGGGGGCTATGATAGGGTTGATGGGGGGAGAGGAGAGGGTCCAAGAGGCGAAGACGTATAAGAACTTTTTCGTAGAGAATTTTATCTTTTATAAATTTTATTTGAACCATTTTTATCTATCATCAATAGATAACAAGATATTTGCATAAAAAGGATTTGTTAAATATTTTTCATGCTGTCAAATACCATATAGTATAGATAGGGATTTTCAATATTAATCATCACACTCAGCGAGCGGATCACGCTGAGCAGTCGGGTAAATATACTCAAAAACACTTATAAATATTTTCAAGAATCATTTATTTGTGTTTGTATATCTGCCATGATAGCTCAAAAACAAAATATTATAGATAGCTCGTTCTGGTGCTAAAAGGCTTGGTAGTTTTTTCTTTTTCAATTAAAAAAAAATAAATTACCTAGCGAAATTCGGTCTTCTAGTCATTTTTATCAATTAATTAACACGGAGTGCTAGAAAAGAAATGGCATTTTTATAGCTCTCTGGAGATGAAAAGAATTAGGTATATTGAATTGCTTTGAAAAATCTTGTTGCACGATGAAAACTTCACGATGATGAAAAATCCTCCTTTCAGAGGTTGTTGATGTAGTTGCTTTAATATCTCGTTAACTAATATTAACTTATATAATAAATCCGAGCTGCTTTATTTGACACTCATGAAAGGTTATTACAGAGATTTAGCTGAAAAAAAATGAGCAAGTTTAGCCGAGAGCAATCTCTCTTCTTTTGTACATTCAAAAGATTAAATTGTATAAAGGTACTGCTCGTGAAATATAATATATCGTGAATTTAAATTAAAGAGAAAGAGAATTTTGTTATTAAAAATCCAGCTCGTGAGGTCGCTAGTCGAATTTTATTTACTTACCTTGTAATTAGTTTATTATTAGCATTTTCGTTTAAAAATGTTATTAAATATTCATTCACCTGTATGTTTTAGGCGTTTTATTGGTTTATTGGGAATTGGTGAAGATTATTCCTCTTCTTTAAGTGCCATATCAGGTCTCCCTGACGTTTCGGCTCCTCTCCACATATACCTGTGCTGAGTGTGTTTAGCTGATTTTACACAGATATACGGGACCTACTTTTTAACGAAGGTTCCGAACCGCTAGTTTGGAGAGCTTACTAGGCAATTATACTCTTGGTAGGTTGCCATTGCTTTCCAAGAGGAGGCGGCTGCAAATATCTGCCGAGACTCAGTCTCGAACCAGCTTACTTCAGGCCAACGGCCCGACACTCTAACCACTGACCCACAGTCGACAGATTAGTATAATTATTAAACAATTAAAGGAATAACAAAACACTTTTTTTAAGACCCAGTATGCTCTCTGGCAATTTTGATGAATTGGCTATTAATCTTGCATGGCTCTGGTTAGAAAGTCGAATTTGACAAAAAGATATAGATCAGTGTTCCTAAACCTTTTTCTGGAATCACTTGCGGCACACCTAAATTAAAAAAAAAGAAACGTAAAAGTTGTATGATACAAAAAAAATGTAGTACTTAATTATAAATACTATTTCAAATTTACAAAACCCATGCAATTTTAATTATTTGTCAAAAACGCTAGCGGCACATTTGACATACTCTCGGTATACAGGTTGGGAAACACTGACTTAGAGACCGTAAAATTTAAACAGTTCTCCGCATTGAAAATAAAATAATTTTGCTACAGAACAAACTTTCTAAGACGATTTCTTTTTATGAATTTAATTTTTCTAATGAATGATAAAAATTAAGAAAAAGTAAAACTTTTTTACGACCCAGTAACGTTCGCCAATAAGGACAAGTATTTTTTTTCACATTATTGTCTGAATTTTATTGAAGTTCAATTAAATATTTGTTCTCTCTATAACGAGTATAATTTTGATCCAAGAGCAAAAGGCCATTCCTAGAATAATAGAAATTAAAAATTAAATCTTTAATAGTCTGAACAGGTCATGACTTGTATTTCGCATCCTTGGATTTCCTTCGCTATAAAGGAAGAAGTTGGATAATTCTATCCATGCCCTTTTTAATTATTTTCCTCAATCGGATTCTAATGAAAGAATCGACCCCCGCACATTTATTAATTAAGAAAAAAAGTGAAAAATTATCCAAGACTCGGGTTGCTAGATATGCCCTAGTAATGAATAATAAACTTAAATATAAATTATTTATTCCTATATTATGACATTAAAATCTCAATAAAAATTGTTCATTTTGAATTTTTGAACCGGAACTTTTAAAGCTAGAGCAGTGTTTCTCAACCATTTTTAGTTGACGGCAAGCTAAAAATATTTGGAATCATTTGTGGCACCTGAATATAAAAAAATGTAAAAGTTGTATGATACAAAAAAAAAAAAAATGAATTAATTACAAATACTATTTCAAAGTTACAAAACCCATGCAATTTTAATTATTTGACAAAAAGTCTCGCGGTACATTTGACAATCTCTCGCGGCACACTGGTGTACCGCGGCATACAGGTTGAGAAACACTGATATAGATTATTAATATAAACTTATGGCCATGCATTTGTTTTATGACAACCTCTGGAAAGATTGTAATTAATGGTGTATCATTCGCACCCATAATAAATTTGTAACAGAAATAGCAGCGAATTGGACAAAAATTAAAAACACAGAGTTTCTATTAAATGGGCCAGACGTTTCGTCAATTTATTTTGACTTCCTCAGTGGCCCATTTTTATCACTCTTTGTCAAAAAACAATTTCACTATACGGCGACGATTAAAATATTTCACACCAAATTATTTAAGAAATTTAAAAAATAACCTTTTTATCTTTTTTCACAATTACATTTTTAGTTAGTGAATATTTTGTGAGATATTTATAAACTAAAATAAAATTTGGTTAATTTGGTTTGCTCTCCTATAACTCTGGAATACTTCCGGAGATCTTGAAGCAACCAGAATCAACCAATTAAGAAAAAAGGCGATTCTTAAATTAAAAACTCGACCCATAGCAATCACTTCTGTCCTATTCAAAATCATGGAAAAGGCCGTCAACGAACAAGTGCGACATGAGTAGAATAAATTAGTCACGATAGGCAATACGGCTTCAGGCGGTCACGGTCCACCGGTGACATCCTAATTGCTAATAACTCATATCTGGAGTCCAAAACCTGGAGGCCGGGAATGAGACCCTCGAGGTAGCTTGGAGCATATAAAAGCCTTCGATATGGTCTGGCACAAAAATCTTCTTGCCAAATTGACCTCAGTCGGCCTTGCGCCGAAACTCTGCAAGTTGTTCGAAATTTTTCTTTCAGACCGTAGAATTAAGGTTGTCATCGATGGAATATCATCTTCCTCCTTCCACACCAACGCTGGAGTTCCTCAGGGAACGGTTATCTCCACTACGCTCTTTCTTACCTATATCAACGACCTAAACTTGCCCTCCAATCCGGTACATTATTACGCAGATGACAGCACCCTACATAACGCCCCTGCATCGCATAAAAACCGTGCAGACATTGCCTCCTCAATAAATTTAGACTTAGGCAGACTTAAAAACTGGGGATCCCAAAACTTAGTTAACTTCAATGCAGTGAAAACTCAGTGTAGCCATATTTCTAGGCGCGTCGACAGAAACCTCCCAAACATATCATTCGACTCAAACTTACTAGAATTTAGGGATAAAATTTCAATGATAGGCGTAACTCTAGGGTCTGACCTTTCATGGAATGACCATATCTCAACCACTGCTAAAGCTGCAGCGCGCAAGCTTGGTCTCCTATTTAGGTCTAGACGCTGTTATACTCCCAGTCAACTTCTTATACTGTATAAGGCTCAAATTCGTCCCTGTCTCGAATATGGCTCTCATCTGTGGAGGGGTGCCTCCAAGCATTCTCTTGCTACATTGGATGCGATTCAGAAGCGAGCAATTAAACTAATCAGAGACCCGGCTCTAGCCAACTCCCTCGACTGACTGGCTCACCGAAGAACCGTTTATGACCTTTCCCTGTACTACAGATACTATCACGGTGACTGTTCAGTCGAGCTGAAATCAATCATGCCCCCTAAAGCCCTCTTTACGAGAAACACGCTGTTTTCGATCGCTCAGCACTCCTTCGCTGTCAAATTGGATAAAAATCGAACAAGCGCTTTCGCCAACTCTTTTATCCCTATGACCTCCAGAGACTGGAATTCGCTCCCTACCACCATCTTTCCCATGACTTATAACCCTCAGCTATTTAAGACCCGTATCCATAGACACCTTCGACCCCCGCCCATCCCATAAAATTCTTTATGCTTCTTTTCACGATGGAGGGGCCAATCCAGGCCTTTAGGGGTTGCACCTTTTTGGTGTAACTCCTTCTCTCATTATTTTCATTAAAAAAAATATATTTTTATAGGAGGAATTTTTTATTTTTATTTTATTTTATTTATTTTTTTTTTTCAAGTAGGAATTTTTAAATTAAGTAATTAGAGCTGCACGTTTCTTTATTTCTTTTTCAATTCAATTTTTTCCGTACCTATAAAATAAAATTTATTATATTTTTCTTTTTATTTAAATTATTTTTTTTATTTTGAAAATCCGGACGGATGACAAAAAAATTAAAAATGCTGAAACGTACACAACTTTTGAATAAATAAATACTAAAATATAATAAATAATCTTTGAGAAGTTTACAACGCCAAGTATCTTCAGACTAAATATTACCTAAGATAAAAATGTAATATTTAATATTATTCCAAAGATAGTGGATCAGCTGCTGTTCGACAAATAGGTGAAACCGGTGGCAGACCTTCAGGCGTCACGTCTTCCTGAATCTGAAAATCTTTTTTTAAATTTTAAATGTCTTTTTAAAATAAAAACATACACAATTTGAAACTCTTATAACTTCTTATAATATATTTATAAAACTAGTAATTTCTAAATTACATCTCTCGTCTCTTCTCATATATTACTCAAGATTCTTATATTCTCGGGGCAGGTGGCCCAGGCGGGCGGCGTCTTGGCATGTGATTATTAGGTCTGTAATATACATTTGTAATATTTTGCACCCTCTTTCGCCCCCACGCACTCATTTTGGCTAATGATTTTTACAGCATACATTTTATATAGTCTTAAAAACTAACATTACAAAATTTGATCTATATCGGAGAGAGTATTAATTTTTTGTCCCCACTCACATTTAGGGAGGTTGAAATTATTTTTTAGATATTTGCAAATAAATAACTCTCAGTTTTCTAAAGAGTAAATGTACAAAAAAGCTAAAAATTTCTATATTTTGCCCCCCTCCCCTCCTCGCCCCCATACAGTCAATTTTGATAGTTGATTTTTACTGGAATAGTTTCTTAAAGTAATAAAGAATAACTCTACAAAATTTGATCAAGATAGGAGAGAGTTTTAATTTTTGCCCCCACTCACATTTTGGATAGTTGGAAGTCGAATTTCAAAAAATCCTGAAATTACTTTTTAGATATTTGTATTTAGAATTTTAGTAAGTAAAAATCAAGTAGATATCTTATCGTTCTTAATTGAAAATGCATAATTAGTGTAAACACATTCCAAAGATATTTTGCCCCTTTTGACCCCTTTAGAGGACAAATTTCAAAAAATCCTGAAATTAGTTTTTAGATATTTTAATTTAGTATTTTTATAAGTAAAAAGCAAATAGATATTTTATCGTCCTTAAGAGATATCGCATAATCAGTGAAAACACACTTTGCCCCCTTTGACCCTCTTAGGGGTCGAATTTCAAAAAATCCTTTCTTACTGAGCCCCTATGTCATAGATGTAATATCCTCTCCAAATTTCATGTTTCTATGTGCAGTGGTTCTGGCTGTTTTGATGATGAGTGAGTGAGTGAGTGAGTGTATCGGGCAAAGAATTTTATATATATAGATAATTAATAAGTTGTAAGGAAATAAGGACACTAGCTTATGCAAGTATTTTTTATTTTATGCCAACGTTTCGTCAACAACAAATTAATTTCTTTGCATATTCGTCATTTTATAAATATTCATTCTTAGCAAACACATATAGGCACAGATTGAAAATATTTCCTATTTAAATCTAAAAATATCTTTCTTTGTCATTTCCATATATATACATTTTTATCCTTTTTTTTTTGTTTGACCCCTGAGGAAGTCAACAAAGTTGACGAAACGTTGGCATAAAATAAAAAAATACTTGCATAAGCTAAAAATTCTCCTTATTTCCCTACAAAAACTTATTAATTTAATCGATGGACATAAATAATCAAAATATACTAATAATTTTGTCTTTTTGTTTTAGGTTGAATTCTACTACTTCATCAGTTTCTCGGATTATGTAAGTCTCTAATTATTATATATAATATTTTTCTATCTAACTAATAATAAATAAGTTAAATAATATTCTTAACATTAGACATATATATTAATTTATTTTCCTTTTTTCTGCTTGGTGAATTTTTTAAACACTTATTACTAAAGGCTAGCTCCGCTCACAAAATATAGTTTGATTCAGTCCTATTACATTTATCGCTAATATTGAAGATCCGATTCATGTGGAACATAAACACAGGTCCCTGCCTTGGAAAGCTCGAATTCTACAATCAAAACAAACAGGCATTTGTCTGAAACTTTTAGTCAATGTTTTCTTAGTTAATCAAATAAAATAAAATTCACTTCATATTTACTGAATATTATAACAATATTTTTGTACATATAAAAAGAACAAAGTTGCTAAAGGCAATAGCTTATTTCTACTCTTATTAAACGAGCAAAAATTGTATATTTATTTATATATATATTTGTTTGTATAAAAATTTGTATCTTAGTTCTATTTTGAAAACGACTCTACCGATTTTGATGAAATTCACGAGTTAGGGAGTTTTTGGGGTGACAATTCGATCTGTCGCGGTCTCATCTTCGACAAAATTGTTTTTGATGGGTTTTTTCGTAATCAAATTAATTATTCTCAGGTAGACAGATCCAAATCTTGGAGCTTAAAAAAGGTTTCTCTTTTGTTTACTTTTGTACCCAGACAGACAATGGGTCGGGTTAATCCTTTTTGTTCACAAGGCCTTGAAGAACTATTGTGATTGTGGATTTTAACATATTTTGTTCTCCCTAAGCGTTAGAACTATTAATAAACGTTTTATAATTGTTTTTATAAAGAACCTTATTTATTTAATAGAATAAAAAATAATCAAGAATTTATTTAAAAATATCTTTTGCATAACCAGGTCTCAATTTTCTGAAAAAATAACACATTTTGATAGGTTTTATTTGTTACCAATTGGTTGAATAAAGATGAATCATATGGTTGAATCAAAACAGGTGTAGGAGGTGGGGGAGCCGGGGGTAGGGCGAGGTTTCAGGGGTGTGGTCGAGCGGGGGGGGGTACAGTGGGCCAATATATACAGGGTGCTTCAAAAAAATGTATACACACTTTGAACTTCCATAGAAAATTTATTTACCGTTCTACAAAGTTAAATTTCAGGAAAATAGAAAGCTGAAAGTCCAATGTAAATGAAACATAAATAACAAATGTTAATACTGTTCAAATTGGTGACCTGCAGCATCAATACAATTCTGAGTACGAGTCACCACTGATTCTGTACATCGTATCAAAACGTCCAATGAGATTTCTCTACACACTGCTTGAATCTCATTCCAAAGAATATCTAGGTTACGTGGTTTACGTTTGTACACCTCATCTTTTACTGTGCCCCACAAGAAGAAATCCAGTGGTGTAAGGTCTGGAGAGCGTGCTGGAAACTCGATTGGCCCCCTGCGTCCTATCCACTGGCCCGACAAATTTTGATCCAGGTAAGCTCGTACGTCCGGTAATGATGATTTTTATTTTCAACAAGATGGTGCCCCGCCGCACTATCACAGGGACGTACGAGCTTACCTGGATCAAAATTTGTCGGGCCAGTGGATAGGACGCAGGGGGCCAATCGAGTTTCCAGCACGCTCTCCAGACCTTACACCACTGGATTTCTTCTTGTGGGGCACAGTAAAAGATGAGGTGTACAAACGTAAACCACGTAACCTAGACATTCTTTGGAATGAGATTCAAGCAGTGTGTAGAGAAATCTCATTGGACGTTTTGATACGATGTACAGAATCAGTGGTGACTCGTACTCAGAATTGTATTGATGCTGCAGGTCACCAATTTGAACAGTATTAACATTTGTTATTTATGTTTCATTTACATTGGACTTTCAGCTTTCTATTTTCCTGAAATTTAACTTTGTAGAACGGTAAATAAATTTTCTATGGAAGTTCAAAGTGTGTATACATTTTTTTGAAGCACCCTGTATATATATTTGGGTTTTTTTTAATTTGAAAAACGGCTCTCAAATAAAAATCGACATTTTTATCAGAATTATAAATTAAAAATAATATTAAAATAAATCTTTTAACTGAATGAAGAATTTACCGAGCATCGCTCGGTGCCTCCAGGTACTTTATATATATATATAACAGCTGCCTACCGGGGGCAAAGGCCGGAGGCAGCTGCCTCTGCGGGGAGGTTTTCGAAAATATATCTTCAGACATACTCGCTAGTGGTCAGGTCCTTTCGGCTGCAAACAGCTACTACCAAAAGCACTTTATTTATAGTATAGATATATTTAGCATGTTACCAAATTTGCGTCGTAATTATGAGTTATGAATTATATTTGTTCAGACGAGTTCAATTCAGATTAATAATCCCCCCCCCCCTAAAGTCTTCTTTGTAAGAAACATGCGGTTTTCGAACGCCCAATACACCTTCGCTGTCAAATTGGTTAAAAATCGAACCAACGTTTACGCCAAACAGCTTCTCCCTATGATCTCTAGAGTCTGGAAAACTCGCTTCGTGCCACATGCACCGTTTTCTCCGCGACCTATAACATTCAGTCATTTAAGACCCGCACCCTACCCATTCTATTAAAATTTTTCTCTTCATCTTGGGGGGGGGGGGATACACGTCTCTAAGGGCTGTAACTTTTTGGTGTTACTCGTTCTCGCATCAATATCATTGAGAAAAGAAATGAGTCAGATTTTACGGGTTATATATCATCTATATTTATATATAGGTATTTAGCACTTGACTAAAAGTGTGCGATTTTTTTCGCATAGATTTTATCTGTCATTTTTCATAACCATTTTTATGGGTTATCTCGCTATTTGATATAAAAAAAACTCCAATCCCATAAAAAATTATTTGGCTTGGCTAAATATGCATGAATCCGAGGCCATCAATTAAAGAAAAACGTGTTATTTGATTTTTAAATACTTGAGAAAATTTTATTTCAATTTAATTTTTAGACTTTTGATCAAATTGAAGTCATTTATCAGAGATGAGACCGAATTGCAGAAAACAATTAAACCATAGAGAGAAACAAATAGGTTGTCCTCTGCTTGATGAAAATAAACATATATATATATATATATATATATATATATATATATATATCGTCGTTGATCTTACAAAACCACTAAGTCCTAAATTCATTGTTTGCCAGAAAACAAGAAAAACCATTTTAAACAACAATACATACAAATACAATGCAATATTTATTATTTGTCCATCAAATTTAGTGAACGCGGTGTTGGTTTATAGTGAAACATTGTTAAAATTAAATTAGGTTGGAGTTGGTGGTGTTTCACAAGGAGAAAAATTAAAATACAAAGATTTTTTTTAAATAGAAAATAAGAGATGGAATTTTCACTATGTACCCTCATTGCATTCCATAGTTTATTGCCCTCCTTTATAGCACATACATAATTTTCGGCAACTTCCAAGTATAAATATCTTTTCTTTATTCCAGCCCTTTGTCCGCTACATCTGTTCTTTCGGCTCTAAGGCCATCCCATCCCCTGATAATTCTTTCATATTTACACTAAGTCATAAATAACTGTCCATCATATTAAAATTAAAATAAATTCTGTTCATTATTTTATGTTATCTTTAGTCAATGATCTCCTGACGATGAGTTAAGAGCTCGAAATACCATATATAGAGTAAACTAAAAAAATCTTTGTATTTTAATTTTTCTCCTTGTGAAACACCACCAACTCCAACCTAATTTAATATTATTTGTCCGTAGCGCGAAATTGACTTTCAACAACAAAACTTTCTTTGAGAGTAGACCACTGCGTTTGTTTCAAATCGCTGGCTTCAGCTTATTGGCCAACAAACCACTGTACCTCGCACTATTTACGATAGTCCCCCTGTCCAAGTAGTCGTCCAGTATAGGGCCTTTTTCGTCCCAAAACAGGGTTAGCATCAGCTTCCCAGTCGTTGGTGAGGTGATTTTAAACATTTCGATCCATAAAAAAACGCTTTTACGAGATAAAGCACTTTCCCCGTATAGTGACAAAAGTCTCCGGTGAATTTCCGCACCTTTCACACCCTCTGACCACTCCTCGTTGCTCCTCTTTGGTACAATCTGACATACTTATGCTGTTGTAGCTAGAGAGCAACTGACGCGATCGTGATTAAATTCAGCACACGTGACTACAGACGCGCCAACTCAACGCATGCGCATGCGGCCACCTCCTATCTTAGTTTAATAAAGTTGTAGAACGAAAATTGTAGGTAATTTTTAACTTATCCTCGTATTTTATATATAAGTATGTGTGTATATTTATTTGCATCAAGCAGAGGACAACCTCTTTGTTTCTCTCTATGAATCAACAAGTCTGCTACTCTCGGCAAAATAAAAACTTTTCAATCAATTAAACCATGTTTATATAATCAGAAAAATTTGGTCAAAGTAGGTCTCGACCTACTCTTTCAAAAAAGCTACTCTAAATTTCCCTGAGAATAACCGTCTCATTTAGGTGAAAATTTATTTTCTTATTAATAAAATTAAAATCTCATTATATAAAAAAATACTTTTTTATAAATATTTATAGTCGTGTATTTAAAGAACATAAAATTCTTGAAATGATGAACGATATAACCTGTTCAATATCTCTCTCTCTCTCTCTCTCTCTCTCTCTCTCTCTATCTATGTCCTCATCGTCGACAAATAGCGTGGTATCTGATTCCCATGAGACCCCATGCACTTCTCCATGCAATCAGCTGGAACCAACCTAGGAGCATAGGAGGGCTCTGCCCCCCGATACGATCAATGCCCATTGCACTTGCACTGGGGCCCACACATTTCCTGGTTGCTCAGGGGTCAACATACAAAATCCTTATTCTTTTTTTCCACGTGAACGAACGCTACAAAACAATTTTCGCTTGTTCGCCTGACATGATTAGCATATCTTAAAAAAAAAAAAAAAAAAAAAGGAGTCTCTTTCCTTATATCGCTGGTAAAAAGAATTTTATTCTTTTTAACCGACAAAAGGAGGAGGTTCTCTATTCGACTGAATTTTTTTTTGTGTGTCTATGTTACCTCATATCTCCGCCAATTGTCAACAGATTTTGATAAATTTTTTTGCATTGGGTTCAGTCTACTTCCGATTGATCCCGTTTTGTTAGGTTTGTTCAGGCCTAACTTCTTTGTTTATGAACCGATTTCGATGATTCTTTTTTTATTGGAAAGGGGTATCTTATGGATGGTGCCCTATTAATTTGGTCAAGTTCTGATGATATGATCAACGACGAAATAACGTAAATCTCCAATTCTTATGAGCAAATAATCGAAATTATGATAAATAAAATCTTTTATAAAAAAAATCTTATAACATTCATTTAAAACCCGCAAACGTTTCGAGAGAATTTCTATATTTATGAATTGAATTTTATTATCATTTTCTGATTCATTCGCCTGACGCTTTCTCTTACGAGATGCATGCAAGGTATTATATTAATTCACTATTAATAACATCACTAAAAAGAGATAAATAAAAATAATTTTTATAAAAAAAATAAAACCGACTTCAAAAAACTTAAATGCAACAAATATAAAATAATAATAACTTAAAAATAAAATAAAATACAGTAAAATGTATAAAATAATTATCTATATTTAGTTACAACTAAACGACTAAATATTAACATGAAATTACTTTTTGAAGTCGGTGCCAAACATATACATTTTATGAATCCCACTTGACGGATTATAGTACGTTGAGTACGTTTGGCAGGTATAGTTTTTTTGCGACTTCAAAAAGTAATTTCATGTTAATATTTAGTCGTTTAGTTGTAACTAAATTAGATAATTATTTTATACCTTTTAGTGTATTTTATTTTATTTTTAAGTTATTATTATTTTATTTGTTGCATTTTTAAGTTTGTTTCTGAAAATATTCTACCTTCGTGAAGTAAAAAAGAAATTAGATTTTATTTATTCTATCAGGTGTCTTTTTTTAAAAAAAATTTTTTTTTTCTTTTTTTTTTTTTTAACATTGGAAATGTTGTTCGGCCACAGGAAGTAAGTAAGTAAGTAAGTATCAGGTGTCTTTGATTACAAACGTGGTAATTTATGTATCTCCTTCAAATCTATCTTTATATATTACCATTAAACTGTACATCTATTTCAATGAAGTAGATATTTAAGTATTTCTCATGGGTGGTCTTGTTTTGGATTTCAACGGATCATTCATGAATATCTTTCTTATTTTTTATTTATATATTTTATTACAATTTTAGCAGATATATAATGAAAATTGGTTTAAAATTAATAGGGTCACTAGAGATACTATCAAATTGTTCCTCCTCCCCCCAAAAAAAAAAAAAAAATTCTTCATCTTATTATAACTTTCTTATGGTCAGTTTCATTCACCAGACTTAATTAAAACGAGCCTGAAGTGAAAAAACCAATCTTGGAGTAATAAATCTCCAGAGAAAAAATACACAAAGAGAACAAAGAGAAACAAAGAGGTTGTCCTCTGCTGATGCAAATAAACATACACACATATATATCGAGATGATATATCTGTATATATATATTATTTATTTGTTTGAGACTATAGTTTCGAAGACTTGGTCTTCATCATCAGTCTTTTTTAAATATAAATGTTGTAGGGAAAAAATAATTGATTATGAATTTATAAGAGAAAATCAAAGTTGGTGTCCTCTTTTGATACAAATAAACATACCTACTTACATCTCTATTTAACAAAATTAATTTATATAATGTTGTATCATTCACATTCATAGTAAATTTGTAACAGGAATAGCAGGGAATTAGACAAAAACACAGTTTTGATTAAATGGGCCAGACCGAGGGGTGAACTGCGATCTACTATCGTGTACAACTACTTCCACTTCCACTTTCATTTCCAAGTAGAAGACAATAGATGTAGGGGCATTATTCAATGAATTCCAAAATAAAATCCACATAATTCCAAAGACGTGTACACCTAATTCCAAACGCGGTTCACCCCACTAGCCAGACGTTTCGTTAATTTATTTTGACTTTCTCAATGGCCCATTTTATCACTCTTTTTTGTCGTATAGTGAAATTGTTTTTTGACAAAGAGTGATAAAATGGGCCACTGAGGAAGTTCAAATAAATTGACGAAACTTCTAGCCGCATTTAATAAAAACTCTGTTTTTAATGTTGTCCATTTCCCTGTTATTCCTGTTATTAATTTATATATGTGTTTATTTGTAACAAGCACAGGACACCTTCTTTGAATTACTATTTTAAATCAACAACTCTCGGCAATAAATGTTTTTCATTTTTTTATTTTTTGAATTTTGTATAAAGGACTTACATCCCCATGAAAAATCCCAGAAATCGATCGATTACTTTTAGCATTACTTTTATTATTTGAAAAGCAGATCTTTTGACTAATAATTTCAGCTAAGATCTTCGATTTGGTCCTTAGGTATATTGTCTTTATTCAATTAAATCCAACCCCTGAAAATTCATTCTCTTCTTCTTTTCACGATATAGGCGTCTACAGTCTAAAGGGGTTTAACGTTTTTCAAGGTCTAACTTCTACTTCCATCCATATCAATAAAAATAATAATAATAATAATTTGGTATTGAGTCTCTAAGGGCCGGTTGTATGTCGCAAAGTAAATGCTTTTTACCACCTAACCGAGGATAGATAGTAAATGGAGCGACTGGGATGGCCAATCAGATGACAGGCATTGAACGTTCTGTCATCTGATTATGCATCAATCCCTGCATTTACCTTCTATCCTCGGTTGAAACATTTACTTTGCGAAGCTAACCGGCCTAAGTGATATTCACAAATTTTCTAATATTCGAGACACTCGTAACTCTATGGGCTAGTTGTATGTCGGTTGGTAAACTTTTTTTAACCGTTGACAAAGGGCAAATCCTTAGAATTCACCTTCGGAGCACAAGTGAATTCTAAGGATTTACCCTTTTGTCAACATTAAATTTATAACCGACATACAACTAATATATGCGCTTACAATCTCCGATAAAAATAAAAGTAACAAAATAATAGCAATTACCCTAATTCTCTATTTAAATAAATTAATTGAATATGTTCCGCTTACACTTAATTTAAAAAATGTGTGGATAAAAGCGAGGTATGATAAAAATTTGAGGTATTTAGTATTAAATAAAACGGGAACAAACGTTTGACGGATGTAAGCTTACAAAAGAAAAGGCAGGAATTCCAGTTACTAGATCCTCCCACTCACATTCATTTTACTTCCCCCTTTTTATAAACAACTATTAGATAGCTAAATGATTTGTTGTTTGAATGCAAGTTCATTCATTGTTGAAGAGAAATTTCTATATTTCATTTTGTTTTAGTTTAACTTAGTTCTTTTACAAATTCAAAAGTTTAAGAAGTCTTTGAAACTTGGAATATAAGTCATTAAAAGCATAATAAACACACTGTTAAAATTTGAAGAAGATTTACCACACCAAAAATGAAATAATTGCAATTAAAAATGAAATTTTTTACATATGGTAGATTGGGAAAGGATGGGAAAAGAATCATTATTTTTTTTTTTCATTGAAGGACTTTCATCATCTTGATGAAAAATTAATATTTGTTAGAATAATATATTCGGAGTAACCTAAAAAAATTGAAATTATTTACCTCGTAGTTTTGATAAAAAATAAAAAAATAAACATATTTGGGCTATTATTTTTAGTGGATGGGATAAAATATCAATGGCTTGCAAACGATACATTCATAAAGAGGATATAGTAGTGTGAGAAGTACAGTCCAATGACTCGCCAGATGCCAGATTAGAATTTGAGACCTCTTGCATCAAAGGCACTCACTTTACCCACTGGACTATAGAACTATTTCAAAATTCTTTGCTTTTTATTTTTACTAAAATGAATATTTTTGAATTAGACTATTATAAGTATGGAAATAATTGAATATATTATATATAGCTATGTATTTAATAAATAGAATTCATTGAATAAATTGCGGCGAGGCAAATTTGAAATATGTATAATTGAATTAAGCTGAAAGAAAGACAACAATTAATTTTAAATCCAGAAACATTAAATATATTAATAATTATTCCTTGGCCACCCCCTCCTCCACTCTTCTAATTAAAATTAAATATTCAATTCTCTTTTTTCCGGGCAATTATCGTTGAAATTGTCTTCCTAAAAAATATTTGGTTAGTGAAAGTTATCACTTCTGTCGCGCGTCCCGAGAGGCACACATTTTTTTTAATTTTATGTTTTTATTTCAGATCCTATACGATTATTTTTTTTATTATTATTTTCCTATTTATTAATTTATAATGTTTATCAATATGAACGAATGTGGGCAAATTGGTGTACGAGTAAACAAATATACACATAATATGTGGACCATTAGAAAGATAGAAATGCAAAAACTGGGTCGGGGGTGGGGATGGATGTGGGGGTGCAGTTGTGGGGGTGCGGGGTGGGAGGGGCGGTTGGGGTGGGGTGGGGGTGCAGTGTTGGGGGCGAGGTGTATGGTTTCGGGAGGGGGGGGGTCAGGGGTTACCGAGCATCGCTTGGTGCCTCCAGGTACTAGTATATAAAATGTGAGCTTGAGCCCGCAGAGGGGATCAAGAGGGTGGACATACCTCTCTGGGATCGAATAGAAAATTCTGTAACAACCCTAACTTCCGTCTTATCCTCACTAAACTATGTTAAATGTACCGTATGTGTTATTGTATTTAAGTACTAAGATATTAGTGTATTTTACTTGTGGAAAAATACTGAAAATTATTAACGTTTAAAATATAAAAATTTAATAATGTAATTATTTGTCTCCAAACTTTGCCCCGCAAAAAATTTTTCTTCCCACCCCCTGTAATAAATAGAAAGTATTATGTTGAATTTTAGAAATGTTTTTGCAAAAAACTTTGGCTTTTCTAGATCCAGACCTGAAACTTGGTTCGTATATTCCTTGTAATGAATAAGGCTCGC
The DNA here is from genome assembly GCA_024734495.1 of Forficula auricularia. Taxonomy (NCBI): domain Eukaryota; kingdom Metazoa; phylum Arthropoda; class Insecta; order Dermaptera; family Forficulidae; genus Forficula; species Forficula auricularia. Next base: position 86,477,234 of record JALMQS010000099.1, read on the forward strand.
ATCTGAGAGGATGAATTTCCAAGAATTTTCTTGACACTCATTCATGCTTTTTATAAAATAGCCATCACAGATTAATAGGTCAACTCATATACTGACACTCTTGATTCACTGATCCAACTTAGAAATGTTTCCACGCTTTACCTTTTTTAGGTACGATCACTAAACCCCTGGTGAGACAAAATCAATAATTCTCTTAAATATTATTATCATTTCCGTCCATAATTTCAAATTAATTCTCTTAAAGGTTGCTTTGCTTGTAAGAAAAAATTTCTGACCCTAAACAATCTATTTCAGTAAAATATTGTGAAGTGCCAAACCAGTTCATTCGACAATACGATTACCAACATGACTTCTAGGGACTCAAACTCTCTCTCCGTCTCCCTTTTTCTTGTTTTTTACAATATATAGTTTTTCAAGGCCCTAAAAAACCATCCATCATCTTAATCATTTCCTATAATAGTTTGATCGAAAGGGCTAGAATTTTCATTTTTGACCCTCTTCCCATTTTGGGTTATTAGTTTTTGCATTTCCAACCTTCTGAGGGTCCACAGAATATGTATACAAAATTTGGTTGAGTTTTGCCGAAAGGGCTAGAATTTTCATTTTTGACCCCACCTTTTTTTGTCTGACATAATGTTTAAAATACATTAAAAAATATATATATATTTTTAAGTTCTTATCAAAAATATATTCAGTTTTTTTTAGTTAATTTTTTTAATTTTGTTTACCTCTTCAAAATGTGAGAGCTCTTTATGCATCACCATGTATTTCGGTTTGTTAACCAATCATCATAACATAGCTTGAGCATTCCAAAACAACCCGAAATATATTGAGGCTTATAACAACTTTTTTCTTTGAAATACTACAAAACCCACCTTTAATTTTAATTCAAACTGAAAAACTATCCATATCTATGGGAAATAAGAAAAATGGACTCTTCTCTACCAGTAAAGAGCAACTTTACGTAAGGTAAATGTTGGGTTTAGTATACCTCAGGCTCGTTTGGATACTTATCCAAATAAATTCTTTCTTTTATAAGTCATCAGCGTGGGATGCCAGGTTTAAAAATCTTTACTGAAAATGTTCACGCCCAGCAATTGTTTCTAGTATCCGGTTACCTTAAATATTCCTATAATGTACAAATCAATTTTCTATCTAAATCATCAGTTGAATTCCTAACTCATTCTATATACGTAAACATCCATTTTTTAAGGTCTACGAACTTTTTAAAAATTAAAAAAAAAATGTGAATTAAAAATGCATAGTCTCTTGTGAAATGCTAATTGGTTAAGTGAATTAACGGTGGAGTGAGCACTCAAATAAAAATTCACCTTTAATAGTATTCCGCTGTTTAATCTAATAATAATTATTATATTATCTAAGGACGATAATAAGGGGATTTCAAATCATTTGAAGTCAGACAACCATATAATTAGAAATAAATACTCTGCCACTCTGGGTAAAAAAATATCCTAAGAGATTTCTACTCTTAAAAAATGAAACAATAATTTGAACTAAACGAATAATTTCATGTAAAATTATCCACAGTGAAGAAAGACTGTTGTCTTGAAATATAATCCTCCGTGTAATGATGTTTAATTATACATACAGTTAAATTTACCATCTTTGGAGGATTATATTTCTAATTATTTTGTTTATTATACCTTAATTAAACTTATCCTAAAATAATTTCGTTTAATCTCAAGTTATTTTTGCTTTATAAATTATAAAATTAATTTCTGAATTAGCTGTTTACAGACCAAAGTGATTAACTCTAAAATTTATTTAAGTATTTATTTATTTATTTATTTATATTAGAGACAAAGCAAAATAATTGATTTCTTCAATTTCTTCAAACCCAGTGATATATTCTTTTTTATTTTTGTTTTATTTATTTGATTATTTATTTATTCTTCCCAGTGTATTTATTTATTTATTTTTATTGTTTGGACGACATGCGGTATTCCCTTTTTTTGTTATTATTATTATTTTATTCTTGGTCGCAGCATACTAAGGTTCCACACCGTTCTGCTGTGGCCACACCCTGAACCACTAACTGGATCTTGAGTGGGAGGATCGGAGGACTATAGGGGGAGAGGGAAGGCTCTAACTTTTAATATAAAAACAAAAATAATGAAATGATTTATGAACGCCGCGGCTGAATCATGGAAGTATTCAAATTTACGCGGTTTAATTTAATTAATTAAAAAAATATGTTTTATTGATTTTACTTGAAATTAAATTTCTTTAATCTTCATCTAATCATATTTATTTCAGAAGGTAGAGTTTCAGATTATTTTAATTCAGGAAATTCCAGAAGCCTTTCATGGCCAATAAAACCTAGAACTATAATTTTTAATTTATACTGAAATTTGATGTAACAAATCAGAGGAAAAAATTAAACACCGTGTTAAATCATACGACCAATCGTTGCGTATAATGTAGCACGGTGTTTATTCGTTTCTTTTTCCTCTAATTTGTTACATCTAATACTGATTATGAAACTGAACAATAATTATTATTATTATTATTATCATTTCCGTACATAATTTGTATTAATTTGAAAGTTTATAATGGGAAAATAAGGACACGTTTTTCTGTGCGACTTTTTTATTTATCAGCCAACGTTTCGTCGACTTTGCCGACTTCTTCAGGCCTTCTAGAATTATAAGAACATTATTAATATCAAGTTACAAAAATACAATTACAACTCCAAAACAAACATGCATTAATAGTTTTTCCGCCAAATAGTCATGCCACACATTCGTCTAAATTTTCTTGTTATCTTTGTTATCATTTGAAATTTGTGTTTCTGATGGTCTGCAAATGGTAACAAAGATAACAAGAAAATTTAGACGAATTTGTGGGATGACTATTTGGTGGGTAAACTATTAATGCATGTTTGTTTTGGGTGTAATTATACTTTTGTAACTTGATATTAATAATATTCTTATAATTGTAGAAGCCCTGAAGAAGTCGGCAAAGTCGGCGAAAAGTTGCCTGATAAATTAAAAAGTCACACGTAAAAAAAGTGTCCTTATTTTCCTATTATAAATTTTCAAATTAATACAAATTATGTACGGAAATATTTTTGTTTTATGCTTAAAATTTATGTAGATAACCTGCTGATAAGCTGACCCGACCACACGTTGCTTGTAACTAACTCTTATGCTTCACGCCTAAACCACTGGACGTATCGAAACTATATTCGCAACATATGTCCGTTTGGTGCTCCGATTGTTATATCTAAATTTTGGGCCAGATTTATAATTAATTAAGTAAAATAATTTCTTACCTGTCAAAATTGATTTGATCAAAAATTTAAAAATATTTAAAAAATAATAATAATTTTGAAAATAAATTGAAAATGCAAATAATTATAGAATAGGTATTAAAACAGTAAATGAATTATATATTACTTGTCAAAATTGTTCCCTTAACCAAAAATAATATTGACAGTTGAAAGATTTCCAAAAAGCTATTATCGGCCATCTTGTTTGTTTGCTTTTACCCCCAGAGAGGCGCTGGCGTTGTTTCCTCGAAAAAATATTTTTTGCATGCCGTAGGTGTGATATCTATAAAAACACTTGTGTATGTGAATGGAATGTTGTGTGAAAATTTCAAAGAAATCGGTGAAGAACTTTCTGAGATGCTTCAACGTATCACTTAAGCGTAACAGTACATTTTTATTTATATAGATATTCCAAAATCAATTATTGTTTTTTCAATTTCTATCAACTATTCGTTTAATGGAGTTAATGTATTTGACAAGTGAGTGGCTTATTTATCTAAAACGATTGGTTATTTCTTTTTCATTTCAAGACGACTTTTTAATTTATACTATTTGTAAAATATAAGTAATCAAGTTTTAAATAATATGGATGCTATGGACTGGACTTTAATAAAATATAATTAAGTATTTTGGAATTAAGTTAAGTCTAAATTTGAATATTTGTAAATTATTATATTTCTTTATTCAATGCTTCAAATTCTAAAAATTATAACATCTTTAATATTTTTATTACTCTCTCTGTCCGAAAATATGGTATACATTTGAAAGAATATTAATAAATTGATTGAATGTGTTCAAGATTTAATAAACTAGAGAGAAATACTCTTGATAATGTTTTTATAACATTACAAACGTGTATGCATTCAATTATGTTGTAAGGGGAGGGAAATTCCTATAAAATTTATTTTATAGGTAAATAAGGTAAAACTTCGTCGTATAGCTGAAAAGTATATATGTTCGGAAGAAGCGTTCAACAAGGCTAAAGTCACTTTAATTAAATTCTGATTATACTAAATATTATTATGATAATCGAGGGGTGATCCGCGATTGGAAGTAGGTGTACACTTCTTTGGAAGTATTTTGGAAGTACTTTGAAATATTTGGATATACTTGGAAATATTTGCAATTACTTGGAAATATTTGGAAGTTCTTGGAAACATTTGGAAGTACTTAGAAATATTTGGAAGTACAAGTGGAAGTAGGTGTACAGAATATTATATCGCGGTTTCACCCCTCGATGATAATTAAAACAATTTAATAATTTTTTTATATTTAATTTGATTTTGATTTCATTTTTTCGCTAATGTATACCATATTTTCGGACATGAAAAAAAAATATTAAAATGTAATCCATATTTTCGGACAGAGGGAGTATTTATTATCTTGCAAGACAGGTATCGTTTTTTATCTTGGAACAGGAGGCTGGAGTTCAAATTCCGCTCAAAGCAAAAATTGAATACGTTATAACTTGAACACTAGACCAAAATACGCTAAACTACACACACAAAAAAATAAAAGGAAACATAATACTACATAGGATCTGGCTAAATCGTTTTAGTAATAGAGGCAAAAAAAAAATATTATCATACATGGTTATTTAAATAGATTCAATTCATTCTTTCTAACGCCTAGTGATAGGCAACTCAGAGGTACGTAGTTTTTTCAATTTCGATGTCTCCCTCTCGAATTGCTGTAATCGATATTTAAAGATACATTTAACAATTATTTTCACCACAAGGACCACTTAAAAGCCTTTCCTGGTTATCTATGAGAATATGATATTTATTTGTCAGTACATATTTACTTAATACTTATTCATTTCAAAAAATATTTTTTATCTCACAAAGGAAAAACAATTGATATATATGGTAAATCTATATATATATAAAAGCCATTGTCAGACAGTACCCGTGGCGCAGCAAGGAACATGTGGGAGACAAAGCAACTAATATTGAATGACAGTTGTTATATTGTCAAATTTTACAAATAAAACATATCTATTCTCTATATTATATATCTATAATATCTCTATATATTAATATATTCCTCTATATAGCTTAGAATATTAGATTTGAGGCGAGTCTCATTTGAAATTTTAGTAGACAAATTTATTAATTTTAAATATATTATATATTAATATATATTTAATTTTTTGGAAATAATTCATACGTCGAAAATTATTTTTTTTTTTGAATTTAAGAAAAATATAAATTCTTAAAATTTTAGTAGACAAATTAATTTTAAAATATATATATATATATATATAGATAGATATATTATATATATTTAATTTATAATATAAGTTTTAATGAGATATGATTTAATGGGATAATGAGATTAATTCTTAATTTATTACTGCGCGGGTCATTTGAAATTTTAGTAGATAAATTAATTTTAAAATTATTATATATAATTAATTTAGAGACACTTTTTAGATAAATTTAAATATTGAAATGTATTATTAAAAAAGAAATAGGTTTCCAACCGATCGGGAATTTCGAGAGAAATGGTTGCATGCTCTAATAAAGTATTTATAAAGCATTTAATGATATTTTTTCATCTTTCTTTGATCAATATTCATTATTCAAAAAAATATTTTTTAAAAAACATATAATTACCGACAGCTAATAATCACATCTCGAGACGCTGCCCGCCAGAGTCACCAGCCAAGAGGGCCGAGCTGTGCCGGGCGTGCCGTAGGCACGCCATCATACTACTATATATTAGAGATTAGATTATAGGTTGATTTAATATTTTTCTAATTAATCTGATTTTAAATAAAAAGTCACATTCAACTATACCAACAATCTTGATGGTATTTTTTCGTCGGGTTTTTTTATGATATGCGACGATCCGCAAATTTTCGCAACACCGAATATCTGTGAATCATCTAACTTTTTAAGAGTATACATGTCTTATTTCAAGTTTTATCCTTATTAAATGCTACAAGCTTTTGGGAGTAGGACCAGAAAATAATTAGAAATGAAGTCTTACAACAAGATTTTCTTAAAACTGGTGTTTGAATTGTTTACTTGAAATTCTTTATAAAAACACATTAAAATAACAAACATTCACAATAAAATTACGATCACTTCATCTCTAAGTATGAGATAACCATAATCGAATGTTTTCTACATTACATTACATTTTTAATCGCGAATCTAATGTAGGGAATTTTTGTCAAATATTGAGCGAAAATAATATTTATAACTTATATATTTCTAATTTGAAATAATGATATTAAATAAATTTTATAATTTTTCTCATTAATATATCAAAGAATAATTGATACGTCAACGAGAATTATTTTTACCGCACTTATTTGAAAAATATATTTATCGCGAGAGCTACTGCGGATTACGCTATTGGAGTCCACGGGGTCTTAAGTCTGGACCAAGAGGAAAAAGATGTGATCCACTTAGCTACAATCCAACTCTAACTTAAAATAATGATAGTAAATAAATTCTTATAATAATGGATTATAAAGCTAAGATGGATCACATCTTTATTCTTTCTTTGTCCCCGACTTACGGCATCGGCAAGACTCAATAGCCTGTTCTACGTGCAACGTACTCGCGGTGTATATTTTTTGTTTAAAAAGCGCGATCAAAAACAATGGATTCCGCGGCCATTTCATCGCCCGGCAAAATATACAAAGGACAAAATATCCCCCGGCATAATATCTTCTGACAAAATATTCCCCAGTATAAGGGAGAATACAAAAGAGACACCATGCCCGACGATTGGCTGTTCGGTTTTCGATGTGTGTTTGATTGGGAAAAAATGGGAGCCCCAACACACACCCCGCCCGACGATTGGCTGGTTCGGTTTTCAGTAGTGTCCGAACAGTTAAGAAAAAAAATAGAGATCCCGAAACAAACCCCGCCACGGACTAAGCGCTTTCGGAGGTTCGGTTAATATATATTAACCGAACCGGAGTCGATTTGCATTACTCATAAGATTCACTCGGGGAAGGGTTATTTTGTCATGAGATATTTTGTGTGAAGGATATTTTGTCGGAGGATGAAATGTCGCGGAATCAAAACAATTCTCGTTAATGTGTTAATTATTCTTTGATATATTAATGAGAAAATTAACTTCAAAAAATCCACTAATATTCTAAAACGATAAATTTTTTGAGAGTTTTACTCTAGATTAACTCTTTATGAATAGTTTAGAAAGGAGTTTAGCAGAGAATAATGGATAAGAAAAAATATTTGATATTCTCTTTTTAAAATTATTCTGGATATTTTCCAACGTATTTAACAAATGAACAAAGTGAAGAATTTTGGCAAGAAATACAAACGCTTGGCTGTAATTATTTTCACTTTAGAAATCAATACATTTTATAGTAATCATATAACACGTTAATTTTTGTGTAAAATACAATACTCATACACACAATAAAAAAAACATACAAAGAATAATTTCTGTCAAAAATAATCATTTATAATAGTAGCCAGGGAGATGATTTTCTTTATCGTTCTTGAATCTCTTGCAGAAAGACAGGCGAAACCTGTTGTTTTGACGGGTAGTAATTTTCAAATTAACTCTTATTGTTTAAAATAATTATCCAAGTTCAGAAAACCATATGGCGATAGCATGCAAACAATAGGACAGAATTACGAAAAATATTATTTTCCTATTCACGAAAAAACGTTTGATAAAAAATCATGTCAGGAATATTAAAACTGAGATGGGAATATATTATTAAAAAAGAATATGATGAAGCTTTACCTCATAAATTAAAGATATTATTATTATTTATCTGAAATAAGCTGACGTGTTCTGATGTGGCCATCCACTTGACTTTTACCCTACAACCTGGCCCCTCACTTATATTTAATATTTAATAAAATTATTTATAATCAGTAGGGGGGGGGGTTAGTTTTTGTATTTTTAGACTTCTTGGGACCCAGTGATTATGTATACAAAATTTGGTTTAGTTTGATAAATGGCCAAGATTTTCATTTTTTGACCCTCCGCCCCCCCTCCTATTTCTGGTGGTTAGTTTTTGCATTTTTAGACTTACTGGGGACCCTCTGATTATGTATACAAAATTTGGTTGAGTTTGGCAAATGGCCAAGATTTTCATTTTTTGACCCCCCCTCCCCTCCCCCATTTCTGGCCGGTTAGTTTTTGCATTTTTAGACTTCTGGGGACCCACTGATTATGTATACAACATTTGGTTGAGTTTGGTAAATGGCCAAGATTTTCATTTTTTGCACCCCTCGCCCCCCCCCCCCATTTTGGGCGGTTAGATTTTGCATTTTTAGTCTTCTGGGGGTCCACTGATTATGTATACAAAATTTGGTTGAGTTTGCTCAAACGACCTAGATTTTTAATTTTTAACCCCCCTTCGACCCCTCTTAATTTTAGATCGACATGCACCAAAATCTAATCAGCTCTTAATCTCAATGTACAAAACTACGTGTGAAATTTGGTTTCGATATTCACACTAGTTTTTGAGCTAGCTTGTCCACAACTTTGATAATGCACAGACTAACTAACTAACTAACAGACATTTTGACAAAACAATTATTATCTCGAAAAATATAATTTTTTCGATGTTCACTTATTAGGGCTTTTTTGTAGACCGAAATGCCATAGTTTCGTTTAATTTTTTTAAGCGAAATAGTTTCAGCCGTTTTTTAGATATTTCGAAAAAAAGAAGGAAAAAACACTTTTTTCATGCACGCTTACAATACTTGACCATACCCTGTATGGTAAAGTAAAAATAGTTAGCGATTAAACGCGTGGGTTTATTAATAAATTATTAATATTATTATATTCATTTTTATTTTATCGAACTTAGGCCCAATTATTTAAAATTATTATATTAAAATAAATAGATATTATATGTTATCAAATTACCTTAATTTGCTACTACTCCTAGGGCAGTGGTTCTCTATTTTTACTTTACCATATGGTCAAGTATTGTAATCGATGCATGAAAAAAGTGTTTTTCCTTCTTTTTTCGAAATATCATAAAAGCGCCTCAAATCATTTTGATTAAAAAAATTGAGGGAAACCTTGGCATTTTCGTTCTACAAAAAGCTCTAATAAGTTGAACATCGAAAAAAGTATATTTTCCTTTATCAAAATGTCTGTTAGTTTGTCTGGTTGTGCTAGTTGTCAGATTAGTTAGCCTGTGCGTTACCAAATTTTGTGGACAAGCTAGCTCAAAAACTACTGTGAATATCGAAACCAAATTTCACACGTAGTTTTGGTCCATTGAGATTAAGAGCTGATTAGATTTTGGTGGATGTCCACTCAAAATTAAGGGGTGGGGGTGAAGGGGTGGTTAAAAATTAAAAATCCAGGCCATTTGAGCAAACTCAACCTAATTTTGTATACATAATCAGTGTGACCCCAGAAGTCTAAAAATGGGAAAACTAACCGCCTGAGATTGGTGGGGGAGGGGTGTAGGTCAAAGGATCAGAAAATACAGGCTCTTGCTCCAAACTCAACCAAATTTTGTATACATAATCAGTGGGCTCTCAGTAATCTTAAAATGCAAAAACTAACCCCCTCCCCCTACATGATCATAAATAATTTTATTAAATATTAAATATAAGTACTAGTAAAAATGTTTCAGTAAATCATAAAGAAATAAATATACCTTTAACCTATTATAATAATTTTATAATTTTTTAAAAACATATGGGTTCATTCATAAAATACGTTTGAAAACAGGGGGAAAGGAGGGGGTATTGCTTAGAGTGATAATATGTGACAAGGAGGTGAGGGGGTCTAAGGAAACGTGATGTTTGCAGTTCATCATTTTCATTTTCTTCATTTTATTTTAATTTTTTATTATCTTGTTGGTTTTTTTAATTTTATTATAGGGGGAGGTCTAGCTTTTGTGACTTTATATTTGTTCTTAAAAATGTGACGAAGGGGGGGGGTCAAAAAAGGCGAAAATTTGTCTGACGTATTTTATGAATGACCCCTATTGAATTTAAACATTAATAAAATATATGAACTTGTATCTAATCAAAAAATTAAATCTTATTTGAATATTTGATAATGTGTGGGTGGTAGAGCTTCTTCAGCATTTTTCAAATTTGATTAGTATTTTGATTTTATAAACGTTGATGTTGAGAACGTCACTTCGGATAAATTTGGAGTTCAAAATAGCCAAAGTATATTTAACGTCATTTCAGAAATCGTTGGAAATTCTGCCTTAATCCCAAGTTGTCCGCCTCCCTGGTGTAGTGGTCAGCATGTTTGGCTGGCAACCCGGAGGTCTCGAGTTCGATTCCCGGCTATACCCAGATATTTTTTCTGTAAGTATAGGGTCTGGAAATAAAATTAAGTGGGAGATAAATTTAACCTAATTTATCGCACGGAGAATTTACCACTGCTCGAAGCCCTTAAAAAGCTTAGTAAATTGGATTGTATCTAACTTTCTGAGATTTGGCTCGTGATCCATGCTTCTTTCCTTCTACTCTGTTCTTTTCACGATGGAGGGGCCATCACATACAGGCCTTTAGGGGATGCACCTTCTAGAGTCATTTTTATGTTTTAAGACCTCAAAATTTGTTTTCGCGATCCAAAAGGGTTTAAGAAGAACTGGAATAAACCTAGAAATCACAGTGCGCAGAACTACTAAAGTGATTCTTGTAGAGAGTAATCTCTCAATTTTGAATAAACATAATTCCAGCTTATTAAAAAAAGAAACAAGCTGCTCTTCCTTAAGAATTATAAAAAATGATTTATCACCTGTAAACTATAATTAATTTTTAAATTATCTCTCCATTAACAATCTTAAAGAAAAAAATTATAATCTTTTGCATATTTTAATATATTTTCTGTAGACGGATGATATGTGTATGTGAATAAATAACAGTTTATAATAGAATGGACCGATAAAATAATAGCAAAGAACAGGGGTAGTATTGATAGATATGTATCATTGAAAATTGCCAAGCAAAATAGAATATGCCAACGATGAAATATTGACGAGGAAGCGGAAATATTTACAAAGTGAATTTATTATTAGATGAAATGTAATAAAATATTGTTATATACAAAAGGAGTTGTTTAATTATATGATAATCTGGCATAGAAGTATTCATTCGAATGGAAGACTATCACTGGTATCAAAAGTCAATAGGTCTTTTGGAAATGCTATAGAAATATAATAAATAGCATCAGAAACATTACCTGCCTTTCAATTCGTCATTCGTTAAAGGGTAAAGATAGAGATCTACAGGAAACGAGTTAGATGACTTGTTAAATTTCACACCTGATCGTTATCTCAATCTGCTTTAATCATCATGATTATTTTTTGTTTAAAAGAAAATTAACATTTTTATAAGAAAATTATCAAATTTTTACCATCAAATCATTGATGTAATAAATATTTATTCCCGAAATTTGAAGTTGATCGTCTGTCCCTTTACCGAGAAATAAATTATTGAAAATTGTCCTTTTAACATGGAAGTAAATGGACCGAGCTTTTAAAAGGGCTATAACTTCTATACAAATTATACCATTTTCAACAAATTTATACAGATCAATAATTCAACTTTTATGAATCGAATGATACATTTTTCAATAGATTTGACAATCTAGTTAATTTGTTATTCATAAATGTAAAAATAAAAAGTTATTTGCACCCAACAGAATATAACAAAAGCACTAGTGTAGAATTCCAACTCTATTTCTTGAAATCGTTTTTGTGTTAAATAAATGTTTTTATATTGAAAAAAAATATCTCAATTATTATTTTTATTAGTATTAACAAAACAAAGATTTTTATTCGAAATTAACCTCATTATTAACAATGTTTTTGACGTGACAAGGTCTTATAATTCGATGGAGCCGGCTGCACGCCCGAAAAAACATGACTCATGCGGCGTTACCTCGCTCTGAGGCGTTCCATTTAAGGCTTGAAGTGCAAGCGAGAGCGCGGAACGAGCGAC
>JALMQS010000099.1:86489555-86662503 GCA_024734495.1 Forficula auricularia
TTAGGATTATCATTAAAAGAAAATAATAATACGTGTAATATTATCTCTCTTGTATATAATAATAATCCTAAATAATATTCAAAATGATTTATGTAGTTTTTCTTGAGTAGTTGGTTATTAAAAGAAGAATCTGCAATTTATAAAGATTTTTTTCTTTTCGAACAAGTTTTTTTTTAATGGAAAACAACTTAATCATATTAATGTGAATGGAAATTCACCTGAAGGGTTTTAAACAAGATCCTATTAGACTGAACTAATCTCAAATCGACCTGTCGAAATTCAATATCTCGAATTATTTCTTAATTGACAACTAATTTATTTATTGGATAGAGTTCCCAAAATAAATTTAGTGACTTCATCAAGGCTAGTGTGAATTTATTTCAGAGAAAAAAACAACCTCGATTAAGACTTTGTTCATGATCGCCTAAACAGCCCTTTACATTAGTTCAGGAACTACAGATAAACCATCTTATACTCCTATTGTACACACCCTGTTGTACCCACTGTTTGTATACACTCACTCATCTTTTAACTGCGAACTAATTAGCTTAACAGACTGATATATATTTACAGTGAATTAAGTCTAAAGATTGAACTTATCAATCAATGCTTAGTTTTACTAGTTATAAATTTGAAAATTTTAAATTACTTTAAATTAATGATTGAAAATGATTTTTTTATGTTCCAAATCGATATGCGAGGGGTGAACTACGACCTAATATGCTGTACAGCTACTTGTACTTCCAAATATTTCTAAGTACTTCCAAATATTTCCAAGTACCTACTTCCAAATATTTGAAAGCAGTTAGAAACATTTGGAAAGTACTTGGAAATATTTCCAAGTACTTCCAAATATTTGCGAGCACTTCCAAATATTTCCAAGTACTTCGAAATATTTCCAAGTACTGCCAAATATTTCCGAGTACTTCCAAAATACTTCCAAAGAGGTGTACACCCACTTCCAATCGCGGATCACCCTCGTCGATTGGGGAAAAAAATTCGAGTCAATTCATCATTAGTTCAGCTCTCCCGGTGTACCGAACTATCATAGTTTTGAAAAATAAATCATTATTTTATTTTAATTAGAAAAATCAAATAAATATTGTTTTTAAAAATTTCTTTAAGGGATGACTTTTGAAATCTCATATCGTCTCAAGATCAGCTAAAAGAGTTAACTTTATTGTATCGAACTCTACAACAACTAATGTCTTGAAGACAAAAAAGAAAATATACAAGGATTGCATTATGTCAAACACATGTGAAAGTCCAAGATAATAAATACTCCCTTCTAGACTGCTCCATATATGTCTTAATCAGAGCACAAAATCTAGGAAAACCAAGTAGAAGCCAAGAGCATTATGGATTTCCAAGAAAAATTCTAACTATTGTGTTCAAAGAGTGAAGAACCTCTTGAACCGATCAGCTTCAATGAATAAGAAGAAACTAGGTAAAAATATAGAGGTCTATTTACTTCATAGATTGTTTCTAGAGACTATTTTTGATCTCTTTGTTTTGCAGGGTCTGATAAAAATTTATTTTTATTTAAATGTATTTTTCATACATACATATTACAATATTACAAATTTGAATACTAAAATTATAATATTTATCAAAAGAAATGTTCAACTGTCCCTCTTAAGGAGATTCGGGACTGTTTATCATTTTTATAAGAAAATTTTCAAATTTTTACCATCGAATCATTGATGTATGAAATAATTATTCCCGAAATTTGAAGTTGATCGTCTGTCCCATTACCGAGAAATAAATTATTGAAAATTATCCTTTTAACATGGAAGTAAATGGACCGAGCTTTTCAAATGGCTATAACTTCTATACAAATTATACCATTTTCAACAAATTTATACACATCAATAATTCAACCTTTATGAATCGAATGATACATTTTTCAATAGATTTGACAGTTGTAATTGCAGCTAGTAATTTATCAAACACATTGTCTCTAATAATAAGAATTGCTTCAGATTTATAAGTCTTAAACATTCCAGCATATTACTTATTGATGTATATCTGTCACATTTTTAAATAATTCTCAGGCAGAGTACCAAAATATAATATTGTAGGACAGTAAGAGAAACTAGGACTAATTATGTGTTCTATATGCCTTAATTCTAGTGTTCATATTCAAAATATTACTAGCTCTACCAAAGTAGGGCTATCAAGAACGAAAGGTCGAAAACGTTTCTGATGCCAAAATTTTTACATTTCCAATCAACGAATTGATTAGATTTTGGGTTTTCTGGCTTTAGAACTTCTAGTTTAACAAATCGACTAATTGTATGAATCTATCGACCGTTGTTGCTGAATTTGGCACACGAATTTGTATTAATAGACTCTGCACTTCTAGGCCAAGTTTAATCTTTCTATCTTAAACCAATCACTAATAAACTCGCCAAATCGCTAAAATTGTTGATGTGGCACAGAGCCATTTAATAAATTTTCCAGTTTTTCCTCCTTTATTTAAAATCATCAACTTTCGAAAACTTGAGTGTTCATGCTAAAATCTCAAACCATCAACATAACTGTCAAACAGACTTTATTATCTTTGAATATATGATCATGCGATAAATTATAGATGAAACGGCGGTACAAGACAGGCTAATCTGGGAGATTGTTAAAAGAGATCTTGACCTGACCCATTTACAATGCCACAGTAGCAACAAGTGCTAAACTTGGAGAATATTACCAAGGAAAAAACTCTCAAGGAAGATTATATGGGGCATTGCACGAATAATCGGACGGTTTGAAAAATTTCAATTTTTGATTTCCTTCATTTTTTGACAAGCATCAGACACAGCTGAACGATCTTAGGCCAGGGTGTGGGTCAAAACTTGGAAAGTGATGTAGGCCTACCGGGGAGTCTGAGAGGTATGGAATATGTAGACAAAATACCTGTGGGGTCAGCTGACCCCACGGTTCCGCTCGTCCCTGGTACCCATCAAAGAACTCTTACTGGTAAATTTCGAAATTTTTTTGATCGCCGGCCTAAAAGATATCGAATTTCGCTTTTTCGCTCATAACCTCTTCAAAAATGATCCAAATTCAAATTAATTTTTTTTTTATTTTTGTTTTTTTACATGCTTTTTAGAAAAAAATACAAAAAAATTATTTAAAGAGTTTTTATATATGCGATTTTTGAGTTTGAAAATTTTAATCTTGTTTTTGAAACTGTATGTACACTTCGATTTTTTTCGATAATTTTTTATTTTAAACTTATATTCATTCTACAAATTTTAAGACCGGGTTGATACTGGTCTTGTTTTTTTTTCGATTTTAGGAAATTTCGAAAAAATTTATTCCCTATTACCTAACTATTATTAAAACCACTTTTTGGTATTGAGTTCTCTTTTGTAGTTATCGTTAACAGGTGTTTGAAATAAATAATTAGTATTTTAGTTTGTTGAAAGAAAGTAGGTAATAACAAATACTTTTATTTATTTAGGACCGACCAAGTTATAAGAAGCCAAAAATATTGAAAATGCCATTTATTTATTTTAAATTACGCTATAACTTGAAATCAAATATAAATCGAAAAACAACATTTGAGTTTTTTTATTTTATTTTCACGTGTACAATACTAGTTTGGTCCTTTCCCCCGAACCTGTATATGTGTCTCAAAAGCCTATTAAATTTGTAAATTATTTCCTCAAGACTTAAAACTGAGTCCTCGGGTGGAAATAGGTGCCGCTACACTCTCTTCCCACACCTAATGCAATATTATATCGTGGGCTTATTACAAAAAGTTATTAACTAACATTATATTACCTTTGAGATAACCCAAGTTCAAACTTACGATTAGTTTTAAAAATACTTAAGTAGTAATTTAATTGTTTAGCTTTTGTTGTTTGTAATTATAAATATATTTCATACCTCACAAAATTGAGTAAAATACTTTACATATACTAGGTGTACAAGTATGAAATGGGGATTTGAGAAACAGATGAAGTACCAATTCAGTGTGAAGCATAAAGATTTGACATAGATGGCATATTGTTGCGCCATCAACAAGTGTCAAACTCGCATAAGTGATAAATTAAAAAAGTGTTTGGATAGTATTTGGATAGTATTGTTTTGCTATGTTCAATATGTCGAAATTTGTGCCAATAAAGAGCATTAGCGGACAGTGTTAATTTTTTTGATTTCATTCGAAGAGAACTGCTTTTGAATCATACCGAATGCTTCGAGAAGCTTATGGTGAACATGCTCTATCTCAAGATACTTGTTAAAGATAGTTTTGGCGTTTCAAAAAAAGTGGTTTTGATGTTGCAGACAAGGAACACGGAAAACCGTCAAAAAAGTAAGAGACGCAGAATTTCAATCATTGTTGGACGAAAACGATTGAAACCGTTAATACCAAACCCGACCAACAACAATTGACGATTTGAACAGTTCGCTGCAGAAAAAACGATCAGAATAAAAAAGACAAAATAAGGTTATTTTTCTCCATGACAATTCTCCATCATATACGGAAAAACCGGTTCGCGAAACGTTCGAAGCACTCAGCTGGGAAGTTCTACCCCATGCGGCTTACTTACCAGACTTTGCTCTTCAGCTTTAACCTGTAAACTCCTGATGATGGACTAATAATCCGAAATATATTGAGTTTGTATAAACCTCTTTGAGTTTTATTTCATTCACTGTGAAACTACACACCCTTTACTTTATTAATTTGCTCTTTCCGATTACCACTTGTTTGGATCGATGGGTCACGCTCTTGCTGAGCAGCGCTTTGGTTCCTGCGAAGATGTGAAAAAATGGTGTGCATCAAAGGAAGTTTTTTACTGGCGTGGTATTCACAAATTTCCCAAAAGATGGTAAAAATGCATAACAAGCGATGGTGCATACTTTGATTCTAGCACTTTTCATCATTGTTCCGAATTTAACATGTTTTTTTTTAGAAAAAATCCCCATTTCATACTTCTACACCTGGTATATATATATATTTCGCTCTGTAAAATAAGAACATTGTCCTCTACGTTTTACGTTGGTTTAATAGGGTTTCTGCTATTTTGATTCCCTTAAAGTATTTTTATATCGATCAATATGATTGAAACTCACAACTACGTAGTATTAGATGAAAATCCACCAAAAGTGTACTTAGTGACTTTTCGCAATAAGCCCACGATATATCCTTCAAAATTCGCAGTTTTAATTTTTAAATAATAAATTAAAAAAACCCTTGTAAATCATTAATTTAACCATTTAAATCTTAGGTACCATAAAAATTGTAATCCTTGTTTGAAATAGTCAGAAAATCCCCATTAAATCAAAAAACTAATAAATAGATAAATAATTAGTCAAAGTGATTATTGGAAATAAGTATATGATCAAAAGAAAAATGTTTAATATAAATCAGCATTATTATGGTAGAAGTATTTTAGCCGAGGTATTACCGTTTGATCGCTCATTCAAGACTTCCGTTGGTGTCTGATTCCAAGTATACAAACCTGTTTCAAGATTTAACTAATTTTTTATAATATCTTTTATAATCAGCTCTTAAAATCCTTTTAATTTTTTTGTTATTCAGTAATAAGTTCATTTTTTTTCTATTCCGGGATTATGTACACGTACATATACCTCTTGAAAATGTCTACCGGTGACCCAACCTTAATGCTATGATTTATGTTTTGGTTTCGGGAATGTTTGCTTAATTACCAGATCGTTCCACGTGCGCATATTCACACGAGCCTTGTTGACTAATTGAGTGTAGGCTAAGAGCAGTGGGGTCTTCTGCTTCCATCCTATAATTATTCCTTAATGTCTAGTTTTAATCAAGAACTATGGCCGCCGCGTGGCTCAGCTATTTATGCGGAATTCAATTAGCTGCCCGTTTTGAGGTGAAAATTGTTTTCTTCACGCCTCAGCTATTCCTCACGCAACATTTATTTGTTCTATTTTTCATTCTCTCTTTTTAATATAAAAAACCTTGAAGTTTTGCTTTATTTCAATTGATTATTTTACTATTTTTGGGTAGTATTCTATGAATGTTAATTCATGTCATAGAAAATTATAATAAAAAAGGTAAACGTTCCAGTAATGGACCGGTTAAAAGAAAAATTGAAGTAAAACTGAGTTTCCACTGCTACATATTAAGTAAACTGCTCCAAATTTTTACCTGTCATTATATTATCTGTCCTACATCTGTAACCGCAATTTTAGCACACTGGTTGCATTTACAAAAATAAAAAAAATTATATACCATAACTAACCTGATGCACCGATACTGGGCCAGTATTTTGTCCGACGTACCAGTAATGGGCCATCTATTAAATCTATTGTGGAACAATAATCAAATCTATAACATCATAGAATTACAAAGAGGTCTAACTAAAAACATGATTTATGATGGATAGTTAGTATTATAAGAATAAAGTCTACAGAGTTTCAAATTTTTTGAACCATTACTTTGGCCGGAATAAAAAATTGATATTTTAATGCCAAAAGCCCTATATGTTATTTAGATGAGAAACTTACGTCGGTGGGGGCACAGGTTATAATTGAGATTGGGATTTGAAACTTAGGGGATATTTTTTTTTTATTTATTTCGAACCATATGAGCCCTCTTTCGCGTAAAAATTCGAAAATATCCAAAATAAGGACTACCCTAGTGCACATACTTGAGAACGATCGCAGAATAAGCCGATCGAAACGTCGTAGTTATATTATATTATTTGTTTATGCTCAATAAATAATTACATAATTAATTATATGTGTTTTAAACAAAATTTCAACTCCTTATAAATTTAATCACAAAAATACAAGTTTTAACAGCTTCATATTATCTAATAAATACTATTTTGTATTTGTGTTTTTTCCAGAGGGCATATCGTTAGCTTTTTTAATTACTTTAGAGCAGTCGTTCCCAACTAGTGTTCCTCGGAAGCCTGGGGTTTTAGGGGTTCCGCCTATTTCACTAATTTTACCACAATTCATTTTTCTCGATTAATTATTATTATTATTTTTAATTTATTTCATTTGATATAATACTAGATTAATAACTATTCTACGCTGCATTTTAATGGATAGGAATTACCCGAGAGTCCCCCTGTGGACCATGGCCAGAATAGGTACACAGTTAGTCAAAGACACGACTAAAAGGGGTTGATTACGGGATTGAAACTCTCAGCTCGTAAAAAAACATATGTTACTAGAGATCTCAAGAAAAAATAGAGGAGGACATCGCTAAAATGACCCTGTCTAATAAAAACTAACCTGTTGTAATAGTAAGCCGGTCACTTTAATTGAAAAGTTTGAAATACACTGGTTTTCAGCTTTCTAGCCCAAATCCTTAGCTATTTTCCATAATTAAAGACTAAAAAATTCACCCTTTCTTTCAATTTTTTATTTAAACAATTTTATCTTCATTATTCCTTCAGTGGAGCGTATCTTATATTTAAGAGCAGATTTTTTTAATGAAATATGTAAGATTTCTGGAGAATTAACATAATAGAAATTATTCCCATTGCTTAAATATATTATCCAATTTGGCCATTATAAAATTAGTAGATGGCAGCACTTTATGGCAACGCCTGTATTTAGAGCAACCATATTAGACGAAAAATGGCATTTGATAGGGTTTGATTAAAGACGTTATCTGCCAGTCAGCTACGATCGTTTATGTAGCTAGTCGCTTGCTATAACAACGAAAAGAATTCTCTATATCCAATCCGGTAATTGACCCCATGAGAAATAACAGATAAAATAATTTTAATTAAAAAGACTGATTATAAAGGTCAAACCTTCGGAAGAGATAGTCGCAAAACAAATAAATTACAGTTATATAAACATACCGGGTGAGTTTTTATCTTGAGACAGTCTTATAACTCAAAAACAGTGCATTATATGAAAAAAGTTTCAAATAAAAGTTTATTTATATCGGGGGAAACTAAACTATGCTATTGTTTGTCGACCTAGAACAAGCTTTCAAGGGTATTTCGAGGTCAAGTTCTGTCTTTTAAATGGAAACCTATATGTTTCTGTACATATTCTGAATCTACAAAAAAACTGAACAACTTTTATTAGAACTATTTTTTATACGACATCAAATAATAAAAAATATTAAATCAATTAGATCTCAAAAAAATTCTAATAATTATTTTTAACAATCATTCAACTTAATTATCAAATAAAAATGATCAAATATTTAATTATTAAATAAATAATTTAATAATAATTAATAATTTTACGACACTGTTCTGAGACATTCCAGAGTGTATCGCAAGTCTTCTGGATGAATTCCAGTTCCAATTTCGTTATTTTGGTCTGTTTCAGTTTCTTCATAGCCTTTATATTTCTTGTTTTTTTTAAACAGATTTATAACACGATGAAATGAAGCTTGGGAGGGTGTATTCCTATCAGGAAAACGCTCGGCATCCATTTCAATGGCAGCCCCATAACACTTCTTCCACATTCACCGCATAAATTAAGACCATTTCAATTCTGTCTTCAACAAAAAATGCTCCATTTTTATTATGGCAATACATTATACCTATCTACTGGATTGACACGAGAAATAAACTTTATTTAATTAAACGACTTCAAAAAAGGAGGAGGTTCTCTATTCAGACTGATTTTTTTGTGCCTATGTTACCTCATATCTCCGCCAATTGTCAACCGATTTTGAAATTTTTTTGCATTGGTTCCAGTCTAGCTTCCGAATGGTCCCATTTTTTTCGATTTCTTTTATAGGTATTAGACCTTTTCTATTAGGTTTGTTTAGACCTAACCTCTTTGTTTATAAACCGATTTCGATGGTTCTTTTTTTATTCGAAGGGGTGTCTTAGGGATGGTGTCATATTAATTTGGTCAAGTTCTGATGATGTGATCACTACTAATAACATGCATCAAAGAGAAAAATAAAAATAATTTTTAAGAAAAAAATAAACCGACTTCAATAAATTAAATGCAACAAATAAAATACACTAAAAGGTATAAAATAATTATTATCTTATTTAGTTACAACTAAACGACGAAATATTAACATGAAATTACTTTTTGAAGTTGGTGCCAAACATATAGTACCTTTTATGAATCGCACTCGACGGATCTTACTTAGTACGTTTGGCGGGTACGCTCGCTTATAGGTATAGTTTGTTTGGTACCGACTTCAAAAAGTAATTTCATGTTAATATTTCATCGTTTAGTTGTAACTAAATAAGATAATAATTATTTTATACCTTTTAGTGTATTTTATTTGTTGCATTTAATTTTTTGAAATCGGTTTATATTTTTTTCTTAAAAATTACTTTTTATTATAGTAGGGTTTAAATAAGAGACGTGAGCTATTATTTATTTATTTCTATTTATGAATCTCCTAACGTTTCAGCTATTTAATATTGTCAACATTGTTTATCATTGTTTAGCTCTGAAGATGGCTACAACCAATAGGCGAAACGTTAGCGGGAGTTCATGAATAAAAAGAAATAAATAAAAGCTTCTACGTCTCTTATTTAAACCCTTACTAAATCAATACAACTACAGCTATAAATAATTAAAACTAAATAAAATTTATTTAATTATATACCTACTAATTTTTCAGACATCTAATTAACGTAAAATTAGATTTATAGGCAAAATGCTCAGGGTTATTCTAAAACTTCCTCTAAAGAAAAATTAATTGACTCAAATTGAACCATTAAAATGAAACCTCTCTAATTCTCTTCGATAAATTATCACTGAAAGCATCTCCGTTAACATAATATTTAGTTGTATGCAGAAAAAAATAAATATTTTTTTAATTCATGTCCGTTAATCGGACTAGCTTAGACATTCTACTAGATCAATTTCTACATAAATGGTAAGCAATTAATTAGTTCTGCATCAATAATCTATTCATTAAAACATACCTACTCATTGAATAGATACTGAACTCTTTTTGTTGACTAAGTTTTTCTAACAAAAATTCGAAGAATGATGGAACTCATGAGAGAATATATCTACTCTGATTAAACGACCAAAAATTGTTTGTATATATATATATATATATATATAATATGTTAACATTAAATGAAAGCGAAAGTTAAAACTTTTATCCGGTCACTGCCCTATTTTGGTGTACTTGGGACCAGACTCGTTTTGATAGTGAACCAAGAGTTGAAAAAAGAGATACAGGACCCAGCCGGGTATGATCCGATATCTTCCGCGTTAAGCCCGCAGATGCCTTCTCCATTTAGGCGACTAGATCCTATAATCAAATTTTATATATATTCAAGTCTTTAGCTCAAGCGCGCTTTTCTTCTGGATTTGTGGGATTTTATTTTATAACTTCTAACTAAGCCCTTTCTAAACCCCGACAGGTATAATCACCTAAAAATTTGGAGCTCTCTTATTCAGGGATGGCGGAACCGTGGGGTCAGGGTGGTCAACTGAGCCCCCTGGGAATTTGTCTTCGGGGTTAAGGGGGTCAGAGGACCTCCTAAAGAAAGAAATTTTACCTTTACTTTACCCAAAAAAACTTTATTTTATTATCTTTTGAACCTAAACTCAAACATTATAACTACAAACAAAAATTTGAACTCTTTTTTTACTTTTTTTTCTTTCAGTTTTCAATAAATCCACAGCCACAAGCTGCTTAAAAATGGGTTAAATTGTACTAAAAATACCCCCAGATAAAGGGTTAAGGATCATGGATTAACATTGGATCGCTCGCTTAGTTTTGTTCATTACATCAAATTACTCCTTGGTTAACTGAGAAGTGTGAACTTGGCGAAATGAAAAAATCCTTTAGTCTTTACAAAAACTTCTCCCACAGTATTTGAAAACAACGTGAGAAATAGATGTCAAAATAGCGTCCATTTTGATGAGATTTTCTCTTTAAAAATCAGCAATCTTGGTGGTTTGAGCTTGAACTTCTCTTTCGATAAACAACTCGACTACTAAAGTATCAAATGTTCAATAATTTCTTTCATTTCTCTTGGCTTACCATCGCTTGTTTCCTTCCCTCAAGGGCCCATTCACTCCCTAGTTCGGTGCTGGCTGCCTAACCTACAGGCTTCCCCATGAACTCGCTTAGGGAAAATGACTTCGGATATATTAAGGTAGTTCTTTCACAAATGCAAAAATTCAAGAAGTTTTTGAAATTTGGAATATAGGTCATTAAAAGCATAATACACATATTGTTAAAATTTGAAGACGATTTACCACACCAAACATGAAATAATTGCAATTAAAAATGACATTTTTAACATACGGTAGATAGGGAAAGGGTGGGGATATGATCATTATTTTATTTTTTTTCATTGAAGGACTTTCACCATCTTGATGAAAAACTAATATTTGTTAGAATAATATATTCGGAGTAACTTGAAAAAAAATTGAAATTATTTACCACGTAGTTTTGATAAAAAACAAAAAAAAACTATTTGGGCTATTATTTTTAGTGGAGGGGATATAAGCACAATGGCTTGGAAACGATCCGCAAGTATGTGTGTATCTATATAGAGATTTCGTAGTGTGAGTGGACAGTCAGGTTAAAAAAAATACCCTAAAATTTTAGTTCCTTTCATATTTATAGAGTGGTTACGAGGCTAAAACTTTTTGTGTGGATTGTCGCGAAAGAACCTCCTTAATGCAGCGATTCTTAAACTGTGGCAGGCCGATCCCTGGGAGTCCGCGTAGCCATTACAGGGTATCCGCAAAAGACCATTTATTTAAATTGGAAGTTTCTTATTGCCGAGAGTAGCAGAATTATTATAAATTGAAGGAGACAATAAAAGAGTGCGTCTTCTGCTGGAATTATAAATCGTATAATCGTTATAAATAAATTAAAAATTTATAATTCCACCAAAGACACACTCTTTTATTGTCTCCTTCGACCATTTATTTAAATAACCAGCGATAGATTGTTACTAATATTTATTATAACCTAGTGCCTATGAGATTATTGAGCCAGAAATTAAGTCTCAAGAACGACTTAAAATTCCTAGGGTTGGGATGTGGTCCGGAAAAAAAGTTGTTCAAGAATGGCTCCTGGGACATAAGTTTAAGAACCCCTGTCTTAATGAATTGATTTTTATTACGTTAATTGTTTCAATAAACGTATTAGGGGAGATAATAAGTCATATATTTACGTAAAACTTATTTAATATAAAAAAAATTAAAAATTTTAAAATGTATTTAGGTATATCACTTGATAAAAAAATTGAAAAATAAAAATGTTTTTCTTCCACAAATATTGGAAATTTGGAAAATTTTCACTCAAAAAGGAAGTTGAGCTAAAAAATTGTTTAGTGTCGAAAATGTAATTAGTTTTATTAATCTATCTTCTCATAATAAAGATTCTATATTTTCACTGTTCTGTTCAAACGAAAAACGTGTCATACAAATGTCTGTCTTCAATTTGAGTGCTATACATTATTTTATACTTAAAAAAATTTAAATTACCTACTTTTTCTAGTTTCAAGATAGTTTTTATTCAAAAGACCATTAGAATCGCTTGTACGATTTTTTTTGAATTGTTGAAATATGAAAAGATGAAAGAAATATATACCTATTAGGGTGGTCCTTATTTTGGGGTTTTTCGAATTTTTACTCTGACAGAGGCTCATATTTTTCGAAATAAATAAAAAAAAAAATATCCCCTAAGTTCCACCTCAGTATCTCAATTTTAACATGTGCTGCACTAGCGATTCAAGTTTCCCATCTAAATAACATGGGGCTTTTGGAATTGAACGATCAATTTTTAATTACCAAAAAATTTGAAATTCTTTTCTTTATCCTTATAATAATAGCTATTCTTCAGAATTTTTATCTATTAGAATTTTGGAGTTACAGCTAGATAAAATACTGCTATATCTTAGAGTTAGTAAGTTATAGGCTCCAAATTATAATAGCTAAAATTCTGTAAAAATTCTGAGGGATAGCTACTATTAGTCCAAGAGCTGGGGACAAATTTTTGAGTACGGATTTGACCCAACTAGAAATAATGCGTAATAGTACCGTCTATGATAGTTGCTACAAGGAATGGCCAGTCTGGCTGGCCTAAGCAGGTGGACCAGGTACTGCGCATGGTGTGAGTGCGGTAAAAAATACATATGTGTTAAAAAATATTTTTGATCCATAATGAAATTATAAAAATTATAATTTATAGTCAATTATAAACATAATATGTTCACCCCAGACCATTTGAGTGGTGGGACGTGGAACCAGACCACCCAAAATGTGTATTTTTATATATCCCGAAGAAAATATATAAAAAATTGAGCTTTATACTTTAACGAATTTAAAGTACTATTTTATACACCTTTATTACCTGTTACCTGCCAAAGTAACCACAACCCAAACTCTATAGTCGCTTTGGTCGTTCTAACCTGTATAGGAGACATGCACAGAAAAACTTTCAGCTTTTATAAAATAACGAAGGTCCTGGCAGTCCTGGGCTCTTGGGCTATTAGTTCCACTATTCGTAAAAAAATTATATAGAGAAAAGAAATATGTTTTTTTTTATATTTGAAGATTGATTCAGAAGTTTATTTCAATTGACAAAAATTAAAAAAGTAAGCTTAGCAAGAAAGTAAATTAAAAATATGAGTAAATTTGAGAAAAAAATACCAAATGAAAAAATCCTCCCCCGTTCTTTTAACATTGCTAAAAACAAGTATTAGTCCAAGAGCTGGTGACACATTTTTGAGTACGGATTTGACCCAACTAGAAATAATGCGTAATAGTGCCGTCTATGATGGTTGTACGGGGAATGGCCAGTCTGGCTGGTCTAAGCAGGTGGACCAGGTACTGCGCATGGTGTGAGTGCGGTAAAAAATACATATGTGTTAAAAATATTTTTGACCCACAATGAAATTATAAAAATTATAATTTATAGTCAATTATAAACATAATATATTCACTCCAGACCATTTGAGTGGTGGGACGTGGAACCAGACCACCCAAAGTGTATTTTTACAACATGCAAAAAAATAGCATCATGCACTCACACCATGCGCAGTACCTGGTCCACCTGCTTAGACCAGCCAGACTGGCCATTTCTTGTACAACTATCATAGACGGTACTATTACGCATTATTTCTAGTTGGGTCAAATCCGTACTCAAAATGTGTCACTCAGCTCTTGGATTATTTGAATATTCTTGAATGTTTAATGAAATTATTTATTTTCAAATATTAATAATTCTCTCCTTCCGTTATCAGATGAGCTTCGAGCGCCATCCTCCGTTCCCTCTGGCTTCTCGGCTTTCGCTGGCCAAGGCTTGAGCAGTAAGGTCGCGCGCAGAAGCCAACCCACGCTGGGGAGAATCCAATCTTGGCCTTTTGGTAAGAGTCTTTTAAATACAATTTTTTATTATTAATCAACTTATATTCATATTATCATATCACAATTTATCTAAAATTCATATTTTTTGATTTCTTAGATTTGTTAGTTTTTAAGGAATTTGGTGTTGGTAGGCCTACTTGGTGAAACATTTTTTAAAATTATTGGATAAAAGGGTAGGTTTCAGATTAAGATATAAAAAATAAAACGAATTTATTTTTGGAGAATCTTTAATCTCGATATATAGAGTACAATCATTGATTAAATTCTTTAAATATTTGCAAATTTGTTTTGTGTGTAAATCCTCATTTCTCAGAAGGCCATTCAAAATTAAACAAAATAAGAGTTCCTACCTTTCTCCCTCCACTAATTTTAAATATTTATCCTTTTGTTATCTTAAAAATAAATTTTACCATTGACTTGTATTCAATTTCGACTTATCCAGGTCAGTTACTTTCTGTTTCTCCTGAAGATGGGTTAGTCACCCGAAATATATATATCGAGATAAAGTTTCTCCAAAAAATAAATTCGTTTTATTTTTTATATCTTAATGTGAAACCTACCAAGTATTTTTTATCCAATAATCTTAGATTTGTCTTTAAACTTTTTGAGAACCCCTTATAAACTCGTGCTAATTTTAGATTTACTTATTGTATCTATCTATCTACTCTTATTAAACGATCAAAAATTGTTTATATATATTTGTATCTTAGTTCTATTTTGAAAACTGCTCTACCGATTTTGATGAAACAAATTCTATTAACAAGTTTTGAAGATGAGAAAGTGAACTGGCTAGGTCTGGACCTCGACAAATTTCATCTTAATTGATCTTATCTTAAATAAAATAATTATTGATAGATGAAAATCTCAATAAAAAATTTTGTTTTCATTTTTTTCAATTATCTTTTATTATAAAAAATCTGAAACTCTGTATACTTTATCCTTATAATAGTAACTATTCTTTAAAATGTTTACAGATTTTTGGCTATTACAATTTTGGAGTTACATCTAGATAAAATACTAGCTGCTATATCTTAATATTAGTAAGTTATAGACTCCAAAATTATAATAGCTAAAAATCTGTAAAAATTCCGAGTGATAGCTACTATTTTAAGGATAAAGTCACAGAGTTTCAAATTTTTTAAACTATTAATCTGGCCGGAATAAAAAAATTTGATCGTTCGTGGCAAACTCCCATGTTATTTAGATTGAGGCTTAAACGGTGTGTACCAATTAGAATTGAGATAGAGACTTGAAACTTGGGGGATATTTTTTGTTTATTTATTTAGAACCATATTAGCCCCTCTCCGCCTAAATATTCGAAAATATCCAAAATAAGGAGCACCCTAATACATAGATATATTATTTATCAAAAAATTTTACAAAAAATAATTTTTATTTCGTATTTAATATTCAACGATTCACTAGTTTAGTTATCGAATAAGATCAAATCATTTAATTAACATTCGATGGAAATTATTTCATATCAGATTTTACATTACGAAAGACTTGAGTGATTTTTTTTTTGTTTATCTTATAAAAGTAAATATTATCTTTAGCCAAATGCGTTTTCTTAGGATTTTTCTGAAATTTAGATATATTATTATTTAAATACTTCTGCATCGATTGGTGGCAAAACGAAATTTATGAACAATACAGTTCCGGAGATATTTAATTTCAAAAATAGAGTTTTTCAGACTCTTATACCATTGCACTATACGGGATATCGGAAAATTTACATACATATTTAATTATAATTAAGAAACCGTTCTTACCATTTTTATAAAAAACTAAACCAACATTAAACAATAACCAATACATATTTTAAGACAATTTTTGATTCATAGTTACAACACAGTTTCTGAGATAATAAGGAATAAATAATGAAAAATGTATAAAAAAATTCTCACTAAAAACATTTTGGCAACAGCGCATTTATTTAACCAGCGAAAGATGCATGCGCTAGATTTTTCAAAATTATAATTTTAATAAGGTGTAACGTAGGCGTTGATTACATTTGTTAAAAAATAACAAAACGATTTTTATAGAAATTTAAAATGTATTTAATCTGTCATTTTAATATAAAAATATTCAATCTCTTACAATGGTGCCAAATTTGTCAAACGAGCACGGGATTGGCTAGAATTGGTACATAAACAGCAAAAAGTTTTGGGCTTATGAACTATGAATCCTTATTGTCTGTTCTATTTACTCTAGCATTAAATTTTTGCTAGTATTGTCGCGAAACAACTACCTTAAACCCAATGACAGACAAGACATGTTTATCTATGTTAAAAAGAATAAAATGTTTTGAGTGTGCAGAATTATTCCAGGAGCGCTTGTTTCAATTTGATTTCTTTTTTCGATATCTATTTCTAATAATTTCACTTTTAATCAGGAAAAAGTCTTTATCTGAAATAAAATATTTTTATATTAAAAGAAACAGAATGCCTACTAGATTCCCTTTACCAGAAACGCTCATTTTAAATAATTTTTTCTTCTTAATTAAAATGTCTAAGGGAAGAACATAATAAAACGCAATTCAATCTCTGTAGATAATAAAACTAGCTATTTAAAATATGCATTTTAAAGAAATTATTCTAAATACTATGATTTTGTCAATGATATACAAAAGTTTGCATATGTAAATAGTATAGATATTATAAACCAACTTGCTAAAATATACAATTTCGGATAAATACAATGAATGATTTTTTAAAGAATTAGTTTTGTCCAATGAATTTTCTGAGGAGCTATACTACCTAGCACACGTATCTTTGGGACAATTGATAGTGGGTATTATTATTATATAGGGTTTTTTTTTTGGCTTTTCGGCCATGGTAGCCATAAGCCATTTACGATACTATTTATTTTTATTTTTAAATTTGTCTCTACCTCGGGGGTCAGATTTTAGCCGGATGCCTCGAGCCGGATTCGAACTCGGGTCCTCTTGGTTAGCTGGCTGACATGCTACCGCCTAGCCTACCCGACCCCCCATTATATAGGGTTATAAGGATAAAATAAAAGTATTAGTCACAAAGCAAGCTTATAAAAATTGCTAGAACTATATTGAGGAAATAAAAAAAGAATAGAAAATGGACTTTGTTTTTAGAATCAAAATTTTTTTCAAGGGGGGGTCGGTAGGCTAGGCGGTAGCGTGACAGCGAGCTAACCAGGGGACCCGGGTTCGAATCCGACTCGAGGCAACCAGCTAAAATCTGACCCCCGGGGGTAAGAGACAAATTTTAAAAATATAGCTAGTATCGTAATTGGGCTTATGGCTAGAAAGGCCGAAAAGCCAAAAAAAAAAAAAAAAAAAAAAAAAAATTTCAAAGAAAAAATACATGAGAATATTTTCTAAACTTCTTAATGTATTATATTATATGTCAAGAAAATTCTCTTCGTCAAGACCTGTTTTCGAGTGGAAATCAGCCAGGGCTGAAACATGGTTCTCTCCCCCGAAGGTATCTCTTTGATTTTTTACGAATTTCTTTAATTTATTCTTATTTTGAAACGTTAATTTAATAGAACATTAAATTGAAAGTTTTTGTGCCAAGAGTAGCAGAATTTTATATATTGAAGAAGACAATAAAAGAGTGTGTCTTCTGCTGGAATTATTTATAACGAGACTATAGTTTCATAAATTAATTCCTGTGAATTAATTGTAATAGACTGATGAAGAGAGCAAAGCCCTCGAAACTATAGTCTCGTTGTAAATAAATAAAATTTATAATTCCAGCAGAATACACACTCTTTTATTGTCTTCTTCAATAATAGAACATTTTTTTATTTCCCATTTATACCCAGTACACTTGTTACAAATGTCTATTTTAATAAGATTTTTTTAAATTAAATTAAGCATTTAACAAATTTTTAACAATAAATTGGTAAATTAATTGCCTCAGAGTCTCAAGCGTTTTTACTAATAGAAAAATTTAATAAATTTAGAAAAGCTCTCAACCCGATGTGTCAATATTACCTACTCACTTAAAATAATAATTAATTTTCTTGTTTGTTCATTATTTCATTTCAGAAATCAAAGCCTTCCAAAAAAAAACCCCCGAATCGAATGAATTATTTTTTTGTTTTATTTTTTAAATAAATAGAAATTGAAAAAATAATTAAAAATCTAATCTACTCTTATTAAACGAGCAAAAAATTGTATATTTATTTATATATATTTGTATCTTGGTTCTATTTTGAAAACGACTCTACCGATTTTGATGAAACAAATTCTATTAACAAGTTTTAAGGATGAGAAAGCGATCTGAC
The DNA here is from genome assembly GCA_024734495.1 of Forficula auricularia. Lineage (NCBI taxonomy): Eukaryota > Metazoa > Arthropoda > Insecta > Dermaptera > Forficulidae > Forficula > Forficula auricularia. The sequence continues at coordinate 86,508,108 of JALMQS010000099.1, forward strand.
TAGGTCTGGATCTCGACAAATTTAATCTTAATGGATATTTTCTTAATTAAAGTAATTATTGATAGATGAAAATCTCAATAAAAAATTTTGTTTACATTTTTTCAATTATCTTTTATTTTTAATTGGTTTTTTTAATTTTAAAACCCACTAATGGGTTATAGCAAATATTAATATATTATAATAAAATTAGGAATTTTTTGTTGGGAGGGGATGGGGCGAGAGATTAACCAATCGACTTGATTGGGGAATAATGGATTTGAAATAATTATCGGAAAAGAGGTTTTTTTATCTAATTAGATTTTTCCTCTTATTAAAAACAAGGACTAAAGATGAATAAGGACACTCGATGGTGGAGAAGTAATCTCCGGAATCGAAGCAAAAATACAATGTATACATTAATTAATGTAAAATAATTGGTTTAATAAAATTTATAAAAAAAAAAAAAAAAAAAAAAATTTTGTTTGTTTTTTAATTAACAGGTGTCTAAATCATAACATTACAATAACTTTTAAGGAGTTCGGTGTTGGTTCTAGGTGAAACATTTTAATATAATAATAAAACTTGAGTAAGATACGAGGTAGGTTTCACACAAAAAAAGAAATAAAACAAAATTGAGTTTTGAATTCGATATATTACGGGGGTTAGCCCATCTCCATGAAAATATACAATTTACTTCTGAAATAGGTACAAATAATACTCTCGCTTTCTTGGACCTTCAAATAACTATTTCACATCAAAAATTACACTATGAAATATATAGAAAACCCACTTTCACGGACACAGTCATTCCCTTCTCATCTAATCACCCCATTAATACAAAATTTGCAGCATTCTATTCAATGATTCATAGACTCCTCAGTATACCCATGAATACTATAAATTTCAATAAAGAGCTTAACATCATTCAGAATATAGCCCTGAATAATGGATATAACATTTCGACTATCAACAAAATTTATAATAAAATCAAACGTAAATTCACTATTTCACACTTACACTCATTAGAATCGGGAACTGAAAAAATATATAGAAGAATACCCTTCATTTCTAATCATCTGACATCTCCATTAGCTTATACCCTTAGATCATATGGAATCACTCCTGCTTTATACAACAACAACAATTTAGGCTCCCAATTAATTAACAATAAAATAGACAAAATTGATAATTGACAGACAGGAGTGTAGAAATTAACTTGTCAAGATTGTGATGCCTCTTTATATTAGTCAGATAGGTCGCTCATTCAACAATACGTTACTCCGAGCATGTAAGAGCTCTTAATCATCTCAATAAATCCGATAACATTAATTTAGATTCGGACCTCAACTTTCGCAATTCACTCACATGAATCCATCCATTCAACCTCTAATACAACCCTATCCCATTCATTTCGAAAGAAAAGGCCTTAAATTGGATCTCTTGGAATCCACCGAAATAAAAATAGAAAATTTTAAAAATTGTTACTTGTAAAACTATTTTTCCAATATATAATCAGTTTTCTTAGACTCCTGATGATGGGCTAACCCCCGAAATATATCGAATTCAAAACTCAATTTTGTTTTATTTCTTTTTTTGTGGGAAACCTACTGTATCTTACTCAAGTTTTATTATTACATAACATTACAGGTGTGTTTACAAATAAAGTGGTTGAAGTGGCTTTTTTATATAACTTGGAAAGAAATCTTATTTAATTTTATGTTTTTATTTCAGATCCTATACGATTATTTTTTTATTATTATTTTCCTATTTATTTTTTTATAATGTTTATCAATATGAACGAATGTGGGCAAATTGGTATACGAGTAAACAAATATACACGTAATATGTAGACCACTAGAAATGCAAAAACTGGGTGCGGGGTGGGGTGATTGTGGGAGGTGCCGGAGGTGGGGTGCAGTTGTGGGGGATCCGGGGGCGGGAGGCGCTGTTGGGGTGGGGTGGGACGGAGTGAGGGTGCAGTGGTGGGGGCGAGGTGTGTGGTTTCGCGAGGGGGGGGGGTCAGGGGTTACCGTGCATCGCTCGGTGGCTCCAGGTACTTCTTTTTTAAAGTACCTACACGAGTGTTTCTATTCCTACTTGAAGTTCTAAAGATTGAATCAATCAATTTTTTTTTTGGCTTTTCGGCCCTTCTAGCCATAAGCCAATTTACGATACTATATATTTTTTAAATTTTTTCTCTACCCCGGGGGTCAGATTTTAGCCGAATGCCTCGAGTCGGATTCGAACCCGGGACCACTTGGTTAGCAGGATGATACGCTACCGCCTATCCTATCTGAACCCCCCCCCCCCCCATCAATCAATTTTAATTTATTTTTTTCTATTTTCAGAAAATATCTTCGAGTGAAGACAACAAGGGGGAGGAGCTGAAGAACGAAGCTTGGTGAGTCAAATTTTTTTTTTACGATAAGGTCAAATATACGTATATCGTTCAATGAATAATTTTAACAATTTCAGAAATTCTTTTGCCTCGCAAAGTGATCTATTTTTAATTTTTCCATTAGTCTAATTGTATATTTAACATCTTTGAAATATTAATTGACCTTTTCGTTTTCCAGAGAGGACGGAAATTTAGTATTTTTTAAGTTAAGTAAACGTAAATAATATACTAAATATAATTCACTTAATGGATCTCTTTGTGCATTAGATTAGCTTAGTTAAAAAAATTCTAAAAAAATTAAAACGATATTTTTTTTGATTTCTTAAATTTAAATACATATATATTTTATTCAATTTAATAAGTAAATATAAATGAATTCAAATTTAATAAATAATAATGCTTTTTAAGTATTTCTATAAATCTTTAAAATTTTAATGATTGAAAATCTAACTTCACTTATTAAGTTAGCCAAAAACTTTAATTTTTAAATCAATCTCATATCAAAACAATTCTATATAATTTTTATTAAATAACTCATTCATTCGTTGAGATTTTAAATACGATTAAAATTTTAGGAATTAGTTTAGAAATATGTGCAGGTTTGCAGGTCAGATTTCACAGACCATCAATGACTTCGCTGGACTTCGAGAAACACACACACAATCATAAGTACATATATATCGTGAAGATGGAGGAAAATCTTTTGAAACATTTCTTTTCAAAGGGAATAAAATGACATTTCATTTTAAAGATTAAAACTATTAAAGGATTTTTGTGGGGGCAACTCATAAATATTTTAAAGTTTTTTATTTTTATATTTTTTTTTGAAAATATTTAGGTATATGACTGGCAATTAATATATTCAAATCAATTCGACTGAAGTAAACTTTCATAAGCGAGTATATGAGCGAGCCTGTAGGGTAGGCAATAGGGTGGGTCGAAAAACTGAATTTTCTTTCGAAAACACTTTAGTGCGGAAAAGTTGTCTATGTGTAATAAGAAGATATAAATTTTTTCTCATTATAAAACACAAAAACGATTTCAAGAAATAGAGTTGGAATTCTACACTAGTGCTATTGTTATATTCTGTTGGCTGCAAATAACTTTTTATTTTTTACATTTATGAATAACTAATTAACTAGACTGTCAAATCTATTGAAAAATGTATCATTCGATTCATAAAAGTGAATTATTGATCTGTATAAATTTGTTGAAAATGGTATAATTTGTATAGAAGTTATAGCCCTTTTAAAAGGTCCATTTACTTCCATGTTAAAAGGACAATTTTCAATCATTTATTTCTCGGTAATGGAACAGACGATCAACTTCAAATTTCGGGAATAAATATTTAATACATCAAGGATTCGATGGAAAAAATTTGAGAATTTTCTTATTAAAATGATAAACAGTCACGAGCCCCCTTAAAGAAAGAAGTAAGCCATGCTAAGTCAACTGATAGGAAATAAAATATATTTCTGTATATTAATTATTTGTGAAGCACTGCAGTACCCCAAGCAAGTAAATTTCGACTGCACGAGTACTTTCAATACTATAAACAAGTAAATATATACAAAAAATTCTCTGCTTATCAAAATGTGCCACTTCTTAAAATATGGCATGTGCCCCCTCCTATCATCTGGCATGTTATAAACATCACCATACCACCTCCGATTTAGTATATGACACTCTTTCGTGATTTCAATATAAAAATAAGTATCAACATAATAACAAAATAAAAATAAAACATTAATTTAATGAACTACTGTAGACTAAAGAAGATTTTCAAAATATTCGACTATATTTTAAATGCATTTTAATTTATACGATAATAAAATACTCAAATGAAGAAATGAAACAAGATTCTCTCTTCTAACAAGCAGATGTATTATATATAAAAAATACTCTCTTGATTTTTTTTATTACATAGAACACTTTAATCATGTGGAATGAATGTTTTTTGACATTTAAATTAAGATTTATTTTGAATGATTTTTTTTTTGTATCCTTTTAATGTAAACATAAAAACCGAACGAAGAAGCTCTAATATATTATTAGTAGTAGCCGAGAGGAAATTTAATTTTTTTCCTATACAATTTAAATGTTGAAATGCTAAATTAAAAAGTTGTTGGTAAGTTATCAATGGATGTTTTCTCCAAAAGACAACTTGTATACTTGTAAAATATTTATAAATAGGATACAAGTTATTTCTACATTTAACTGAAAAAATTAAACGTTAGTATTTTTATATTTTTTTATGAAAAAGATTTTATAAACTGAATGTTTTCTACATTTGATTCAATCACGAATCAACTGTAGGGAATTTTTGTCAAATATTGAGTGAAAATAATATTTGAACTTATATATTTCTAACTTGAAATAATGATCTTAAATTTTTTCTCATTGATATGGCAATTAATCTTTGTTATATTAGTTAGAAAAATTATAAAAATTTATTTCAGATTTTATATTTTCAAAAAATGTATATATCACCACAAGGGGTGATCCGCGATTGGAAGTAGGTGTACACCTCTTTGGCAGTATTTTGGAAGTACTTGGAAATATTTGTAAGTGCTTGGAAACATTTAGAAGTACTTGGAAACATTTGGAAGTACTTGGAAATATTTGGAAGTACTTGGAAACATTTGGAAGTACTTGGAAACATTTGGAAGTACTTGGAAACATTTGGAAGTACAAGTGGAAGTAGGTGTACAGCATATTAGATCTGCGGTTCACCCCTCGTATCACCATAAACAAGAGTAGATACAGCGAATCGTAAAAAGTTATGACATATTTCGCCTGGAATTACTTAGATATGCATTTTTATGGGAGTATTCTAATCAAAATATACAACATTTTGACACCTATTTTTAGAGCCGTTTTCAAATGTGAAGTCATTTCCCCTGTGGACCGGGTTTAGAATTGGTCCACAGTATCCCCTGCTTGTCGTAAGAGGAGACTGAAAGTGTGTAAGAGTGGGTTGCACTCCCCATCTCGTAAAAAATACACACAACCTAGACATCACAGAAAAGACCATGCTTATCAAAAATTGTCCTCAAAATTGGATAATTAAAAAGAAGATCTTTGAGCAATTTGCGCGAGAAATTTTAGACCAGGTTCACCTAAGATATAATAATAAAACTAAGATACGAGGTAGGTTTCATCAGGTTTTGTGAAACCTACCTCGTATCTTAGTTTTATTATTATATTAAAATGTTTCACCTAGAACCAACACCGAACTCCTTAAAAGTTATTCACCTAAGATTTTGGAGAAGATGTTCACAGGAGGGTGTTTTAGTGCAATGTTAATAATTAAGTTTTTCCAAGAGGCGGACTGAAAGTGCAATGAAAAAGTGTAAGCTTTCGATGATTTCTCTAGGCTATGTGAACCAAATTGAAACAAAAATTTTAAAATTTTACATCTTCATAGTATCCATGAATTATTAATCAAGTTTTTCGTGTTTTACTTTTAAAAAGTTCTTTTTGTGAGTTTTATTTATTCTTTGTAAAAAATTTAAAAAGTTAATTCTCGAAAAAAAATTTTATAACTAAGTTTTAAATTTGATTTATTTGATATACCATATACCACTTTTAAGGTATCGTGATAATGACAACAGTAGACCATCTTTATGGGCTTTAGAGACCGGGAACATTTTCTATGTAGGTGAATTCGGATTCTCCTTTTAAAGTTTGAATTCATATGTTATATATATCTGAAAGTAATGGATGGGAGCCCAGGGGTAGTGAGGAAAGAAAAAATTAACACATATCAAATAAGATGTAATTTATTGAAATCCTTCCTCTTTTCCATTCAAACCGACGTTTCGGAGGATTCTTCCCTCCTTCTTCAGGCTTTCAAGGGTTCAATGAAGAAAAAAAATAAAATGCTTCCTTCCTCACTCCATAGCAGTGTTTAAAATTTTTTTCTTCCTTAGCAAAAGAATAGAAAAACCATTTTTCTTTTTCCCTCTTCCTTTTCTTAATTTGACCCCTTGAAACGCTGAAGAAGATGGGAAGAATCCTCCGAAACGTGGGTTTGAAGGGAAAGGAGGTAAGATTCCAATAAATTACACCTTATTTGATGTGTTAATTTTTTCTTTCCTCACTACCCCTGGACTGCCTTCCATTACTTTCATATAAAGTTCTACCAGTCCGTCTCTCTCCAGAGAAAATTGCAAATAAATTCATATTCAGGGTGATTCACGGTTGATGGCTCGTTAGACGTTTATGCAAAACGGAATGCAAGATTTTTCTGAAAATTTATCACCTTCCATTTTCTTACTTGTTCTATCGATCTAAAATATTTTCAGCATTGTTACGTTTCGGCTTCCATCGAAAAGTCGTAGCAACTTTATTTTTTTAAATGAAACACCTCGTATATTAACACGTATTTAGAACCGCCCTTTAATTAAAATATTTTTTGTTAATATTGTCCTATTCTCTATCTTCTATCGGTTTTTGAGATAAAAAATAATTTGTAAATATGGTCCAAAATATGGCCCTAATTAAACTTAAATAAATTAGTGCTCTCAATTCATGAAAAGTTGATATTTTGGTGGAAGTTTAGACAGACACGAAGTATTTAATTTACGCCGATTATCCATATTATACAGGGCGTGCTAGGATTAATATTATTTCTATTATTCATAAAAGGGGTCAAAGTTTGTTTTTTCAAATGAGACCCCCGTATATTACTCAATAAATTGAAAGACGAAGAAAATGATTTAAGACGATATATCATGTACCTATAACTAAAACATCAAGTTTTCTTAATAAATTCACTTTTTTCGTGAAAAATTACATTTTAATGAATTTAATTTTAACTAACCATGGCAATATCAAGCTTATGACAGTTTGGTGACTATTTATAAGTAACTTATAAAGAGTTTATTGACGGTGTCTCACAAAAATCTCCCAAAATGATTGCAAATATTGATTATTCAATATTGTACAAAATAAATAATTTCATAAGAACTTCGTTTGAATAATCAATATTTGCGGTCATTTTGGGAAATTTTTTGAACACTGTCAATAAACTCTTTATAAGTTACTTATAAATAGTTAACAAACTGTCATAACAGTTTGATATTGCCATGGTTAGTTAGAATCAAATTCATTAAAAAGTAATTTTTCACGAAAAAAGCGGCTTTATTAAGAAAACTTGATATTTTAGGTATAGGGACATGAATATATCGTTTTAAAGCATTTTTCTTCGTCTTTCAATGTATTGAGTAATATACAGGGGGTCTTATTTGAAAAAACGAACTTTTGACCCCTTTTATGAATAACAGAAATAGTAGTAATCCTAGCACGCCCTGTATAATATGGAGTCTATTTCTCCGCGTAAATTAAATACTTCGGTTCTGTCTAAACTACCACCAAAATATCAACTTTTCATGAATTGAGAGCACTAATTTATTTAAGTTTAATTAGGGTCATGTTTTGGACCATATTTAACACAAATAATTTTTTATCTCAAAACCGATAGAGATAGATATAGGATAATATTAACAAAAAGTATTTTAATAAAAGGGCGGTTCTAAAAAACTGTTAATATATGGGGTGTTCTATTTAAAAAAATAAAGTTGCTACGACTTTTCGATAGAAGCCAAAACGTCGCAATGCTGAAAATATTTTAGATCCATAGAACAGGTAAGAAAATGTAAGGTAATAAATTTTCAGAAAAATCTTGCATTCCGTTTTTCATAAACGTCTAACGTGCCTTCGACCGTGAATCACCCTGTATGTTATTTACGTAGTGCTTATCAATTCATTCTTGGGGGCTCCTATATATTGGCAACCAGAAACATTGGGCTTAATGTTGCAGAGATGGTGGTAGGATCGATACTAATATAACAGTAATTTAAGAATTATATCTTTCTTTCTTATGTTTTTTAACCCGATTACCTTTGAAGCATCGGAAATCCTCTTTAACAAAAGTATTTAAAAATATTTTTCAGTTCAAGGAGCAGTTAAAATTTTTTGCAGTGTATCTGGCCTGGAAGTTATTTAGTGGCCACTTATTTAGTCAACAGTTTATTTATATTATAGTATGTGTACTTAGATATATTTAAAGTTCTTGAAGGAATTATTTCAAAAAAAATTCTCAAATTTTTTTTGTAATTGGATTATTTAAAATATATATATAAATTTTCCAAGGAATGAAAATAAAAATTCAATGAAATGGAAAACATTTAATGAAACTTTCCGTATTTTTTAACACGTTGACGTAAATGACGTCTATAGCAGTCCAACGCGCGTCGATGTATATGCAAATGACGTCTATCGCCGTCTTATATTATATTTATTTTAAATTGATGCAAATGAAGCAAATATTAACTTTAAATGTATTTTCTTTTAAATTATTCAATATCAATCATTGTAATAATTAATTTTAATGAATAAATAATAAAATAATTGGAATTTGATATTTAAATTTCATAATATATATAATGACATATATCATAGAATTATTGAAAAAGTATTTCTCAAAAAATAAATGATAATTAATTACAAAACAAATGTTTCATTCTCTCTTCAAATGCGGTTTGAGGATAGAAAATTATTTTCCCCAAGTTTGATTATATAATTATAATAGCAAGAAATATAAAATTTATCAGTTTTTTTTATTTTCTGTTCGTGTTATTTCTAATTGAAAAGTTTTTGTTTTGCCGAGAGTAGCAGAGTTGTTGATTCACAAAGAGAAACAAAGAGGTTGTCCTCTGCTTGATGCAAATAAACATATACACATATATCTCAAGATGATATATCTGTATATATATTATTTATTTAAATAATAAATAATATATATACAGATATATCATCTTGAGATATATGTGTATATGTTTATTTGCATCAAGCAGAGGACAACCTCTTTCTTTCTCTCTCGTGTTATTTCTGTTGCCCTAATGAGACATCGCAATTTGAAGATGGAAGATTTATATAAATATAGTGATCAATTTTCTACATCGGATAATGAATCTACTGAAGAACGTGATATATTTGTTCGTGCTCGTCGAAAAGCGATTCCTTTGGTTTCAGATAGTGATTCTGAAAACATTTTACCATATAGCACCAATAACGAAACTGAGTGGTTTACAAATACAACCAATATTAGAGAATTCAACTTTGAAAAATGAAACTGGTTTAAAAATTGACGTTGATATTAACTCAAAACCACGAGATATATTCAACCAACTCTGGACCCAAAATGTTATCCGGACAATTTTTAATGCTTCAAAAAAATATGGAAAAAATTTATATGAAGGTAAGCATATTGCAACTAGAAAGTCATCTACACCTAGATTTAACGAAATTAACGAAGAAGAATTGATGAAGTTTTTGGGACTGTGTTTGCTGCAAGCTCAAAATAGAGCACCATCTATACGCCATTTATTTAGTAATAATGTTTAATATTTCTCACCTATATTCCAACATACAATGCCAGGGCGCCGTTTTCAACAATTGATACTTTGTATCAATGGACACTACGAAAACAATGAAGTTGATTATTCGGAAAAGTTACATAAAATACTTCCAATTGTTAACTCGATACTATACAATTTACTATGAGCATTTTCACCTAAAAAAGAAATTTCTCTCGATGAATCTCTTATTATTCCGAGGTCGACTAAGCTTTTGACAATATATAAAAGGAAAGAAAGCAAAACATGGCATAAAATTTTATGAATTGACCACTAGCGATGGATATGTTTTAAATATTGAAATTTATCAAGGAAAAACGGATCAGTCAGCGAAATCTTCGAAAGTAAATGACCTTGTTTTACGATTAATGAAGCCGTATTTAGATAAAGGACATCATTTGTATATGGATAATTTTTATAACAGTATTGAATTGTCTAATGAGCTATTGAAACATAAAACTCACACTACCGGAATGCTTCGCTCTAACAGAAAAGGTAATCCGATTGAAGTCACATCAAAAAAACTAAGAAAAGGAGAACATATATGGCGTAGAAAATGAGAGGTTTATATTTCTAAATGGCGAGATAACCGCGAAGTATTATCTATAAGTACTAAGCACCACCCACAAATCAGCGAAGTAGCAAATAAACATGGACAAGTGAAAATGAAGCCAAATGATGTAGCTGATTATAATCTATACATGTCAGGTATAGATAGAAGTGACCAAATGATCTCATACTATTCGTCACCAAGAAAAAGTATAAGATGGTATAAAAAAGTCATTTTCCATATTTTGGACCTATGCGTTTGGAATTCTTTTTACATATATAAAAAATTACATAAAAAGACAAAAATTTCTACATTTCAGAGATTTGCTAATAAGATCTCTAATTCGATTGCCTAATGATATTTCAACCTGTAAAAATTTAGTGGTGGCAAAATCGATATGTGGTCGCACAAAAACAATTGCAAATGCTTCACCTTCATCGTTTGATAGTATTCAACATTTTATTGAAAAAATCCCTACACCTCAGAATTTAAAGCGAAAAAATGTGTATCGTCGTTGTCGAAAATGTGCATATAATAATGTTCGAAAAGAAACTTGCTATAGATGCATAAACATGCCCGGAAAAACCACCCATTTGTCCAGAATGCTTCGAGTCTTTTCATACAAGTTAAATTGTCTAATTATATTATATATCAAATAAAAGTAAATGTTAATTAAAATATATATTGCTTTTTGTTTAAAATTATTTGAGAAATTAGTTAATAATCTATATAGATGCATTGCAAATTTGGTGGACGTCTATGGAAGTCATTTGTTTTTCAGAGCTTCGTTTCTTTTGGTGGACAAATGACGGCCATAGACGTCCATCATAATTTTTAGAATATTAGCTAAAAAATAATATAATCTGATTTTGCGAATGTGATATCTCAATAAAAATCGCCCAAAACTAACTAATTCTGCAATAAAAAATATTGTGCTTTTCTCGATACTCACAAATATATAAATGAGCGTCAACGTGTTAATAATAAGATACTCAGTCAAGTGCTCGCACAGATAAAATTGGCCGCTATTTCAGCGGCAACCGACCTCTAATTTCAGTTAATAATATGTTATTTCAAGTTAATTGCTCATTTTATTCGTTAAGCTCAAGCGAAAATTGTTTATACTTTCTTAATTGATATAGCAAATCTTTTACTTATTATACACCTAATTACATTTATAGGAGCAAATTTAAATATTAAAATTAGAAAAATAAAATATTAGAAAAAGTTTTAACTAATTTTTTCATAATTTATAAAATAATAAAGAACGTATTTTCGTGTAGTAAAAATCTTTAAAACGTGCAATAAAAACCTCGAATCGTGCAAAATGTTAAAAAGTTCTGTTTAACTTAATACATTTTTTGTTGACATAATAAACATCAAAATTAGATAACAGGAAAATAAAGCCCTGAAGAAGTCGGCAAAGTCGACGAAAGGTTGGCTGATAAATAAAAAAGTCCCACATAAAAACTTGTCCTTATTTTCATGTTATAAACTTTCAAATTAAAAGTATTATAATGTATATTTGACATTATATAACAACAAAATTAGCAATTTTACGTTAAGTGAAAAACAATATAATAACATTATTTAAATAATACAATAATCAATTTTAAATAGTATAAACAGATAATTATAGAAAATATTAATAATTTTTGTTTGTTTCAATAGAGTAAGGCTCAACTGCTCTATATCTAGACTTGGGCATGCTTATAATTATATAAGCTTAAAGAAATATTGACTTGAACATTTTTTTCCACTTATAATTGCATTATATATAAAAAAAATTTATACTCAAAATTTTTTTCTAAAATTGCATTAAATTCTCAAAAATTAATCTTCCTTAAAGTTTCTTCTACTTTTTACTTTACTATACAGGGTATGGTCAAGTATTGTAATCCTATATAAAAAAGTTGTTTTTTGCTTCTTGTTTTCGAAATATCTCAAAAACGGCTGAAACTATGTTGGTTAAAAAAATTGGGCGAAACCATGGCATTTCGTTCTACAAAAAAGCTCGAATAAGTGAACATGGAAAAAATTATATTTTTTGAGATAATAACTGTTTTGTCAAAATATCTGTTAGTCTGTTAGTTAGTCTGTTAGTACGTGCGTTACCAAATTTTGTGGACGAGCTAGCTCAAAAACAAGTTTGAATATTTGAACCAAATTTCGCACGTAGTTTTGGTCCATTGGTTTTTCGTTTATTGGGCCACGCAGGTGGGGGCCTCCACTAACAAGAAATATTTACATAGTCGGGTGAATTTAATTACAGGAGTATTTACATAATTATAGGAATATTTACATAATATATTTACAAAAAAATTGTTTTTTCTTTTTTCTTTTTATATACAATTTCTAGCGCATGGCGATTTCCCTATAAGTTCTCCTGTTGAAGCTGTAAAAATTCATTAAAGAACCCCTCATCGCCCTGAAGGTCATATCGCCTAAAGTTCTCTGGGAAATTCCCAGGGCGACAAGGGGAGGCACCACTTTATGCCACCACACTCCCTTCCACAAGAGTGTGATGGCTTCAACTCTCACAGAACCCGAGCCCACCCCAAACCTTGCCGCAATGTTGCTCACCAGACTGGAGTTGCCCTTATAATAATTGATTTTGTTTCTGTGGGCAACCCCCAGTCCGAGGCCGCTGACACTATCTGCACATCCAGAACCCACACCGTCCCCGACCCGTCCTTCGCCATGATGTCTGGCTTCCTGTTCCCGGCCGAACTCTGATATAAATATTCGAGCTCGACCCGTATTCCCTTTTTTATTAGTTCATCAGCCAGACGTCTAACCACCGCATCATTATTAAGAGCTGATTAGATTTTGGTGCATAAAGACCAAAAATTAAGGGGAGGATTGTTACGATTTTAGCGGTTATGCAGGCTGGTTATTATAATTAATAAAACACTCTTTCACCTTAAACTTTTATATTTTATTCTTCATAAATCTATACAACCCTGTGTTTATTTACATTCCTCCGCCATTCCATTCCAACAATGCAACATGTCAACTTAAAAGTAACTAACTACTAAAACAAAAAGTAACTAAATAATATTTCAACACCCCCTCTCAATTTTTGGTTTTACATTTTTGAGGAGCATTAAAATTAATACAGAAATTGATATTAATACTTTTAAACAATATTCAACTTATTTCTAAATTCACAAAACTTCACATAGCTTATTGCTTTCGTGAAAATGTCCGCGACATTTTGATCACTGGATACATGTTTTATATTTATTTCACCTTTTTGCACTAAGTCTTTTATGAAGTGGTATTTTATCTCGATGTGTTTGCTTCGCTTCAGTTTTTTTTTTTTTTTTTTCTTCTTCTTCAGTTCTCCGTTTAGAAATGCTGTGGGTATATCGAGTTGTCGTAATTTCCAATCTTTTTGTAATGCTAATGATATTATCATTCTTACGGTTGAAAGTCTCGCAACGGGTGCGTATACATTTGTTTCACATTTTTCCTGGAAGCCTTTGGCCACTAACCTGGCTTTCTTCATTCCGTTTTCTTTCGTTTTAAAAATCCACTTTGTGTCTATCGCTTTCTTACTTGGTGGAAGTGTCGTTTGTTCCCACGTTCCCATTGTTTCATGTGCTTTAAGTTCTTTTCTTATTGCGTGTTTCCATTCTTCTGACTGTATTGCTTCTTCATAGTTTACCGGATCTTCATCACCGGCTAATAAACAGAATGCTGTGTATAATTCGTAATCCTGTAGTTTTTCTGGTAATTTTACTTCTCGTCTTGGTCTTTGTTGTTCTGTTTCTTCGTTCTTCTCATTGTTGTTATCTACTGCTTCTGTTTCATTCTCTTCTGTCTTTATGCTATCTTTTTCTTCCGTGTCTTCTATGTGAGTATATTTGGTTGGGTTCGACTCATCAAATCTCACGTCTCGTGCATTTATTAATTTTCCGGTTTTTGGTTCCCATAGTCTATATCCGTTCCGGCAGTAACCTACCATTCTTGTTTCTATAGCTCTCTCCTCTAACTTACTTCTTTTCGGTATAATGTTTGCCCAGGATCTACAACCAAAAACTCTTAGTTTTGTTAAGTCATTCTTACCGTACCATCTTCTTGCGGGAATGTCTCCGAGTAGTGCTTCGGTAGGAGACCTGTTCACTTGGTAAGCTGCGGTGCAAATAGCTTCGCCCCATAGTTGCTTCGGTAGTTCTGTCTCGGAAAACATTGTTCGTGCTTTATCTAAGAGAGTCCTGTTCATCCTCTCAGAAACTCCGTTTTGTTGAGGTGTGTTTGTGATGGTATATTCTAACTCTATTCCATTACTCGCACAATATTTTTTGAATTCATTTGAGATAAATTCTCCTCCTCCATCACATCTGATTCGACTGACGTACACATTGAATTCTGCTTTCATTTTCTTGGTATATTCTATTAGGTTATTTTCCGCTTCATCTTTTGTCTTTAATAAGTAAACTTTTGTAAAATGTGTGTAGTCGTCTACTATGGTTTGGAAATATTTCTTGCCGTCATGAGTTTCTGGGTTCAAAGGTCCACATAAATCGGTGTGTATCATTTCTCCTATTCTCCTTGTTCGAGGTAATTCCATTTTCTTAAAAGGTAATCTTGTTGCTTTGCCTTTTACGCATGCTTCACAGATTTCTTTACTTACTGGTAAATTTAGTTGCTTGAGACTGTGTTTATTCAAGTGTCCCAATCTTCTGTGCCACAACATGTCGGAATTTTCAGTCATCATGCACTTTTCATCGTTTCTCACATTGAAATCTATTATGTAAAGCTTACCTTTCCGTTTATACTTCAAATTTACCCCTTCGCCGATTATGTTCACATTTTTTTCGGAAAATATGATTTCTTTCCCTTTAGATATTATTTTATTTACCGACAGTAAATTGTATTTTAGTTTTGGTACGATGAGTGCTTCTAGTATGATATTCGTTCCTCCGTATTCCAACTTTAATGTTCCCTTTTTCTTTGCACTAATTGTATTCCCATTTGCTATTTGTATAAGTACTTCCTTTTCCAATGTGTGTATATTTACCATGGATGATTCCAAAGATTCTTGTACTAAGTGTTCAGTGGCACCGGAATCTACAATGAATGTTATTGAAGTTTCATTTGGTTTTATACTTGCATTTAATGCTAGGAATGCTATTTCATCTTCAGTTCCTGTATTTGCTGTCTCTTTCTGACTTTGATTTCTTCCTCTAAAGTTGGTGGAATATCCTCTCCATCGATAATTGTTACCTCTTGCTCTCCCACGATACGTGTTGTTTCCTCTGTTCGTATTGTTTGGTCTTTTTGGGCATTCGTATCTTTTGTGCCCCTTCTGCCCACAATTATAACATTCGAATTGAGAATTGGCAGCGAATGTACTCTCGTTTACTGTAGTACTCGTTTTCGAATTTTTGAATTTCATTTCTGAGTCCAACAAACGACTTTTAACGAACTCTAATGTTACACCTGTTGTAATAGTTTCTATGGCTGTGATGACCGTTTCGTATCTTTCTGGCAATGTTAAAAGTAGATGGCATACTTTGTCACTTTCTTCAAGTTTCGTCTCTGTACCTTCTATGTCTCTAATTAGTGTATCGAATTTGACAAAATGCTCTTCCATACTTTCATTAGACGACAATTTCATAGTTAATAACTTTCTTTTAAGATACAACTTCGTGAATATACTTTTTCTTTCGAACATTTTCTCTAAATTCGCCATCATTTCTTTCGCATTTTTTGCATCTTTTATATATTCCAGATATTTGTCACCGATACCTTGAATTATCAACGATTTTGCTCTTGCATCTTGTTTTCTTAGTTCATCATTATTCAGATCAATTTCATTTTCTACAAATTTCTTGACTCCTTTTTCTTCAAGAATAGCAAGTATTCTGAATTTCCAGTTTGAAAAATTTTCTCCGTTAAATTGTGGAATTTGCACTGACGCCATTTTGTGTTCGTCTTCCAGCTTGTACAACAACAATTTTTATTTGCTTTCTTTCTCTTTTATACCTTCACACTTTTGGGCATAACTGGGCCCATAACCTGTTACGATTTTAGCGGTTATGCAGGCTGGTTATTATAATTAATAAAACACTCTTTCACCTTAAACTTTTATATTTTATTTTTCATAAATCTATACAACCCTGTGTTTATTTACATTCCTCCGCCATTCCATTCCAACAATGCAACATGTCAACTTAAAAGTAACTAACTACTAAAACAAAAAGTAACTAAATAATATTTCAACAAGGATGAGTTATATATTAAAATTATTATATTTTCAAAAAACAAGACAAATGAAATATACTATAAAATGAACTTATAATAACGAAAATATTTTTTTTTCTGGCTCCAAAACTAGTGTGAACGGGTGAAAAAATAAAAATCTAGGCCATTTGAGTAAACTCAACCAAATTTTGTAAAAATAATCAGTGGGCCCTCAGAAAACTAAAAAGTAAAAACAAAAAATGAGAAAGGGGAGGGGGTTTAAAAAATGAAAATCTAGGCCCTTGGACCAAACTCAACTAGAAGTGTATGGTAAAGTCAAGTGGATGGCCACATCAGAACGTGTCAATTTATTTTTATTATATTATATGAGCACCTAAAGTTGATTTTACTTAGTCCTTAACTATTAACATTAAATAAAATTGATATTAAAATTAATTATTTAAAAGATATTTTCTTGAATTATAGATAGCGTTTAAATCTTTGATTTCAATAAAATTTCAACCCATTTTCTGAAATCAGGAATTTGATATAAGTAATCTAATTTAAAAAAATCTGATGTGGCAACCCACATGACTTTACCATACACCTGTCCCCTCTCTTATATTATATTTCACATTTACTTAATAAAATAATTTATAATGATTTACGAAAGAATCTCCTCCCCTCTGAATTTTGGCCCCATTAGGAATTAATCATATCTCCTTTTAATTATGAGACTCTTCTATGAGTTTTCTTCTATTTGTGTTTTAAAAAATTTTATTTCAATTTATTTTTGAACCCTCCTCTTCCTATATCAATTTGGTTCAGTATCAACCAAATTCTAATCAGCTCTTAATCACAATATAGAGAATCTACATGTGAAATTTTGTTTTGATATTAACATTAGTTTTTGAGCTAAAGTCTACACAAAATTTGGTAACCTACTATCTAACAGTTTGACAAAATAATTAATATCTCGTAAAATATAATTTTTTCCTTGTACACTCTTTAGAACAATTTTTTTAAGCACGATTACAGTATTTGACCATACCCTGAATGGTAAAGTAAAAAAACTATTATGTGAAATTTTAATATTAATTAACTCTTGTGGATATTTTATTTTATGTATATGATTTTTTTTGTCAGATTAATTTTTTTACTTATATATTATTCCTCCCCACCTCTTTTATGCTGTGATTCAATTATAACAGCATTAATCGTTGATTCATGAATTTTTTTGATTGAATTGATAATAAATAATATTTTTATCATTCAGAGAGCTTTTAAAAATACATGAAAAATCGTTTAAGTTTAATCTATAGGTAATGATTTAAATTTATTGTGGGGATAATATTTATATTTTTTTAATAAGCTAACTAAGAGGTGATTTTGGCACGATCCCCAATATTGATAAATTATTATCCTTTCGATCTTTTATATTGATAATAAACCATCCAAATTCATATGCAGATAAATTGC
Organism: Forficula auricularia; assembly: GCA_024734495.1. NCBI lineage: Eukaryota > Metazoa > Arthropoda > Insecta > Dermaptera > Forficulidae > Forficula > Forficula auricularia. The sequence continues at coordinate 86,526,127 of JALMQS010000099.1, forward strand.
AATTAAATTGATGAAAATTGAGGTTGCAATTTGTTTTTCATTTTTACATTCTGATATATTTTGGACAGCTATCAGATTAATCTTTAATCTAAATATTACGACCATGTGACCAGTAATTTTAGATTGAATAATTTTAATTATACTCGTAAGTCAGAATTTCTAGACGACATTTTTTCATACATTTATATCGTATTTCCTTTTTCTTTATGTGAATGCTGGGTTTCGCAAGCTGTACGATTATTTTGGAGATTTTTTTTTACCCGTTATGAAGGTTGGGAGAATAACACTTTTCTAACGCCAATTTATGCTACCGCTCTAGTTACTGGGATGGGTAACAGTGTGGAATATAAGAGATTATAGCTCCCTAGCCTAAAGCCCCTCAGGTCCTATGCATGCAAAGAGAAAAATTATCTCGAGGAATATCGCAAGAATTATAAACTTATATAAATTTTGGTTTTATCGAACTGAATTCGTATGTATTTGATTTTTAAAATAATTTTTAAGAAAAAAATAAAACCGACTTCAAAAGAATTAAATGCAACAAATAAAATACACTAAAAGGTATAAAATAAGTATTATCTTATTTAGTTACAACTAAACGACGAAATATTGACATGAAATTACTTTTTGAAGTCGGTGCCAAACAAACAATGCCTATAAGCGAGCGTACCCGCCAAACGTACTAAGTAAGATCCTTCGAATGCGATTCATAAAAGGTATATGTTTTGCACCGACTTCAAAAAGTAATTTCATGTCAATATTTCGTCGTTTAGTTGTAGCTAAATAAGATAATAATTATTTTATACTTTTTAGTGTATTTTATTTGTTGCATTTAATTTTTTATTTATTTCTTAAAAATTATTTTTCTTTTTTCTTTTTTAGTGATGTTATAATAGTGATCATATCATCAGAACTTGACCAAATTAATATGGCACCATCCCTAAGATACTCCCTTTCCAATAAAAAAGAATCATCGAAATCGGTTTATAAACAAAGAAGTTAGGCCTGAACAAACCTAACAAAAAAGGTCTAATACCAATGAAAAAAATGGGACCAATCGGAAGCTAGACTGAACCCAATGCAAAAATTCAAAATCGGTTCACAATTGGCGGAGATATGAGGTAACATAGATAGAAAAAAAAAAAAAAATCAGTCGAATAGAGAACCTCCTCCTTTTTTGAAATCGGTTAATAATTGAACCGCGCTAGTTCAAATAACATCAATGATTCAGCCTTCAAAGTACGCAGTCCGATAAATCATTTCATTATTTTTTATTGAAAAGGAAAAATGAAATTTAGCATCCGGCAGGATTCGAATCCGCGCCCTCGGCTAAAGGTGGAGATCGCGGGTTCGAATCCTGCCGGATGCTAAATTTCATTTTTCCTTTTCAATAAAAAATAATGAAATGATTTATCGGACTGCGTACTTTGCAGGCTGAATCATTGATTTTATTTAAACATATTCTGTTCAATTATTTAAAAATCGAATTATAAACTGTAACTGATGTACCTACAGATAAACTAATATAGAATAAGAAAAAAAGATTAACTTTTTAAACAAAAAACAAATTATGTTAGGAAATTTTAATACAATCTAGGCGCTACATGAATAGACAACTTCCAGTCATTTTCTTGTATTCTTGCTCACTGAAATTATTCTCTGATAATATATCAATGTTGTGTGTCACTCGGGGGTCTGATCTCTCTTGGAATGACCACATCACGTAAGAAACTAAAGCTGCAGCTTGCATACTTGATTTTCTCTTCAGATCCAGACGCAATTTTTTGCCTACTGGCCCACTTACAACCTCTTACTCTATACTAAGTGCAAATTTGGCCATAACTTAAAAATGGCTCGTCTGTGGAGAAGAGCCTCCAAGTAATCACTTGTTACCTTGAATGGAATTCAGAAGAGAGGAATAAAACTAAGGATTGTCGTTGGGTGGCATTTTTATCATTCAGGAATTTCGGGATAAGATAAATGGTTGTCCAGGAATATATTGAGTTAAAATTTTAATTTCTATCATTTTTTTTTGAATAGTCAAGATGTTTGTTTCTCTTTATCAATTAAATAAGAAAAAATATTTTAATAATTTTCAAAATGTTACATTAAAATTGAATGGATTTTGATGAGGCAGTCGAGTTCAGAAGAAAAGAGACAATTATATGTATTTTTTTATTATTTTTAAATTGAAAGGTTTTTTTCACAAACTAATAAAAGATAATAATTTTAGTTAATTATTATTATTTTTTTTATTGATTCACTAAAATAAATAATAATTAATTATTATTATTATTCAGTTCCATTATCAGAATTAGATGTGACAAATCAAAGGAAAAAAGGAACAATTAAACATCGTTTTAAAACTTGCGATCAATTGCAACGTTTCGCTAATTTATTATGGCTTCATCAGGCTCGAAGGTGTACAGTTAGTCGGTGTGAATCCATTGCTACTCTAAATAATCAATGTATTGTATAAATAAGGGTGTTCATATTGTTATATATATGTATTCTAATTAGTAAGAAAAGAATTAAATGACAAAGTTGTTTGAAAATTTCAGCCTCGATGAAGCCATAATAAATTGGCGAAACGTTGCAATTGATCGCAAGTTTTAACAAGGTGTTTGATTATTAAATTGAAAGTTTTTTTTGCCGAGAGTAGCAGAATTTTTATATATTGAAGGAGACAATAAAAGAGTGTGTCTTCTGCTGGAATTATAAATTTTTTTATTTATAACGAGACTATAGTTTCGAGTGCTTTGCCCTCTTCATCAGTCTATTACAATGGATTCACAGGAATTAATTTATGAATGAAAAGGTTAAAATCTTTCATGTGGTTAGGTTAAGAAATTTTTCAGGGTGGGCAAGTTAAGAATTGAAAGTTATACTTGTTTTATTATTTTGGCTGTAGGTGGCGTTTTTTCTGTGGAGAATGTGATTCGACCTATATAGGAAAAAAGCCACTTACAGTCAAATAATAAATTTCAATTCTTAACTTGCTGAAAAATTTCTTAACTAACCTCATGAAAGATTTTAACCTTTTATCAAATTAATTCCTATTAATCTATTGTAATAGACTGATGATGTAAAGCACTCGAAACTATAGTCTCGTTATAAATAAATAAAATTATAATTCCAGCAGAAGACACACTCTTTTTTGTCTCCTTCAATGTTTAATTATTTCTTTTTTCCTCTGATTTGTCACATCTAATAATAATTAACTAAAATTATTGTCTTTTATTAGTTTGTGATTAAAAAAACCTTTCAATTTAAAAATAATTTAAAAATTAAGTCACTTAAGTTTTGGAAGAATCTATCTTTTTATTCAAAGCCGACGTTTCGGATGTTTATTCCCTCCCTCTTCAGGGTTTTGAAAGGTCAGTGAAGGAAATACAATGTGACACTCCTTTCTGTCTCTTATCTCACTGGCAGTAACAATATTATGCAATTTTTCATTATCAGCAGAGTTTAGCGTAGTGATAACTGATATAATTTATTGTCTCTCTTCTTTTTGAACCTCGAGTGCCTCATCAAAATCCATTCAATTCTCTTACCAGTCCGTTTTATTAAAAATATCCCAAATGTTAATATATAAAAAGCTAGGTATAAATATTTATTTAGTTTTTCTGAAAAGTTAATTGGAAAAAGTAAAAGAAAAAAATACTTCAAACGAAATAATCGGATTGGAACCAAATCCTCTTAGCAATAACAAGACAGGATCGAGGTCATTAACATAGGTAATACTTGAGTAAGTATCAGAAAACAACTTGAAAAGATGATCTCACTGTATCTTTGTTTCCACCGTGATTTGGTTTGTTTATTACAGACATTCTTACAACATATTAAATAAACGTTACTGCTATTGATGCACGCAAACCATAAATCGCTCGGAACTAGATTTCCCCCTACGGGATAGGATTTTTCATTGAAATTTAATTTAATAATTAGTAATTTCCCTGAAATCATTGATTTCATCGACAATTTAATTTTTTTCACTTTTTTTTGCCAAAACTGATATCCAAGCGATGTGGTTGTGATTCATTAGAAGACCAGTTAGAGATTCGCAATTTACAGGAAGATAAAAGCTATAAACGTGTTTTATACTTGGAAAAAAATTAAATTATTAACATTTCCTCTTTTCTTTCTGGTAATTAAAATAAAAAGGATATTACTAAAAAAAAAGTAAAATATTTATTTAGAAATGAAAAAAATTTTCTATGAAAAATATACCTACATCCAAGTTCGAGTGGGAGTCACATATCAAAGTTCTGTAATTTTTCTAATGTACCATCCAAACTAATTATTTTATATTAAATTGAAAGTTTTTTGCCGAGAGTAGCAGAATTTGTATAAATTGAAGGAGACAATAAAATAGCGCAATTGCAAACCATTTAATCTCCGAAAAACATTGTTTTCCAGACGAATCAACTATTAAATTAATTAGATCAGAACACGATCCCCTAAAAATTAGTATTTTCAAATCGTTAGAAATTTCAAAATCATACAATAACTCATCAGAAAAATTCTTAAATCGGAAAATCGAACTTTCGGAAAACCGGATCTTAAAAATAGCCTCTCAAATAAAAACCCTAATACCGCCACCTACAGCCAAAAAAATGAAACAAGTATTTTTTTTTTATTATTATTATTTTCAACGGCTAAATGCTTAGTATGCATTAATATAATAAAAGAAATTTTTAAATCTAAGGCTTTCAAAATTACAGAGAATTGTAATTAAATAATATTCAAACTTGAAATTTAAAAGGTATATGTATTCATTTTTCCACAAATTAAAAATTGTATTAAAATTTTAATTAAGTGATTATTTTGGGGAGAGTTGAATTTTTTAGAGTGTGAGCTATTCTTTTAGACATCTTTTTAAATAGAATTAGACAAAATGTTTTTTAAATTTAATTCACTGCAAAATGACGGTCTGAGATGGGTCCAAAATCGTCATTTTTAGGTGATATTTATACCCTGTCAGAGTTCAGAAGAGGCTAAATTTAAATTATGAAAAAATTCCACAAATTCTATCATTCTTTTGCTACCTACTAAAAATAACGAATTCGATACCTTAACAATTTTATAAGGTATAATGTACGGGACCCTCGGTAATCCCAACAAGGCACTTGGTCAATGGATGAGATTCACATATAAGATGCAGTGAACCCAGATGGCTAAATGTTGAAGTAAAGGCTTTAAAATGGAATATTGACTGATCTTATAGTTTATATTTTTATTGATTATAGTGCAAAAAAGCTATATTCAAGAAAATAAGAGTTTGATTGAATTTTAAGCAAATTTTAGACTTGAATATTAAAGGGCTGGTTTGATTTCCTCAGGCCAAACTGCAATATATCTTGTACTCTCAGCTTACCTTCCAATGTGTGTAAATACCTAAAATTAGAATCGAAATTCACCCCAATCTGACAGATATTCTCACTGTAAGACTAAATTAACCGATGAAGGAAAATCATTATTATAACATTGATGGCTTTAGATTTAGACAAGTTATGAAATTATTAATTATTTTGTCTTATTTATAGGTATTAATTGAGATATTTCCAAGAACATCCTCGAAATAACATTAAACATTTTCATTTATTTCTATGCTGAACAAGATAATTCTAGATATTTTGAATTGGTTACCATCTCTTTGATATTGCGTCTACTTAGTGAAAAGTAACATTTTATTAGCACTTTGCAAATCCTTTCTGATGAATAAGCATTCCGAAATAGCCTTAGATTCTAATCGGCTCACTCTCGCTGAATAGACAATCACGATCTCGTCTCAGAAATGATTCCGAAGCGGTTGAACTCTCCAGCCTTGGCTTGAGGATTCGTTCGTGTTAAAGACAATCGTTAAAAGTGATCCTTTTAATGAATTCGTTTGAAGCGCTGGACGCGTGCCTGGAGTGCTGCGTTTTTGGATTATCGACCCAACAGAACAACTGCCAAGCAAGGGTTCCTTTCCTCTCACTTTTAGAAACAGATTGTTTCTCGATCTCTTATCAGACAGGGATGAGGACGAGGGTCTTAACAAAATTCAGATAATTACCATTTTAGCTCGGATAATATACATATTTTAGATAAATAGCCATATATAAAGGGAAATCGATGAGGTTGTCCTCTGCTTGATGCAAATAAACATATACATACTAGTAGGTATATCTTCGTTGTCCCTATAGGCCTCGAAAAAGTAGTTGCACATCTTAAGGAGGTTCGGGACTGTTTATTATTTTTATAAGAAAATTCTCAAATTTTTATCATCGATTCATTGATGCATTCATTACCGAAATTTGAAGTTGATCATCTGTCTCATTACCGAGAAATAAATTATTGAAAATTGTCCTTTTAATATTGAAGTAAATGGACCAAGCTTTTACAAGGGCTATAACTTCTATACACATTATACCATTTTAACAAATTTATACAGGTCAATAATTCAACTTTTATTAATCGAATGATACATTTTTCAATAGATTTGACAGTCTAGTTAATTAGTTATTCATAAATGTAAAAAATAAAAAGTTATTTTCAGCCAACAGAATATGACAAAAGCACTTTGTTGAAATCGATTTTGTGTTAAATAAATGATCTCAATATTCTTTTTATTAATATTATCAAAACAAAGATTTTTATTCGAAATTATCCTCATTATTAACAATTGTTTTATTAAAAAAATTTGATATACAGAAATTGTCACTCTAGAGTTCTAGAGAAATACAAAAGATTTTTTTGAAGATCAACAAGATAGATAAACAGTCTCGAACTCCCTTAAATAGTAGAACGTATAATAATTTGATTATTAAAAATTTAATTCAAGAAAGAATTTAAATTTTAAGGTAAAAAAATCCAAGATTTTTGGTAAAAATATCTTTACATTGCATATCAGAGGGCTTCATCCCCTCAGGAGTTGAACCCGAGTACTAACACGCTTGTCGGCCATGTTAGTTCGACCCTCGAGACAAAAACATTCTCTGACATGCATTATATTTAAGAGAAGCTAGAATGGAGTAAAAATTTACCTTTTAAATATATTGCATGTCAGGGTGCGTTTTTGTCTCGAGACTCCTGAAGGGATGAAGCGCTCTCGTAAACAATGTAAAAATATTTCTACTAAAATCATAGATTGTTTACCTTAAAATTTAAATTCTTTTCTGATATATTTGGATTATATCGTGAGAGAAATCCATCTATTTTTCAAAAAAAGATACTCAAATCTTCGGGTTAATTATTTTAAAAATGTATAATTGAAATTAGCCATATAATGTATAAAGAAAATATTTTTAGATATTATTTAACTTATAAGGATTCATTAAGAACATTATATGCTAATCCTTTTTCATTATTCGGATTTTCAAGTCATTGCGAAAAATGAACGGATAATCTACTCATTGGTAGACAACTTTTTACATAGGTATAGTCCTTTTTAAAATTACCAGGAAAAATTTCACTCCTGCCTAATATTGTATTTATTTGATATGGGGGTCCGATTATAGCAGTTCAAATATATTTTTTCTGTAGAATAGCCAACCATCTAAGAAGTTAGTTCACCCCTGCGCCCCCTGGTTAGGTATCTAAGCGAAATTTTGAACGGTTATAAAATGAACCTCATGAGCTGAAATTTGGAATAAGATTTCGTGTTAATAAGTTTCATCTTACTGTCAAGTTTCAGCTTTCTAATTCAAACAATTCGCTTACGAAAAAATTAGCAAAATATTTTATTTTATGAATCAAAGACATTGACGTCTGAGGCGTATTTGGACTCTTTTCTCACAGCTGAAACGTTAAAAGGAATTATCAAATGAACAAAGAATATTAATGTTTAAAATTAAGAAAGCTTTTATGATATTGATGCGGGAACTCAGTTATACTAAAAATGTACAAGATATTTTAGGGGCTGAGCTTGTTTGGAGTCAAATGTACCTGTAGATGCCGATTTTTAGCACGTGAAGCTATTAGTATATCGCCTAAAAAAAACATAGTGATTGATTTGATTTCATTCGAACATCTACTATAAGATCTGTTAAAAACAGTTTTGGTAGAAAATTGCTATAAATTGAGCTAAAAGTTTGAAAGTTCAGTTCTTTTAAGCAGATCTCGCTGCAGAGTTGATCCTCCCAATAGAGGCCAAAGTGACACCCTACTTAGACTATTTGTCGCAAAGCATCAAAGTATTCGTTTCATAAGAAATGCCTTGAAGATTCTTATCTACTCGTCTGGATATTTATAGAACTTCTTAGGGATTTTTGACTCTCATTCTAGTAGTACTTTGGTTCAGTCCACAGCCACCAACCAGGATCACCTCTGAACCTGCTGGTTTCCCGTTGCATTGGGATCAATAGGTTAAGAATTTGGTTTTAAATATTTTAATGAATTACTAACGAAATTCAGTTTCATTAAACAACTATTTTTTATTGTTCTTTTTTAGCAAAATATAAACAAAAAGTTCCGATACTTTAGAGATTTCTTTTCTTAATGGTTCTTGTTTCTCTCTCTCTGATGAAATCTAAAAAATGCTAATGTTTTTAAGTCGTGATGTGTAAATTAAGATCCGAATTCATTTCCAGACAGTGATAGGAATAATATATGGCATCTTCTTTAATGAGGTATTCAATTCAAACTCTGAGATACCACTCCTTACCATCAGGAATATCTCACTTCATAACCGACAACTGGATTTGTATCACTTACAAGCCAGTTTAGAAAATAATTTCTTCTTAATTTATGCTTTTTAAAAATTAAAGAGACTGTGAAAGGCGAGCCGGTGTTAAGAGTAGGAATTTGGATGAAATTAATATAATTCTTGATATTTTATGTAAGTGAGTAACTTCATTAATTTTTAACTAACGATCAAGTATAATAGTTACATGTATAAATATATTTTTTTAATTTTTTCCATCGAATATAAGTCTTTCAGTAATTCTGTCCTTTGGTTTTGAATTTACTCAAATATTTTTCATTTTGTTTTTGGCTTATACGTGTTCTGAAACATTGAAACATAGTTTAAATATAGTTTGCAGTTAGGATTTTTTTCTGTTTATGTGTCTTCCTGTATAAACACGAATCTCCCCATATTTGTAATATTCTTTTCAAATTTCCCCCTTCATCTACACCTATAATGATACTTCCGGTGAACTGATTTGCACCAAAACCTTTCTATATTCCTTATAATCGACTTACAAATTAAATTACTCTACAACTTACCATTAATAGAATATAAGCATTTTACATTAGCACATTTTCCATATAATTTCAATCAAAATAAATATTTTACCCTTCAAAGAACAATAAATATTGAAAATTATTTTGCGAAAAAATTATTTTAGTCCTTATGAGGAAGCATTGCTAATCAATTGCCCTTCGTTATGTTTTAAATTTTGTTACTTCGAAATTTTCCTTCGTTGATTTCAGGAGGATACGCACCTATGCACAAATCGAACATTAAATTTTGAGCACTTTTTTGAGTCGGTAAACCACAAAATTTATTTCTTTTAAAAATATACTAAGTTTACTTTCATCAGGGATGTAGGTACGACGTGAAATTAAATATTATAACGGTATATCACTCGCACCCATAATAAATTCTAATTAAAACAGCGAATAGTAGGGAATTGGACAATAAATAAAAAATAGAGTTTTTATTAAATGGACCAAACGTTTCGTCGATTTATTTCGACTTCATCAGTGTCCCATCTTATCTCTCTTTGTCAAAAAGACATTTCCACTATGCTACGAAACATTTTTAATATTTTTTATTAATTCTACAATACATTTCTGGCCTCAATTACTCAACAATTTTGAACTTTTTGTCTCTTTTTTAACAATTAAAAAACAAAAAATTTCTATAACAATTTTTATGTTGTTTTTAAACAGACAACAAATGTCATGTCTGATTTAAAAACAACATTAAATTTTTATAAGTTTTTGATTTTTTAATTGTTAAAAGAGGGAGATAAAGCTCAAGATTGTTGAGTAATTGAAGACGGGAATGTATTGTAGAATTAATAAAAAAATTTTCGTCGGATAGTGGAATTGTCTTTTGACAAAGAGTGATAAGATGGGACTGATGGAAGTCGAAATAAATCGACGAAAGTTCATTTAATAAAAGCTCTGTTTTTTATTTATTGTCAAATTCCTACTATTCCGGTTTTCGATATTAAATATTATAATCTTAGGAATAATTTGATCTCAAAATTGTGACTACATCAAGAGAGTGGAATGTAATACTTGTACTTGTCCTAGAAAGAAATTGTTTTCTAGTCTTGTTCAATTTTTCATGACTTAATTTCTCCTTCAGCTTACGGTGTAACAAAATATTTGAAAATTAATTCAGTTTTAAATTCAAGCGAGAAAGGTGTTGTTTTAAATATATAATTCCCTTGGGGAGGAACCCAGTTCATTTAGATTCGGCTCCAGATAGGGATCTTAAGTGGGACGAAATTCGAGAGAGTAATCCAAACCTTGAATCGTCAATGAATTTGAACCGAGAAATAAAAAAAATGCCAAACAGTTAATCAATATGCGATATGCGAAAAGAATAATATTTTATTTTTTGATGTTTCGTTTTAAAATAAGTAATCCCAACCAAAACATTCTGTGAAAAAACAGGCCAAGTTCGAAAAAGTAGTGAAATCTAATGTGCAGCCAAGTTAAATTCGCCAAGAATAATTAAGTTGAGAGATCTACTATTTTCTCAACTTAATTATTCTTGGCGAATTTAACTTGGCTGCACACTAGATTTCACTACTGTTTCGAACTTGACCTGTTTTTTCACAGAATGTTTTGTTTGGGATTTCTCTTCTTTTTGTAAGCTATGAGGAAGCCCGTTGGTCCAAATAGAATTTTTATTTTTGACCCTCCTCCCACCATTTTGGCTGGTTAGTTTTTTTCATTTCTAGCTTTCTGGGGGCCCACAGAATATGTATACAAAATTTAGTTTAATTTGGTCCAACGGGCTAGAATTTTTATTTTTGACCCTTCCTCCACCCCATTTTGGGTGGTTACTTTTTGCATTTCTAGCCCACAGAATATGTATAAAAAATTTGGTTGAGTTTGGTCCAACGAACTAGAATTTTCATTTTTGGCACTCTCCCCCATTTTGAAGGTGTTGAAAGATAGAAAGTTTGAATTTTTGGAATTTTTCCTTTGTTTGTGTCCCAAACTCTACTAGCAGACGAAATTTCATGATGCTGGAATGATTTGAAGTACCCTATAGGTTTTGATGACTTGTCAGTGAGTGAGTGCCAAAATTAGCTATTTTCTCAGGTTCATATCTCAGAATCCATTAAAGCTATATTATTGAAATTTGGTACTCTCCTCAAGATGGATTACATAATTACATGTCTATAATTTCAGCTCTGTATCTCAAATGGGTTCCGAGCTGCAGGGAGGTCGAAATTGTCTCGAAATGGTACGTGTAAATAGCGTACAGCGTGTACGGCCAAGCTAATGCTCGAACTTGGCCTGTGCATAATTTATAATTAATGATTAAGTTTTTAGAATCTTTCAAAGATATATTCACTCGAAATATTACACAAATATATTTACAAATTAATATATTAAAAATTAATGCGACATTTGCTGCTTAAATACAATAATATCTGTTCACGGACCATTAAAATTACGCCACGAACCACCGGTTGTTGGCGCTGCGCTGGTCTTGAATCTGTGATTTGTGTTTTATATTAGCAAAGAAGTTGAATGGGCTTAAAATAGCGTCTGGACCTGAATAGAAAATTTGAGTCAGGCTTACTTTTGATAAGATAAAAATATATAGTCACAATTTATCAAAAGTTCAGCGATTCTTAATAAATCAAAGAATTATGATGTTCGTTTGAGGAAAGCTGATTAGATCGATCATCGTTGAGGATGCATTCCTCCTGGGTGAGGATTGTTTTTCGAACTGATGGCTGCCTGGCCTACCATTTGCAAACCTGTTTTTGGCACTATGCGCCTATATCTTCTCATTTCTATTCTAGCTTGATTGTTATGATCCTATATTTTATTATTTATTAGATTAAGCTCTATAATCATGAATCTCTTACTCACTTCTGTCAAAATAAACTTTATGTCAGGATTTTTTTCAATAATTTGTTATACCTCTCGGTAAATATTAATAAATAAATAAATAAATAAATATATATATTTCGTCGTTAATATACTCCTAACGAATAGTATTTAAATGGATAATTGGCAAAATATTTGAGTTAAGCAGTTATTTAAATATCTACTTTATGATTTTGTTCTTTTTTATTAGGTACTTGGCAAACGTTGATTCAAATTATCCTAATTCGACATTTTATTAAATAATTAAAAGAAGTTTTTTATTTTTTAAAATTTTAAATCAAGCAGAATAATTTTACTAAATGGAAGAGCCGGATCCAGATCTTTTGTAAGGGGAGAGGCAAGTTTGAATTGTCCACCCCTCTCCTCATCCCCCAATGTTAAATATATAAATACAAAAAATTTCCCGCTTCCCAAAATGTGCCGATCTTAAAATTTCCCTCCGGTGGCACGTGCCCCCCCCCCCTCTCTCTTTAGAACCGAACCTACTAAAATGTACTAAAAACTATTTTTTTCGAGATTTTCCAACGAAACGTATACTCTTTTAACTCTTTATAAAATATACTATTAAAAATGAGTTTAGTTTTTTGAAAAATTAATACTTTTTCCCCTTGAAATTCTCAAAAAAAGTTGATAAGGGTCCCCCTTTGTATCATCTACCCTTCGAAGAGAGAGATAAAAAAAACTTTTTCGCGATATTCCAACGAAAGTATACTCTTTTAACTCTTTATAAAATATACCTACTAATAAAAATGAATTTAGTTTTTGAAAATTAATATTTTTTCCCCTTGAAATTCTCAAAAAGTTGATAAGGGTCCCCCTTTGTATCATCTACCCTTCGAAGAGAGGATACAAAAAGTAACTTTTTTCGAGATATTCCAACGAAAGTATACTCTTTTAACTCTTTATAAAATATACTATTAAAAATGAGTTTAGTTTTTGAAAATTAATATTTTTTTCCCCTTGAAATTCTCAAAAAGTTGATAAGGGTCCCCCCTTTGTATCATCTACCCTTCGAAGAGAGGGTAAAAAAAGTAACTTTTTTAGAGATATTCCAACGAAAGTATACTCTTTTAACTCCTTATAAAATATACTATTAAAAATGAGTTTAGTTTTTTGAAAATTAATATTTTTTCCCCTTGAAATTCTCAAAAAATTTGATAAGGGTCCCCCCTTTGTATCATCTACCCTTCGAAGAGAGGGTAAAAAAAGTAACTTTTTTCGAGATATTCCAACGAAAGTATACTCATTTAACTTTTTATAAAATATACTATTTTATAAGTGTTAATTCTGAGAATGTCGCTTGCTATAAATCAATATTACAAAATGGTTAATGTATATATTAAATAAGCCTATTTCTGAAATTGTTAGAAATTCTGATGATTATTTTTATTGGTGATTAATATTGTAGTTATATTATTTATTAGATAATATTAATTGTATGCTCTTCTTCTTTTCTAGACACGTGATGAAAAGCATCTCTTTCTTCGACCATACTACCATACTTCTGCTGCGAAGAAACGCTCTTTTTCAGCCTACGAGGTAAATATACTATTTATATTTTTCATTTATTTTCAATTAATTAAAAAAAAATAAACAAATTGCATTATAAATTTAAGAGTGTAATAATAATGGCTTCAATATTATGTGGTGGACCATTAAAATTACGTGATGGACCACTAGTGGTCCGCAGGCCACCGGTTACCGACCGCGGCTTTAAAGGATTATAGATTGAATAGGAATCGAGAAAGTTAAAAACAGGAAGAGTCCAACTTTTATAAATCATAGTAATAAATGATTTGACGAATGAGGCATTTCAATTTGAGCTTGAAGATGTGATGGGTGTTTACGATTCGGGTATTACGTGCAAAGAATGTTTTTATTTGTTTATTTATTCATTAAGGGGCGGGTTTGATTACTTTTATAAATTTAAAATACCAATAAAAAAAATAAAACCTACTTCAAAAAAATTAAATTCAACAAATAAAATAATAATAACTTAAAAATAAAATAAAATACACTAAAATGTATAAAATATTTATCTTATTTAGTTACAACTAAACGACTGAAATATTAACATGAAATTACTTTTTGAAGTCGGTGCCAAACAAACTATACCTATAAGCGAGCGTACCCGCCAAACGTACTAAGTAAGATCCGATCGAGTGCGATTCATTAAATGTATATTTTTGGCACCGACTTCAAAAAGTAATTTCATGTTAATATTTCGTCGTTTATTGTAACTAAATAAGATAATTATTTTATACCTTTTAGTGTATTTTATCTTATTTTTAAGTTATTATTATTTTATTTGTTGCATTTAATTTTTTTGAAGTCGATTTATTTTTTTTTATAAAAATTATTTTTATTTTTCTCTTTTTAGTGATGTTATTAATAGTGACTTAATATAATACCTTGCATGCATTTCGTATGAGAAAGCGTCGGGCGAATGAATCAGAAAATGATAATAAAATTCAATTCATAAATATAGAAATTCTCTCGAAAAGTTTGCGGGTTTTAAATGAATGTTTTGATATTCTGTTTTATAAAAGATTTTATTTATTATAACTTTATAGCTATCCCTCGACCTCACAGTGACTTTCTCCATATATCTCATAATTCAACTTGTTTCTCTTGGGATACGAAAAAAAATATCCTCGTCCACGTTGCGTGTTCCATCAAATAAAATATTTACTTCCTGAGAATGTTGTGAATCAATCAAAAAAATGTGCGTAATCCATTACCTACTCTCATTTTCTCTTGCTATTGAGGTGGTCTTTAATTTTTAATTAACAAAATAAATTAAATATATATATATTTTTTGCTATGAATTTTATAACTAACTATAAAAATAAATTGGTATTTTGCCGAGAGTAGCCTACTTGATTAATTTATAATGAATAAATTAAAAATTATGTATTTTGCTGATTAATTTAAAACTAATGGTGGTGATACTAGAGACGCTCCCTTTGGGGAAAAACAAACATTCTTATGTGGGAGAAAGTAGTTATTCAGCGATAGCTTTCTGCAAGGAGATAGATATCAGGGAAGTTAATTTGTATTAAATTAGCGGAACCTTATTAAGGATGTTCTTTCGTGACAATCCACACAAAAAGTTTTAGCCTCGTAACCACTCTATAAATATGAACGGAACAAAAATTTTAGGTTATGTTTTTTTAACGTGTCTGTCCACTCACACTCCGAAATTCTCTATATAGATACACACATACTAGCCGGATCGTTTCCAAGCCATTGTTCTTATATCCCCTCCACTAAAAATAGTCGCCCAAATATGTTTGTTTTTTGTTTTTTATCAAAACTACGTGGTAAATAATTTCAATTTTTTTCAAGTTACTCCGAATATATTATTCTAACAAATATTAGTTTTTCATCAAGATGGTGAAAGTTCTTCAATGAAATAAAATAAAATAATGATCATATTCCCACCCTTTCCCTATCTACCCTATGTAAAAAATGTCATTTTTAATTGCAATTATTTCATGTTTCGGGTGGTAAATCGTCTTCAAATTTTAACAGTATGTGTATTATGCTTTTAATGACTTATATTCCAAGTTTCAAAGACTTCTTGAATTTTTGCATTTGTGAAAGAACTACCTTAATTCTATATCTTAAATAGATGTCACCCCTATCGTGATTTTGCCAATACATAGTTTAATTGAACAGTTTTTATTTTGCCGAGAGAAGCAGAGCTATTGATTCACAAAGAGAAACAAGAAGGTTGTCGTCTGGTTGATGCAAATAAACATACACACACATAGATATATATCAAATATGTGTGTATGTTTATTTGAATCAAGCAGACTACAACCTCCTTGTTTCTCTTTATGAATACATAGTTTATTTTTTAATTCAGTTCAAATGTTAAAACGTAGATAAAATTTCTCTAAGAAGAATTAGCCTCTATTTTGTAAAATTTAATAAAATTTAAGAAATGACACTGCCCTAAAGTTTCCAAGTTTAGGCTGTTTTTGTAATTACTTATGCGTTATGAAGCAAGACCGTAGTCTGCGGGGAGGGTTAGGATGTTAGAACCCTTACCCTACAAAATATTGAGGGAAAAATCGATATTTTACAGGATCTATGGTAAATAAACTTTCAATACAAATACTCTGATAAAAAAAAGCAATCTGGTGATCTGAGATAATATCTCCTTCTCCTAGGAGTTTATCTATGCTCTCGTAACAGTGAAACCAGCCCCCACCATCCAAAATAATTTTTTTCTGGATACGGTCTTGTTCTGAATTGTCCTAACTTAAAATTATGGGACACTTTCAGGAATTCCTTCCCTGTCAATGACAAATATCAAGGAATTTCTATATCCCTCGAAGTTTGGAAGATTATAAGGTACGGAACCCGAGTCGAACTTGTCCGGCCTATATTGTACTTAATCTTGAAGAATTTTGATCATTACAATATATCGAAATTCCATTTAACATCTATTCATCCTTTTCGAGGGTTAACCACTTATAATTTGACGTAGGGGATTTTTCCGTTGTTTCAGATAAAATCGTCCAAGACAAACGTTGAACTTATTCTGCAACCATCATTTTAAGCCTTATGCGACAAAATCTCCTAAGCAAAATTTTAAATATCTAACTAATTCTTCTCTCATTGGTTAAAGCAATGATGGAGAACCTATGACAGGTTAAGACATTTTGGGTGACACGCATGGTTTTACGGACGGTCTTCTCTCAAGAAGAGTCAACAAAAGTTGTGCTCAAGTCACTAAAGTAAAGAATAGTAATTAGGTTTTGTTTTTGAATAAATAAATATATCAAAAATATTTTTGTTTTTTTACTAGGGCTCCTACTATCCCCAAATTATGAATATTTCTAGATGTGACACGACACCCGAGTTAAGTCAGGTTTTTTCCGAATTTCGACACACCGAACTCACAAGGTTCGCCATCACTGGGTTAAAGTATGACTTTGATGAGTGTTACATGTAATTTCCGAACTTTGCTCTGAATGGTCACAAAATAACATCCTCCTGAGTAAAGTTGAGAGTAGTTCTAAATTAAAATTTCCCCATGGTTGGCCTTAACATGAAAATCCTCCAAATCATTTATCTGCCAACCAAAGTCTCAAACCAGATAACTTCTTTGCAATTTTTCCATTCATCATCATCATCATCATCAATCAGCCCTTTTTCTTGTCCACTGCTGAACATAGCCCTCCTCCAAATGTCTCCAGTTTTCTCGATCTTTTGCAGCTTTTATCCAGTTTGTCGATATTCTTCTTATATAATCTGTCCATCGTGTGGGAGGTCTATATTAATTTTTCCATTACATTATTTAAAATATATAATTAGAAACAAAATCCAGAAACAATAACTGAAATCATTTCCTCCTTTTAAGGAGATGAAGGTACATTAAAGTGCAGTAAATACAAATCAGGTTAGGATATATCTAAAAATTAGAATACCTATAAAGAAAACTAAGTTCCTATTTGCTGACATTTAACATCTTCATCAAAATTTATCTATGGGTATCATTTAATTAAAATCATATATCAAATTTATAAACCTCTTTTATTGAACTACCTTCGTTATTTAATATCCATTTACCATGAAAAAGATTATAATCTGATATAATTAAATTAAATGTTCAATTTATTTTAAAATGCATTTCGATTCGTTGAGCAGAAAAACGAGCCTTGCTCAAGATCATTATTCATTTTTCTGATAGGACGTTTTGATTCCTGATATCAGCTTTCATTTGAAACTTAATGAATGGCATTATTCTAAGCATCAATTGCAAATTTTCTTATCTTTCGAATCTTTCATATAATTAACGAGAATTCCATACTTTATATCGTCCATAATACTTGAGATATCAAATATACGTTATTATTTTCTGTTGAAACGGGGATAATGAGGGAATTTTTTTTCATAATTTTAAATTAAGCCACTTTTGAAAACCTGAGTATAAATATTACTTAAAAATGGCGATTTTACAACTCTCTCACATCGCCATTTAGAAGTGCATTAAATCTAAAAAAATCCCAATTCTATTTTAAAAATTTCTACAGGGATACCTTATACGGTAATATACCTTATACAGTATTAGAAAAATATATATATATATATTAGATTTCACAAAAACGTTAACCAAAGCAATCATTCGATTAAAATTTTTGATTTCGGGGAAAATGGATATTGTAAATTTCAAGTTTGTGCCTTATTTAGTTTAGGAGCTACAATATTCTGACAAACGGGCAGACAGACAGACATTGTAGTAACAGTAATCTGATCCAGTTTAGCTTTTGAATAGTGTCTTAAAAAGATAAATACAGTAAACTCTGGTTTATCCGCGGAATTGGGTGGCGCGGCAACCGCGGATAAGACGATTCCGAGAATAAACCGAAAAATAGTCAGAAAAGGAATCAAATCAACATAAGAATGCTCTTGAAAAATGTTTATTTACAGTGGCCAAAGATTGGTCTAGGACAGGGATCGGCAACCTGAGGCTCTTCCGATGTCAAGATGCGGCTCTCCAGTTCCATGCGCAAATATTAATAATTATATTCATCATCATCATTGAGTATACAGTCCTAAGACTGGTTTGATGCAACAATCCGTCTCCACTCGACTCTGTCCCCGCCAGCTGTTTGACCTCTCTAAATGTCTGGCATCCCATATCCCCAATTATTTGGTTGAAATATTCTAATCTGGGTCTTCCCCTTCCCCTTTTCTTTCCCACCTCCCTCCAAGATATCCCCAAGCAGTCCCCCATGTCTCAGTGTGTGCCCCATCATCTGACCTCTTCTCTTCTTCAGACTCTTCCACAAGGTTCTTCTTCTCCGATTCTTCCAAGAACTTCTTCATTTGTAATTTTATCCATCCATTTGATATTCATCATTCTTCTGTAGCACCACATTTCGAAAGCCTCTAATCTCTTTCTCTCCGCTTCTCTAATTGTCCAGGTTTCACACCCGTACATGGCTATGCTCCATACATATGTCTTCAATAGCAACTTCCTGTTTTCTAAGCTGATTGAGGAGGAGCATAGTAGTTTTTGTTTTGAATTAAACCCCATTTTTGCTTGGGCAATTCTTGATTTAATTTCGTTTTCGCTCCTCCCATCCCATGTTATTTTACTTCCTAGGTAGCGGAATTCCTTAACTCATTCTAGGTTTTCTTGGTTAATTAATGATAATATTATTTTAGACTAAAACGAAGATCAGCTGTCCACTGTCAAAAAACAACTTGAACAGGTTCGGCTTATGTTCTCGGTTCAATTAGATAAAAAATGGGTTTCCAAACAATCTTGGTGTAATATATTAAATAAAGTAAAGAAAATTTTTGAAAAATGTTTTTTTGGAACTTTTTCAAAAAAAATTTTAAATATAAAATACTAGGTAGGTTTTAAAAGATCGGATGCTTGTTTAGCACGACTCTATATATTTATTTCAGGGTATAAGCCCATTTTCAGGAGTTCACAAAGGACACTGTATGCAAACTTACAAAAATATTTTAGAAGTAAATTTCTTAATTTTAACAATACGGGAAGGTTAAGGTTAAGATATATTCAGTTCGGCTCGATTCTTCGGTTCGTATACCTTCATTTCGGGATGGCATTTAGACGGTTAGGTTGGCGTTAATTATAGTTATATTATTTGATTACTAATTTTATTATTCTAACAGAATTAGCTAAAATGCTTTAATATGTTTTGTGCGAAATTTGTATTTTTTTATATGAATAAATATTTATTCATATTTAAAGCTATTTATTGTAAATCAAAAATCAAATTTATATACCTAATTCTAATCGAATATCATAATATTGAAACAAAAATGTTTAAAAACTGGGAAATTTTGTAAAATGTAACTTTTGGCACTTCCGTCTCAAAGGTTGCCGACCCCATGGTCTAGGATTGCGGAGGCAGAGAAAGTCATGGCAATTTCTAGAGAGATCTAGCCCATAAGGGCCTAGTTTCAAGATAGCTAATTTTGTAAATAATATGTATACTAAGTAAAATGTACAATAAAGGCTTATATTATTATTCACAGTAGAAGCAGGTTTAAAATATTATTATTTTACAAGTTAAACAAATGTATATGTGCACATAGTTACATAGTTTTTAAAGTTTACTTTTTCACAAAATAATCCGTCATCAGTTTTTGTTGTTACGATAAAACATCTCTTCTTCACTTGATTGTCCACGGATTAGCCGCAAAGTGAATAATCCGCCGCGGATAAACAAGAGTTTACTGTATTTTAAAGATTTGATTGAATGTTCTTTAATGGATATTAGAGATTTCACTAAAATATCTGTAAATATTTCAGCTTCGAATCTTTTCACGAAAACAAAATTTCTATTACTATTATTAATAACTTCTAAGAATTTGGTATTTGAGGGTAAACATTTATTCGAATTAGGATAAAATATCCTCCGATCGGTAGGCACCGAATTCAATTCGCTCACTGCGAGAATCTTTGACCTCTATATATATAGACTCCTACATTAATTTACAAACACTCACATAAGCACAGAAATAAAAGGAAAGATTATTGATCACATAGGACTAAATGAAGCTTTCACTCGAAGGTGATAAGAAAATGTTATCATAATTTGTATTATATAATTGAGTTGCTGAGAAAGTCATAATTAAATTCACCAAACGTTTTAAAGTGGACTTTTGTACAAAATAGATCCGTCAACTAGTTTTATGTTAGTTTGGATAAGACGCCTATTCTTCACTTGAGATTGACCACGGATTAGGCGCAAATCGGATAATCCGCCCGCGATAAACGAGGGCTTAAAGTATTTTAAAGATTTGAATGTTCTTTAATGGATAATAGATTTCACGAAAATATCTGTAGAAATTTCAACTTCAATATTTTTCATCGAAAACCAAGATTTCCATTAGTATTATTAATAATAATCACCACTTCTATTTGTATTTGAGGGTAAGCTTATTCGAATAGGCAAATATCCGCCGATTGGGTGGCCCGGGTTCAAGCTCAGCTCCCTGCGAAAATTTGACCGTATATAATCTGATCCCTACATTAATTTACAAACACTCACATAAACACATAAATAAAAGGAAAGATTATTATCACATATGACTAAATGGGCTTTGTACTCGAAGGTGATAAAAAATGTTATCATAATTTGTATTATATAATTTAGTTGCAGGGGGAAGTCATAATTAAATTCACCAAACGTCCAAAAACAATTAATTAATTTTCTAATTATTTCTTGATCCACATTCCGATGGAAATTTATCTTTGATACCTTAAATAGCAATATCAACTTAAGGAGGTCCTTTCACCGCCAATGTTAAATAAAAAATATTAGATTATAACTATAACTTAATTTTTATAATAGTTTAAGTCTCTATCTATGCTTTGGTGAAGTTTGAATCACACATTAGCGAGCAAATTTTTGAAAATAAAATTTTTGAAAATATAAACATTTCCTTAGAGTCTTATGGAAAATTAAGTTTTTGACACTTTCTCTTGAATTATACTACTATTCGTTGATTATATAAAGTTAAAAAAAACTAAAAATTAACTTTTTGAAACATGCAGGTTTCTTTTTTTGCAATAAAATATATGATTGACCGAAGAATTTACTTAGATACTTTAAAAAATCACATAAATGCGTAAACATAAACAGTATTAATACAACGCATTGGGAAATCATAGAAGACTTATTATCAGCTGATTTGAATAAATCAAACTAACTTTTGAATTTAATTATTTTTATAATTGTTTTTATTTCTAACATTTACAGCTTTCATACTATTTATTTATTAAATCTATTATTTTTCATTTATATTTTAAATTATTTTATTAAATATTAGATACTACACTTCTTTTGACTCAACTGAAGAGAAAGGACCTCCTCAAACTAATTTATCTACATATAGTACTTAATCACTATTTTTTACTTTATCCAATGGGAAGCATATAGGTAAAGTATTGTAATCGGTCTCGCGGCAAGCGCGACTTCAAAGGGTCCTCAGGTAAAGACTACGGAACCCATGGTCTCAATTAAAGTTACAAATTGTAGTATTCAATTAGGTTGAATTTTAGCACGTGACAGTTTTGCCAAAAATTACATGGGGTCTCGTCGAGAGGCCAAAAAGTGCGATTTTTTCAGCAAGTGCGTGCGGATGTATGTATGTATGTATGTATGTATGTTATCGTTTTTTTCGTCCACGATTTTTTCCACATCGTTGAACCGATTGAAATGAAATTGAAAACCTACCATTATTTTAACAAAATTAAGCGCTGATTAGTTTTTGGTACATATCGGCCCACAAACATTAGTACTTTATTTCAGTACTTTTTTAGTTTTTTCTAAATATCTTGAAAATGACTTAACCAATTTTGATGAAATTTAATATGCTAATTAAGGACCTTGGGGACCACAAAAAGGTTAAATAAATAAATTTTTAGTAAAATTATATTTTAAAAGTACTTTACTCTAGATTAAGATAGTACTATTTTAAATTCTTTATTATTTTATTTTAAACATGGACCGCAAATAGGCTATATGATTAATTAATTAAAGAGATATACAAAATATTGATATTTCAAATGACTTTGGATAAAGTTTAGCAACGATCCGTTGCAGATTTTTTAGTTTAAAACTAAAAATTTTAA
Organism: Forficula auricularia; assembly: GCA_024734495.1. Taxonomy (NCBI): domain Eukaryota; kingdom Metazoa; phylum Arthropoda; class Insecta; order Dermaptera; family Forficulidae; genus Forficula; species Forficula auricularia. The sequence goes on from JALMQS010000099.1 coordinate 86,548,832, forward strand.
TTGATTCTGAAAAACAAAAATAATAAAATAATGAACTGCACAGTTCTCTTGGGTCGGATCTCCATGGTGAAATTAGAAAATCGACTGGCGTTGCTATCTTCTTTTATTAGATGATAGATGATCACCAATGCCAATGTTTTCAAATCGATCTTCATGTAGATATGTACGATTTGTTAACATGTACTGTCGTATCATATCGTACATCCCATCCTATCCATGAATGGATTGATCGTGATCATCTTTAATAAAATTATCTCTTGGTTTATTGAAACAGATTCATTTCTAGATTTTGTAGTCATGATGAGTTGTCGAAATCAAGCCCTCTATTAATATGTAAGCGAGTGAAAAGCGAGCGATCTATTTATAAGGAGACGAGAGCAAGGATCGAGATGAAGTGGAGTTGACTTCGCATACACTCCAAGTCAATGAACTTGACCTGATTTGAAACTCGTTTTTTACCATATATCCTCCACTCTTGTGTTAATTTCCCCTAAAAAAAACACCCAAATAAATTATAATTAATTCTTTGTTTTTATCGTTATAAAACCGAATACAAACAGTAGAGTTCGTTATTATGACATGGATCTTAAGCACTGAATAAATTTACTTTTTTTATTTTACTCTTTTCAACCTTCTTTTGAATTCGTGCCATAAAAAATGACCTATGTTCTATAAACCATGCCCAAGGGATACCTTTTCATCAAATTTTCTCTGCAATGCCGTCAAGCTAAAGTCATCACTAGCTCCGCAAGTTTTAAAAATTGGGCATAGATCAGAAAAAAGGTATAGAAATTAAATTATTTTGCCTTCTCATCTTCACTCATTTTCAATAGCTGATTTAAAACCAAAGATCCGGAAGGGCTCTAAAAACCAGCTGAAAAGTTGACCTGATTAAACTTTAAATTTTTTTATAGATTAAAGGAGACAATAAAAGAGTGTCTACTGCTAGAAAAATAAATTTTAAATTTATTTATTACTTGGCTATAGTTTCGAAGGCTTTGTCCTCCTCATAAGTCTATTATAATTGATTCCCAGGAATCGATGCAAAGCCCTAAATAAAATTTAATTTTTTTTTATAGATTAAAGGAGACAATAAAAGAGTGTGTTTTCTGCTGGAAAAATAATTTTTTAATTTATTTATAACGTGACTATGGTTTCGAAAGTTTTGCCCTTTTCATCAGTCTATTATAATTGATTCACAGGAATCGATGCAAAGGCCTAAATAAAATTTAAATTTTTTATAGATTAATGGAGTCAATAAAAGAGTGTCTTCTGGTTGGAAAAATAATTTTTTAATTTATTTATAACGTGACTTTGATTTCCGAAAAGCTTTGCCCTCTTCATCATTCTATTATAATTGATTCACAGGAATCGATGTAAAGCCCTAAACAAAATTTAAATTTTTTATTGATTAAAGGAGAGAATAAAAGAGTGTGTCTTCTGCTGGAAAAATAATTTTTTAATTTATTTATAACGTGACTATGGTTTCGAAAGCTTTGCCCTCTTCATCAGTCTATTATAATTGATTCACAGGAATCGATGCCAAGCCATAAATAAAATTTAAATTTTTTTATAGATTAAAGGAGACAATAAAAGTGTGTCTTCTGCTGGAAAAATTAATTTTTAATTTATTTATAACGTGACTATAGTTTCGAAGGCTTTGCCCTCTTCATCAGTCAATTATAATTGATTCACGAAATCGATGCAAAGTCCTCAAACCTAAAGTCACGTTATAAATAAATTAAAAATGTATTTTCCAGCAGAAGACACACTCTTTTATTGTCTCCTTTAATTGATTAAAATTCTGCTACTCTTGGCAAAAAGAAACTTTCAATTTTTTATTGATGTTTATTAGATGAAATATTTTTAAAATATTCAAAGACTTTTGGAGCTCTAATTATTTATTTATTTAAAATTCCTGGTTACATTTCGCTCCTTAATCTTATCTGTTGACAAATTGCTTCTTTGAAGATGCACTTGATCTAAGGTCGAAACGTTCACAGGAGTTTTAATAAGTTTTAAAATGGATTTTAGGAATGAGAGATGAATGTTATATCTTTGAGAACTTATGAAAAATGAACTGATGTATTGATAATTTACAAAATCTAACACACTACTGATTTTATTGATGGTGCTCTGTGTCTCCGTTCATTTATTATAAATGAATGAGGGGAGAGGGGGGGGGTAGTTCATTGTTATATTTGTTCACAATTCTGCTTATTTGTACTTAATTCTTGTATTGAATTTTCTATAATTCTATATATACAATAAATAAATAAATAAATAAATACTGATGATGGTGTCTCCAGCGGTGATCGAAACTGATTAATTAGTAAATTAAAAATAATAAATAAGAGTAATTTACAAAATTGATTTTTTTTATTTTTTATTTACTTGTCTTAAAATTTCAAATAAATGAATAATTAGAGCTGTAAAAAGTCTAATTTAAATATTTTTTAGAAATAATATTGTTTATTGTCTCCTTTAATTTAATTGAGTATTTTATATACTATATAACAGGGATGGCCAAGCTACTTGATAGTCCGAGCCATTTTTCAAAATTTGAAATTTTTCGCGAGCCGCAATTAAATACGTATTTTTTTTTTTTTTTTATTTATTTATTTAATGTCACCGGGAACAAAGCCCATTTAGACAGCACATAAGTAGAAAATACGTATTTAAAAGGTATGCAAAATAGATATTAAAAAAAAATTTTTTACAGAAATTATATTTATTGAAAACATAAATAAAAGTACAAAATATGTGTATTGAATTTAAATATTAAAAATTAAACACATTTATTTCACTTCTCTTGATAATTCTTTAAAATTTGGTGAATAATTGGTGACAGCACTTCTCAATAATTCTTTGAGATGCTGGTTAGTTAATACTGATCGGTGTTTGGATTTCACGAATTTTAAAGTGAAATAAAATAATTCACATAAGTACGTTGTTCCGAATATTGAAATAATTCGTCAAGCACCCTTTTTTAATTCAGGATACTTCGATTCTGGTACAAATTTCCAAAATTCGGTAATCGACGTCGAGTTATATTTTAATTGTAGAGCTTGATCTTCTTCTATAAATTACAATTCTCCAGATGCTTTTTGGGTCATAATTATACTGGAAATGGAAAACTCACCTTGAAGATTATGTTAATTTCAAATGGATTCAGAAAAAATCTAGAGATGATTTAAAATATTCAAGTCTTGAAATCTATATCGAGAGCCACAAATAATCTTTCAAAGAGCCGTATGTATCTCGCGAGCCGCAGGTTGGCCACTTCTGCTATATAATAAAAAATTTAATCAAGTTAAAATATACCGAAATATCCTTTTTTTACCATCCCTAATGAAAAATCCGAAATAAAAATAAAAATAAAATATCCCATCCCCAGGTATTATTATTTATTTTAATAGAGTAATTTATATAGAGAAGAAAAGTATAATTACGGTAAAATATCTTGAAAAAAAAACCTCACAAAAGAGAAAATCTCTTGATAAAAATGCTCCAAGATTGGAATAAAGGAAGGGGGTGTAAATTAGTCATGTCGCAAAATAAATATTTTGATCGTTCATATCTCGTCTAAGTAAGTCGCAGAGCCTTGAAATTTGAAATTTAAACTATTTAGAGGCAAAAAGTTACCGAACATCGCTCGGTGCTCCAGGCATTATATCTTATTTAAGGAAATAAAAGATGTAGAACTAAATAAACTCACGTGTTCTGATGTAGCGCCCACTTACTTTACAATACAATCTGGCCCCTAAAATGATTTATAATCATGTACGGGGGGATTAGTTTTTGCATTTTTAGAACTTCTGGGGTTCCACTGATTTGTATACACAATTTGGTTGAGATTGGTAAATGGCCAAGATTTTCATTTTTTGACTCTACACCCCCCCCCTTCCCCCTCATTTTGGGAGGTTAGGTTTTGCATTTTTAGACTTCTGGGGGTCCACTGATTATGTATACAAAATTTGGTTGAGTTTGCTCAAACGGCCTAGATTTTTAACTTTTTAACCCCCATCCACCCCTTAATTTTGGGTCGATATGCACCAAAATCTAATCAGCTCTTAATCTCAGTGGACCTAAACTATGTGTGTAATTTGGTTTATATATTCTCACTAGTTTTTGACCTAGCTCGTCCACAAAAATTTGGTAACGAACAGACTAACTAACAGACAACCAGACAGACTAACAGACATTTTGACAAAACAATTATTATCTCGAAAAATATAATTTTTTCAATGTTTACATATTAGAGCTTTTTTGTAGACCGAAATGCCCTTGTTTCGCTCAATTTTTTTAATCAAAATGGTTTCAGCCGTTTTTGAGATATTTCATAAAAAAGAAGGAAAAAAAAATACTTTTTTCATACACGATTACAATACTTGACCATACCCATGTATGGTAAATTAAAAAATCATTGGTAGATTTAGAGTCACATTTTAAAAAATTGAATGTTGGTGTCCGATTCATGAATAAAAACAAGCTTAATTAAATTAATATCAATAATTATGAAGCTTTTGATTAGCATAACAAATTATTAATCATAAGATCATTAGAGGGCATTACATAGGTAATTTAAAGACTGGATTGGAATAATTCCTCTTGGTTTTTAGGGAGTAAAAAAATACTCGTCTTGAAGTGAGCTTGGTAATGCAGCGTAGCCTCTCAGACTCGATCCATCCAGTACGCTAGTTTATGAATAATAGATCAATCTAGTAGAGTGACTTGGAGGTATCTTACACCAAGCGTGGATTAAAGCGAAGAACACGCCAGGCAATAATCCAGGATCATTCAAATTGGTCATCTCGTACTCTACATCATTGAAAAATTGAATATCAATTATTTGTTTATTCAAATAAATTGTTTAATGATATTGATTAATGAAAGTACGACAGTGAACAGCTATATCGTGAAACGAATCATTAGAATAGAAAGAAATTTTCGCTTTCGCAAAATTATAATAAAAATAAAAAATAAATAAATAACGAAACTTTTGCTTGTGACATGGAGTTGAATTTTTAATTTCTTATGTGTTTTATTTATTATTTATTATTATTATTATTATTATTTTTTTAACTTGCAGATTGGGGAGTCGGGTAGCTCAGTCACCTAACGCACTGGCCTCGCTTCGGCATCGATCAATTATGACGGTGTTGGAGTGGAGGTCCGGGGTTCGATCCTGGCTGGTAAATAAAAATTTCTACCGGCTGAAAACTCGGGTCCCTCACTAACCCTACTAACACTCTACTTATGTGCTGTCTAAATGGGCTTTGTTCCCGGTGACATTAAATAAATAAAAAAAAACTTGCAGATTAGATCCAATCCTAATTAAAACACAATAATATAATTGAAAGTAATGGAAGGCAGCCCAGGGGTAGTGAGGAAACAAAAAATTAACACATATCAAATAAGGTGTAATTTATTGGAATCCTTCCTCCTTTCCTTTCAAACCGACGCCGACGTTTTGATAATTAAGAAAAGGAAGAAGGAAAAAAATTGTTCTTCTGTGTTTCTGCTAAGGAAGAAAAAAGTTTTAAAAACTGCTGTGGAGAGAGGAAGGAAGCATTTTATTTGTTTCCTTCATTGACCCCTTGAAACCCTGAAGAAGGAAGGAAGAATCCTCCGAAACGTCGGTTTGAAAGGAAAGGAGGAAGAATTCCAATAAATTACACCTTATTTTATATGTGTTAATTTTTTCTTTCCTGACTACCCCTGGGCTGCCTTCCATTACTTTCAAATAAAAGTTCTATCAGTCTGTCTCTCTCTAGAGAAAATTTCGTGCAAACAATGATACTATAAAAATTAAAATAATACAAAAAGAATGATAATGGAACGTGGCATTTATATTAACAAATATTCATAATAATTAACTTAACTTTACTGATTGCTCCTTATGACCTTATTTCAATTAATGATAGATTTATTTCAGATCAAATTATACAGAAAATGTTGGGTTGGAAATAAGAAAGTTTGCGCACTATGAATTTAGAGGACGGTAAAGTCAAGTTAAATAAGCTGACGTGTTCTGATGTGGCCATCCACTTGACTTTACCATACAACCTGTTCCCTCACTTATATTTAATATTTAATAAAATTATTTATAATCATGTAGGGGAGGGTTAGTTTTTGCATTTTTAGACTCCTGGGACCCACTGATTATGTATACAAAATTTTGTTTAGTTTGGTAAATGGCCAAGATTTTCATTTTTTGACCCTACACCCCCCCCCCCCCATTTTGGGAGGTTAGTTTTTGCATTTTAAGACTTCTGGGGGTCCACTGATTATGTATACAAAATTTGGTTGAGTTTGCTCAAACGGCCTAGATTTTTAATTTTTAACCCCCTCCACCCCCCCCCATTTCGGGCGGTTAGTTTTTACATTTTTAGACTTCTGGGGACCCACTGATTATGTATACAAAATTTGGTTGAGTTTGCTCAAACGACCTAGATTTTTAATTTTTAACCCCCCCCCCCCTTCGACCTCCCTTAATTTTGGGTCGATATGCACCAAAATCTAATCAGCTCTTAATCTCAATGGACCAAAACTACGTGTGAAATTTGGTTTTGATGTTCACACTAGTTTTTGAGCTAGCTCGTCCACCAAATTTGGTAACGCACAGACTAACTAACTAACAGACATCTTGACAAAACAATTATTATCTCGAAAAATATAATTTTTTCGATGTTCACTTTTTAGAGCTTTTTTGTAGACCTAAATGCCATGGTTTTGCTCAATTTTTTTAATAGAAATAGTTTCAGCCGTTTTTTAGATATTTTGAAAAAAAGAAGGAAAAAACCCCTTTTTTTCATGCACGATTACAATACTTGACCATACCCTGTATGGTAAAGTAAAAAAAATGGGTAGCTCATTGGTTCTCACCCTATTTGTATTTACTCCCTTGTTTTCATATCGATTTTAGGCACCTTTTTTTAAAAACCCTTCTAAAAATGTCAATTCCCCTGTGGACCGAGGTTAGAATAAGTCCATAGTATATCCTGCTTGTCGTAAATGTCGAATAAAAGGGGCTAGATATGTGGTAACAAGCTCCACTCCGTAAAAAACCTCTAAGTTGCGGAAGCAGCACGAAATAAATAACAGGTTTTAAAAAAGGATGCTGAAGCAAGCATAGGACTAATTGAGTAGTACGGAGCAATTTTTCTTTTTTGTAATTTCAAAAACCACTATATGTAAAAAGTTGTTTACACATGAGTTTACTATCACGTTTGTGTTTTGTTTTTTAGATTTTTCAAAAGTCATCTTCATTCCCCGCAATGACTTTGAAAATGTGGATTTTGAAAAAAAGTATTTATGGGTTGGCACTATGTTCTAAATTATCCTTGCTTATTCAAATGTAATAAGTGAGTAGGACATTTGTAAAATTGGTTTCTTAGAGTTCTTAGTAGTTTACTTTAAATCTATCAGAACTTTGGTGGTTGAATTGTTAGAAATCTAGTATTTTGGGCTATCTTGTATGAATAATAAAATGAAGAACTTTTTGATAAAAAAATACATGATACTCTATTAAATATATCGATCTATTTTGACAGTGGCGGATCATAGGGTAAGCGGAATGAGCTGCTCCGGGGGGGGGGGCGTGCTTGTAAGGGGCCCCAAAAAAGGCCGATTGTGTTAAAGTATTTTCTTAAACATTGTTTTATAACACTTGTATTAAATTTTAGAAACGTAAGAACACCTCGATTTTTTTAATTATTATTTTTTAAGGGTTGACATTTTATTTAAATCACAGATAAATAATTATATTTATTTATTGAACGCGAACAAATAATACAATATAACTACGACGTTTCGATCGACTTATACTGCGGTCGTTTTCAAGTATGAACTCCCAGTTTGATTCACCTAAAATCTATATTGTATTATTTGTTCGTGTTCAATAAATAATTATAATTAATTATATGTAATTTAAATAAAATTTTAACTCCAAAAAATAATAAATACGTGAAATCGAGGCCTATTTAAATACTTATTATATCGTGCACTTGTTCAGCAGATCAATCATTGTTATCAATCACTTCTAAATAACGATGGTTTGTTTCAACAATCCAACTGAACTAATTTATAATAAATTTTATGAAAAATTATTAAAAAAAATATATTTTGTTAATAAGTACCAAAATTTGAATATAATCGTTCATGGTTCAGAATTTTTTTTATTTTGTTTAATTGATTTTGAGGGCCCCGTTATTTTACCGCTTAGGGCCCCCACTTGACTTGATCCGCCACTGTACCTCGACTACATAAAGCATTATGGTTTTGGGCATGGTTTAATCACCCGTGAGTTCTGATCACTAGCTGAAATACCGAAATCTTTTAGACAAACATAAAGATAAAAGTAAATAAATATTATATGAAATATTCATTTACTATGAGTTCAAATCAATAATTCCCCCCAAAGCATGCTTTGCACGCAGCACACGTTTTGCCGACTCCCAACACTCTTTTGCGGTCAAATTGGAAAAGTGCCGGACCACTTCATTCGCGAATACATATATCCCCATGACTTCAAGGAACTGGAACTCTCTCCCAGCCTCTATCTTTCCCAGCACCTATGATCTTCAAACCTTCAAAACCAGGGTGCATAGACACCTACGTCTACACCCTCTCACTTAATCAACTTTCCCTTCTCTTCGGTAATGCAAGGGTCTTTCGAGATCCATAGGGGCTACATCTTTACTGGTGCACCCCTTCTTGCATTCGATTGCATTAAAAAAAAAAAAAAAAAAAAAGTTAAGATTTCTAGGTCACTTGATTCACATTAAAATTAAAAAACACAAGAGGTAAATTTTTTCAATATATATATTTAGAGATGGAATCAGGAAAGTACAGAATTATAACTTATAATTCTGTACTTTCCTGAAGATGAGCTTATTTGAGAAACATATAGTTTGAAAAAATTTACCATTTGTAATTGAATGTAATGGAAGGCAGTCCAGGGGTAGTGAGAAAGAAAAAATTAACACCTCCTTTCCTTTCAAACCGACGTTTCGGAAGTTTTTTCCCTCCTTCTTCAGGGTTTCAAAGGGTCAATGAATGAAACAAATAAAATGTTTCTTCTTCTCTCCACAGTAGTGTTCAAAACTTTCTTCTTTTTTATTAAAGGCATAGAAAAACATTTTTTTTCCTGCTTTTCTTAATTAGACTGGGCTGCCTTCCATTACATTCAATTAAAATTTCTACCAGTCCGTCTCTCTCCAGAGAAAATTTCGTTGCAAAAAAATTCAATTTACCTTTTGTATTTTTTTAATTTTAAAGTGAAACAAGTGACCTAGAAATCTTAACTCATAGTAAATGAATAATATTTATTTACTTTTATCTTTATTAATGATGTTTCACCTTGCACCAACACCACAATCCCTATTAATTATTTTTGTCAAACTCCCAGCGGTGCCTCCTGGCCTAAGGTCACATACTCACCTGTTTTATTAATAAAATAACATACATATTACATATACAATAAAAAATACTAAGACGTTTCGATCACTTTATCTCAATTATCACCCATGTTGAAAAGCTGCAGGGCATTTTTTTAATCTCAGTTTCCCCTGACGCTTCACTTTCCACCCTATTTATCGAGAATCAGGCAAAGTTCAGTCTTTGATTGAATGAATGCTTAGCAACTTGTAAACAGATCCTTGCCTTTATATAATCTGGTGAATTTTAATAATGGTTCCTTTGATAGATTCCATTCTCTCTCAGGCTCTGATAAGAGAAGCAACACTCGAATCAGCATTTCTAATCCTTGCCGGTCGTTCCAAGGGCAGACAATATTCGATTCAACATCGATTTGTTATTTTCCAAAAATAAAAAAAAGAGGACGGAATTTTTTCATCTTATCTATAATTTAAATATCTATTCTACTCTCCTTTACCTGACCCAATGATTTATTACTATTCGTTCGTCGATACCTTACATGCGATAGCTAAAGTTAACATAAATTTACATCCGCCGTTGCACTTGCTTATATATCTTTATCCATATCTTTAATTAATTATTTCACTAATATTGTTGTTATTTTATTCCTTAATCTTAAAACAAGGATGTGTGTGTGCATAAAAAATTTAAATGATCTAATATTAAGAGAATAAATAAATAGATCAGAAGTAAAATATCGTCACTGTTATATCAAAATGTCGTATGTCAAAATTACAAAAAAAAATTCACTGAAGAAGAGCACTTTTATTTGTTAGCTAATCTGCTCTCAAATTATTGTATGTTATCAGGTGATAGAACTCAAGTTACAGATTAAAAACAAAATGCCAGAGGTATCAAGTATTTAGGGTTAATACCAAATGAAAACAGAGCTACTGAAAAGTGTAGATTTCTACATACGACATTTTGATATAACAGCGACGATATACCAATGAAAATCAGAAATAATGAGTGACGTCAGAAGTCTGTCAGATTAAACACTTTGCTATTAAATTGGAGAAGTGCCGAACCGCCTCATTTCCCAATAGGTTTTTCCTTATGACTTATAGGGACTGGAACTTTCTCCCTGACTTTCGTAATCTTCATTCTTCAAAACTCTCAAGGGTACACAGACACCTAAATATAATTATTTCTTTTGATCGTATTTTTATGTGTCGTGCACCTTGTTGCATCAATTAAATAAAACAAATCTCTTATAACTATTAGTCCATCATGTTTAAAGAAAAGAATCAAAAAGACACAAAATTTTAATTTAAAAACTCTGATACTTCCAGGAAATCACCAGAATATTATAATTTCTATAAAATTAATTCTATTCCACTCACGACCCTAATCAATTAACTTAATTCTCGGTGGTGCTGAGGATTCTTATAGGTATTAAATGAAAGGCTTATTTTTCAGCATTTTTTTAATTTTAAATGGTGTTTTTTGTTTTTTTAATTTATCCAAATATTTCGGAAATTGTGTACAATATTCCTTCTTCAGTGGACCCCACCCAAAAATCACCTTATTTGCTCAGTCTACAAAATTCGAACAAAAGGCTACAGAGACATTTCATTTCGTCATTTTTGACTCTGCCCTCAAAAAACTCTACCAATAACAATTTTTTTTAATTTATTTTTTGTGCTTAAGGAGTTCGAGACTGCTTATCTATCTAGTCGATCTTCTTTTGTATTTCTCCAGAGTGACAACCTCTGCATACCAAATTTTTTAATAAACAAATTGTTAATAATGAGGTCAATTTCGAATAAAAATCTTTGTTTTTATAATATTAATAAAAAGAATATTGAGATAATTTTTTTCTCATTATAAAAATATTTATTTAACACAAAAACGATTTCAACAAATAGAGTTCTAGTGCTTTTGTCATATTTTGTTGGCTACAAATAGCTTTTTATTTTTACATTTATGAATAACTAATTAACTAGACTGTCAAATCTATTGAAAAAAGTATCATTCGATTCATAAAAGTTAAATTATTGATCTGTATAAATTTGTTGAAAATGTTATAATTTGTATAGAAGTTAAAGCCCTTTTAAATGATCGGTCCATTTACTTCCATGTTAAAAGGATAATTATCAATAATTTATTTCTCGGTAATGAGACAGACGATCAACTTCAAATTTCGATAATAAATATTTAATGCAACAATGATTCGATGGGAAAAATTTGATAATTTTCTTATAAAAATAATAAACAGTCCCGAACCTCATTAAACGGACAAATCAATTGGCACACTGGCCCTGTGTTCGAATTTTGAAGACTGAGCAAATACGGTGATTTTTTGGTGAGGTCCACTGAAGAAGTAATATTGTACAAAATTTCCGAAATATTTGGATAAATTAAAAAAAACTGCTGAAAAATAAGCCTTTCATTTAACACCTAATTAATTAATGTTTAGCGTTAATAATTTTATAAAATTGTGAAAATAATTAAATTGAAATAAAATAATGTAAGAGTTCGTGGCTGTGATGAAACTGTACTAGATGAAGGAGGAGGTATCAGCCAAAGATGGAATCACTGGGTTCAATAAAACACCTTTAATGAGACGTTTCGGCCTGAATTTTATTTGGCCATCTTCAGTCAATTAGGAGTTATACACAAAATGCGGTACACATATGTGATCGAACCAAGCCTTGTCAAAAATAAAAATTCTTTTAGCTTCTTGCGAATTTATAACGTGCCTGTACCCAAAAGTTTCAGAATGAAAGTCATACCTCCTCCTTCATCTAGTACGAAATAAAATAATATTAAAGAGCGGCTTTTCTTATATGGTAGTAAAACAAGAAAGATCGTACCCTTCGGTTGGGTTTTTCATTCCATAGGAGAAAAAAAAACGATGATTAAGTTGTTAATCCTAACTTGGTAAGTTGTCCAATGACATGAAAATGATTAAATATATTCAATGGATACTAGTGATTGCTAACATTAGCATTGGCTAATGTGGAATTAGAATCAATTCTAGTTATATCTACGAATAAAAAATATACAATCTATAATTATTTAATGGAAATTACATATTTATTTATAGAGGGAATTTAAGTGTAGGCGTTTCTTTCTATCAAAAACACATTCTCGTCTTTAATTATATAGAGAGATGGTGTGCCAAATTAAAGTATACTTTGGAATTTGTTAGTTATGGGCTTAAATAAAGGACAAGGCTGTAACTTGTTTACTTTCATTTATATTAATATCAATATATTATGATATACCATAGATAAATGTGTAAGTATTACATCCCTCCTGAGGTTTTCACATTTTGAGGGCTTCTATCTTCCAGTTTAGAAAAGTTCCTTTCTCTTAGTCACTTCTAAGGGAAAGAAATCGCCCCTTTAAAAGATGGGAGTCAGATTTAGAACAAAAAGCGTACCTTATCTTTGTTGAAAAAGTTTTAGAGGTTTACATTATATTAAGATATAACTTAGATAATTGTGTAAATATTACATCCCCTCCTGAGGTTTTCACATTTTGAGGGCTTCTATCTTCCAGTTTAGAAAAGTTAATTTCTCTTAGTCATTTCTAGGGGAAAGAAATCGGCCCTTTAAAGATGGGAGTCAGATTTAGAACAAAAAAGCGTACCGTATCTCTCTTGTAAAAGTTTTAGAGGTTTATAGCATTAATCATCATTAGGTAATTATGAGTTCTATTTTTGGGTCACAAATAATAAAATGATACCTAATTTGATTTTGCATTGCATTCGCCTATGATTTTAAAAATTTTACTGCTTTGCAAGTATTTTTGTAAACATTTTTGAAACACCCCCAGAAGAAGCTTAAATGAATATGAATTATCCCCTCTGTTTAAATATCAATTGAAGAGTCAAAAAGAGTGTGTCTTCTGCTGAAATTATAAATTTTATTTATTTATAACGAGACTATAGTTTCGAGGGCTTTGCCCTCTTCATCAGTCTATTCATAAATTAATTCCTGTGAATCCATTGTAATAGACTGATGAAGAGGGCAAAGCCCTCGAAACTACTGTATAGTCTCGTTATAAATAAATAAAATTTATACTTCAGCAGAAACATACTTCTTTATTGTCTCCTTCAATATATAAAAATTCTGCTACTCTCGTCAAAAACCTTTCAATTTAAATATCAATTGTTAAAAAATTTAATTTGAAATTTGAAATAAATAACGAAAAATTCTATGGTGCAGTTATCATTAAATTTTACAAAAAGGAGCAAAGAATAAAATAAAATTTACAAAAATGAAGGTCTATTTTTTGGACACCATCCTCTGGTTGAAAAGTCACGTCCGACACTGATAGGTATATGTTTACTTGAATCAAGCAGAGGACACGCTCATTGATTTCCTATTGAAAATCAATAACTCTGGTACTAAAGTAAAAATTTTAAAAATTATTAAAAAAATTTTAAATATAAAAATTCTATGTAGGTTTCACAAAAAAAAAGACAAGATGATACTGCAAATCTGCAGCAAGGAAGATTGGCTTCTTATTCAGGTCCAAGCGATTTTACAAACCCCACAACTTCTCACCATCTACAAGGCCCAAATCCGCCCCTGTCTCGAATACGGCTCTCATCTGTGGAGAGGAGCCTCAAAATATTCTCTTTGCTACCCTTGATGCAATTCAGAAACGAGCCGTCAGGCTAATTGACGATTCTACCCTCACCGACTCCCTCGACTCGCTGGCTCATCGAAGAGATGACTCTGCCCTCTTCCCTTTTCTATAGATACTATCACGGCAGGTGCTCTGATGAGATAAAATCAATAATTCCCCCCAAAGCATGCTTTGCACGCAGCACACGTTTTGGCGACTCCCAACACTCTTTCGCGGTCAAATTGGAAAAGTGCCGGACCACTTCATTCGCGCATACATATATCCCCATGACTTCAAGGAACTGGAACTCTCTCCCAGCCTCTATCTTTCCCAGCACCTATGATCTTCAAACCTTCAAAACCAGGGTGCATAGACACCTACGTCTACACCCTCTCACATAATCAACTTTCCCTTCTCTTCGGTAATGCAAGGGTCTTTCGAGATCCATAGGGGCTACATCTTTACTGGTGCACCCCTTCTTGCATTCGATTGCATTAAAAAAAAAAAAAAAATACTTGTTAGCAAGACTCTAATACATACCATATATTTCAGGACACGAGCCCATCTTTCAGGAGTCCAAAGAGAAAACTTAGTACAAAAATATAAAATGGTTTAGAAGTAAAATATTTTTTAACTTTAACAATAAGAGGAGGGAGGAGAGGTTAAAGTTAAAAACTATTTTACTTCTAAACCCATTTTAGTCCAAGAGCTGGTGACACATTTTTGACTACGGATTTGACCCAGCTGGAAATAATGCGTAATAGTACCGTCTATGATAGTTGTACAAGTCTGGCTGCTCTAAGCAGGTGGACCAGGTACTGCGCATGGTGAGAGTGCGGTAAAAAATACCTATGTGTTAAAAAATATAGCATGATGCTATTTTTTTGCATGATGTAAAAATACACTTTGGGTGGTCTGGTTCCACGTCCCACCACTCAAATTGTCTGGAGTGAATATATTATGTTTATAATTGACTATAAATTATAATTTTTATAATTTCATTGTGGGTCAAAAATATTTTTTAACACATATGTATTTTTTACCGCACTCACCCCATGCGCAGTACCTGGTCCACCTGCTTAGACAAGCCAGACTGGCCATTCCTTGTACAACTATCATAGACGGTACTATTACGCATTATTTCAAGTTGTGTCAAATCCGTACTCAAAAATGTGTCACCAGCTCTTGGACTATTTTATATTTTTGTACTCAGTTTTCTCTTTGGACTCCTGAAGATGGGCTCGTACCCGGAAATATATGGTATGTATTAGAGTCTTGCTAACATGCATCATCTTGTCTTTTTTGTGAAACCTTCTTAGAATTTTTATATTTTCAAATGTTTTAAATTTTCTTTACTTTATTAAAATATGTTTCGCCAAGAACATACACCATTCTCCCCGAGGGGTGATCCGCGATTGGAAGTAGGTGTACACCTCTTTGGAAGTATTTTGGAAGTACTTGGAAATATTTGAAAGTACTTGGAAATATTTGAAAGTACTTGGAAATATTTGGAATTACTTGGAAATATTTGGAAGTACAAGTGGAAGTAGGTGTACAGCATATTAGGTCGCGGTTCACCCCTCGATTCTCCCTTAACAAAACTCTGCTACTCTCAGTAAGAAAATATTTTCCAATTAATTTTATTTTACACACACATGAATTCAATCTTATTGAGTCGGAATTTTATTTTATTTCCTTTTATAGATTGAAAATATTTAATTCAAATCCAGAGGCAAAAAATAAAATGTCACTTGTCATGATTAACTTAATTGAAAATCTATGACTGATGGCTTCCTCTCCCCTGTCCCTCATCTCTTCTCCCCTAGATCATTGGCGGAAAGTTAAGGGAAGGAAGGTGTTCTTGTTCTGGAATGGGATTCATTGGATTTCATCCCGAGACAGCCAGGCACAGTTCCTGATCAGGTTTAACACGTGCATGCACACATGCTATCGTTAAAATGTTCGCAAAGTTGTATCGTTTATGCCTTTGGTGTAAAAACAAGTTGCTCTATATAGGACTAATGACTAAAAACATTAATTACATCACTGATAGACGTTAGAGAAGGGGAGAGAAAGAAATGTTAAACAAATTCCATCGTTTAATCAAAACTTTTTTTTTTAGTATTCAGATTTTGAAAATTTCCGTGATTCAAACGAATATTTAATAATATATATAAATACTTGGAAATATTAATGGGAGATGAAAAATGCGACCTGGAATCCTGAAATGGTCTTTCTCTCTTGCCCTGACAATTAGAGTTGTATTTTTTGTGTTTGATTTGCCTGTCACTATAATATATATTAATAATAAAAAAAATACAAATCTTTAAAAAAAATGAGATCAAAATTGAAATTAGTAAAAGAGCATATGTATATATATATATATATATATTTATTATTATAAAGAAAAAATTAATTATTGATTGTTTTGAATATAATAAAAAAAAAATACAAATCTTTATAAAACAATCTTGGAACCTTTATTTTCGAACTAGTCGTTTCAGGAGAAATTCTTTCTCCCTTAATCAATAGAAATTTTTACTTTATCCGATGCGAAGCATGGGTAAAGTATTGTAATCGGTCTCGCGGCAAGCGTGGCTTCAAAGCGTCCTCAGATAAAGACTACGGGAACCATGGTCTCAATTAAAGTCACAAATTGTAGTATTCAATTAGGTTGAATTTTAGCACGTGATGGTTTTGCCAAAAATTACATGGGGTCTCGTCGAGAGACCAAAAAGTGCGATTTTTTCTTTTCATTTAGTGCGTGCGGATGTATGTATGTCATCGTTTTTTTTGGTCCACGATTTTTTCCACACCGTTGCACCGATTGAAATGAAATTGAAAACCTACCATGAAACGTCTAGTTATAAAATAAACGTTCAAAGATTGTTTTATAAAGATTTGTATTTTTTTATTCTATTAAAACGATCAATAATTATTTATTTTTTATTATAATATATATATACATATATATGCTCTTTTACTAATTTCAATTTTGATCTCAATTTTACCGTTAATCCATTTTATAATTAAGAAAAAGATGGAAAAAAGAAAGAACAAAAAAAAATTGTTTTTCTATGCTTCTGCTAAGGAAGAGAAAACTTTTAAACACTGCTGTGGAGAGAGAAAGGAAGCATTTGATTTGTTTCCTTCATTGACCCCTTGAAACCCTGAAGAAGGAGGAAAGAATCTTCCGAAACGTCGGTTTGAAAGTAAAGGAGGAAGGAATCCAATAAATTACACCTTATTTGACATGTGTTAATTTTTCTTTCCCCACTACCCCTGGGCTGCCTTCCATTACTTTCAATTAAAAGTTCTACCAGTCCGTCTTTCTCCAGAGAAAATTTCTTGCAAATAAACTTGAATGAATTTTAAAAAACGATATTTTTTCTTTTTATCTTTATTTGTTAATTATATGATTAAAATCAAGTTTAGCATTTTTTGAAGAGTGTATTATGTATTTACTAAATAAACGCCCTATATTTGCATACAGGTTATCCTAACTACACAATAAGTACTATAAGAATTAGTCTGATAATCATTTTTATCAATGATTAATATAAAGGGCAAATTAGAGGAAAAAGTTTTCACTTTTTCAAGGCTTAAGCGTTTTCGCAAATATACGTCAGCATAACCTTTGAGCTAGAAAATTAAAAGTTGAAATATAGCTTGAATTTATTCCGATCGTGTATACCAGTGGTTTCCAACGGGAGGGGAATCCCACCTTTTCGCTACTAATATAGTAGTCGTTAGGCTATAGAGAGATTCACTCGAATTTTACTTATTATCTCTATCATTTATATAAGTGTTATTTTATCTAACTAATTTAAATAAACATTTTAGAGAGCTATATCTACTGAAATATTGAAACCATTCTATTTTATTATAAATATAAAATAAACGATAACGGATTTTTGTATGTTTTAATTTCCATTTGATTGAATATATTTTTGTTTATTAGTTCTCAAATCTACGACTTCTTCTTTACTAATTAATAGAACATTCTGAATTTTTTTTCTTATGATTGGGAAAAGATTACCATATATATTTAAAAATAACAATAACTTAGGGTTAGTTGTTTTAAGAATTCTAGAAAATAGAAGGGGAGGGGTGGTTGTACTCATAAAATTTCAGGAAACTTCTGAATTCGATTTAAAAGTATTTGTGGTGAAGCTTTATAGGATTGAAATATGTAGAATTAGAAAAACAAGAAGAGTATTCCAATCAATCAGAGATGTGGCCACTTGCTTAAAAATTACATTTTTCTTTTCTTTTTTTTAATTTATTAAGTTTAAGGATTTTAAAATATTATAAATATGTATACTTATATGTTTAGCATGGGTTCTCAAACTTTTCCGAGTCATTATCAATTAAAATTTTTCCATCAAGCCCTACTCTAAATAAAAGTAAGATATAAATAATAAATAAATTTTTAGCTTCTCACTTTTTTTTGTCTAGGTAGCTAATGAATAAATAAGATTTTAATTTTTAGTTAAATCACACATAATTAATTATGTGCGATTTAACTAAAAATTCAAATCTTATTAAAATTAATTACAAAAATAAAAGCTTCTACAGGTTCATGCAATTGGGGTAGAATGTCTCACCTTGATATAGAAACAAGAGTGCGAATTATAAGCTTGGGCGCTTTTATAACAATCCCGAATACATGTCGAGTCAAGTCCATAATATCCATTGGAGACATTGAAACAAGCTCAAACACGAAATAAATAATTTTCTATTAATCAAGTATAGTAAGAGTTTTATCATAGCGTATATTTCTGTTTAACACAAGCTATTTTAATAGTAAAAATCTCGATCATGGGAGCCCCTGCTACTTAGACAACTAAATTGTCAGATCAGCTAAGGGTATGAAAACCCTCCAAAAAAAGGCGCAATCAGCCATTTTTTCTACACCGTTCAACCAATTGAAATGAAATTGAAAACCTCTTATTACTTTTAACAAAATGAAGCGCTGATTAGTTTGCTGTAAATATTCAAACATTAGTACTTAATTCCATTACTTTTTTCTAAATTTCTTGAAAAATACTTAACCAAATTTGATGAAATTTAATATTCTAATTAAGTACCTTGAGGAGGACAAAAAGATTATATAAAGTTTTTATTAAAATTATATTTTAAAGTACTTTACCCTAGAGTAAGACAGTACTTGACTTGATATGAAGTTATATGATTCTTTATTTCGGCTTCCTACAGTTTTCAAATGAAAAGTGACCATGCTTTCCTGGGTTATATTTGCGCTTAAATTATTAAGAGCCTGATGAAGCTATAATAAATTAGCGAAACGTTGCGATTGGCCGTATGATTTAACATGGTGTTTAATTGTTTCCTTAATTCAGTTTTTAAAATCCGAACTTAATTTAGATATTATTTCCGATAGAACATTGGGGACAACGAGGTATGGTACAACCATTGATGCGGTATTTTCAAGATTTGTGAACCACATATCTACCAACGTTCATGTGTCTTATTTCAGTTACCATAAGCCTCTAGTCACAGTAATTAATAACGACGGCGCTTATTGATCTAATTAATATTTGAAATTTTATTTAGGTATTTTCACTGATTCGTTTATTTATCATTTGATATGGTATTAATCTTTTTCTTAGACTAGTAAGTCTTTTTTGTGCCTATTTAGACAGTCGATCTGAATGAGTAAACTCCAGTCGTGCGTCGGAGCTGACACACACATTTTTTTCAATTTCATCTAATTCTGTCTGCAAATAATAATCAACCTTTTTCCCTGAGTTTAAAATTAAAAATAATATTAACATGTATGTGTTAGGGGAAGCTACTTGCCATTAGTAAATACAAACCATTTCTATTTGCCACTCTACTAATATTAACCACTTATATTATATGTTTACACGACACAGAATTAGTGCAAGTGTTTAGAACTAATACTTAGTAGGAAGCAAGTGTAAACTAGCCTTTACGGAAGAGCAGGGTTCCAAACATTTTTGGAAATAAATCAGAATTAATAAAATTATTAATATTATATTAGCTATGGTAATAAAAAATGTATATTATATTTTCGTGAATTTGCACTTATATATGGGTTAGGGTGGTCCTTATTTTGGGTATATATTTGCGCTGACAAGGGCTCATATGTTTCGAAATAAATAAAAAACGAGATCTATCTCAATTTTAACCTAGTGCTATACAGCGATTAAGTTTCCCATTTAAATAACATGGAGTTTTTGGCATTGAACGATCAATTTTTTATTCCGGCCAAAATAATAGTTAAAAAAATTTGAAACTCTGTAGACTTTATCCTTATAATAGTAGCTATCCTTCAGAATTTTTACAGATTTTTAGCTATTACAATTTTGGAGTCTATTACTTACTAAGATATAGCAGTATTTTATCTAGATTTAACTCCAAAATTGTAATAGCTAAAAATCTGTAAAAATTCTGAAGGATATCTACTATTATAAGGATAAAGTCTACAGAGTTTCAAAAATTTTTAACAATTACTTGCCGGAATAAAAAATTGATCGTTCAATGCCAAAAACCCCATGTTATTTAGAGGGAAAACTTAATCGCCGTGTATCACTAGAGACTTGAAACTTGGGGGATATTTTTATTTATTTATTTAGAACCATATGAGCCCCTGTCCTTGTAAATATTCGAAAATATCCAAAATAAGGAGCACCCTAGTACATGAGAGGTGGGGTCCCATGACTGTGAATTTACAATTATATATGGGTTAGGGTGTTCCTTGTTTTGGATATTATCGAATATTTACGGTCATAGGGGCTTCTATTGTCGAAATAAATAAAAACAAATATCGCCCAAGTTTCAAGTCTCTATCTCAATTTTAACCTAGTGCTACACAACGATTAAGTTTCCCATCTAAATAACATGGGGTTTAGGCATTGAACGATCAATTTTATATTCCGGCCAAAGTAATAGTTCAAAAAATTTGAAACTCTATAGACTTTATCGTTATAACAGTAGCTATCCCTCAGAATTTTTACAGATTTTTATCTATTAGAATTTTGGAGTTACATCTAGATAAATTACTGCTATATCTTAGTATTAGTAAGTAGTAAGACTCCAAAATTATAATAGCTAAAAATCTGTAAATATTCTTAGCTAAGGATAAAGTCTACAGAGTTTCAAATTTTTTGAACCATTACTTAGAACTTAATCGCTGTGTAGTACTAGGTTAAAATTGAGATAGAGACTTGCAACTTGGGGGATATTTTTATTTATTTACTAGCTTCGGCGGGCCAAAAAAGATAAGGTGAGATTCCCAAGGATATTTTTAAGAAAAATAATTTTTAAATAACATATTTTATTTTAAATTAAATATTTTTCATCTATATATATAATCAAAAGCTTGGTTGAAACTTTTTATTTTTTTCTACCCCATTAAAGACGGTTTTCAGAATTTTTTTCAAATTTTTTCACCCAACCCAAAAGAAGTTAGAATTTTTGAAAAAAATAGCTTTTTTTAAATAACCATAACTTTTTCAAAAATTTAATTATCATGACGATTGTTTTTTAAATTTTGGTTTTAAATGTACTTTAAAAAAATAGATAGTTTTCTTAAATCTTTGTTGCAGTATTAAATTCTTCTTCAACGATAATGTGGTTAGAACTATTGAGAATGAATGACACTCAAAAATCTGACAAACAGGGTCGCCAACACATGTTTAGTTTGCTATTTTAGTTCTTTTATTGTTTGGCTAACCTGAATTTTTTTTAGTTTTTCCTGAATTTTCCAATTTTCCGAGCAACTTTTCCAATTTTTTTTACGTATTAACCTAAATTGGACTATTACGAACATTTAAAAAAAAATTTAGCCAAATCGGTCCAGGCATTTGAGAGATCTGCGCTTACAAAGAAACAGAAATTCATTTTTATTATATAGAAGATTTAGAACCATATGAGCCCCTGTCCGCGTAAATATTCGAAAATATCCAAAATAAGGAGCACCCTAATATGGGTATATCATTTCGGAGAGGTGCCCCCCCTCCCCCATCTCTGGATACAAACCTGATATATGTGTGAAATTTCAATGTTCAGGAGTAGTTGATTGATAATTTCCCTGACAAATAACTGTATTGTTTAATCCAAGTCCTCGTAGCTAAAAAAGGTTTTTATTTCTTGCCTAGCCGGATTTTTGCCCCCACTTGTTCGCCTCCTTCGCTTCCTCTCCTCTTTTTTACTCCTCCTGCTGCAGCAGCTTCTCTTCTCTTCTCCCGTGGATTGGTTCTATACAGTCTTTATTTTATCGCGATCAGCGGTGTTTTGAATACAGTCGTTTGTCGACAGGCGGCGCAGACGGCATCTTCAGAGTCCTCCAAGTCCACCGGGTCTTCGTGCTCTTCGGTCAAGGCCTCTTCACCTTCAACTTCTTCCAAAAGGTTCGTCACCTTTAATGACAACGCCTTTCTATTCTAATTCAATTAACTGTCACCACAAATCAAAAGACATTGGCTCCTCGCAACTCAAGGATATTTTTTTTACGTTATATTTCCACAATGATATTTTTATGTTGTCACCCGAATTTTCCAATATGGTTAAGGATTTATTTTATTTTATTCGATATACGGGAGTTATCCCAGTTACAATATACATTTTTACTTTGCCATACAGAGTATGGTCAAGTATTGTAATCGTGAATGAAAAAAGTGTTTTTTTGCCTTCTTTTTTTCGAAATATCTCAAAAACGGCGTAAACTATTTTGGTTAAAAAAAATTGGGGAAAACCATGGTATTTCGCTCTACAAAAAAGCCCTAATAAGTGAACATCGAAAAAATTATATTTTTCGAAATAATAATTGTTTTGTCAAAATGTCTGTTAGTCTGTGCGTTACCAAATTTTTGTGGACGAGTTAGCTCAAAAACTAGTTGGAATATCGAAACCAAATTTCACACGTAGTGTTGGTCCATTGAGATTAAGAGCTTATTGTATTTTGGTGCATATCGACCCATAATTAAAGGGAGTGGAGGGGGGTTAAAAATTAAAAATCTAGGCCATTTGAGCAAACTCAACCAAATTTTGTATACATAATCAGTGGGACTCCAGAAGTCTAAAAATGCAAAAACTAACCGCCCAAAATGGGGGGGGGTCAAAAAATGAATATCTAAGCTCTTGTACCAAACTCAACCAAATTTTGAATACATTATCAGTGGGCCCTCAGGAATCTAAAAATGCAAAAGCTCCCCCCTTAGATGATTATAAATAATTTTATTAAATATTAAATATAAGTGAGAGGCCAGGTTGTATGGTAATGTCAAGTGGATGGGCACATCAGAACACGTCAGCTTATTATACAATAACAAATTAACAAAACTAAAAAACTAATTTATAGTTTTACTTAAAGAAAGTGGTTTAGGTTTTAGGTGAAACATGATATTAATTAATAAAGTAAAGGGTGTGTAGTTTCACCTCACACTTCGTAAACTCCTGATCATGGACTAATAATCCGAAATATATTGAGTTTGTATAAACCTCTTTGAGTTTTATTTCATTCATGGGAAACTACACACCCTTTACTTTATTAACTAATTTATAGTCTTAATTATTTTAATAGAGAAAAGTTTGCGGAATTTAACAGAAAAAAAGTCACATTAATATACTACGGTGCAAAAAAATCGACCCACTAATAAAAACTTTATTAAATAGCAAATTATTTTTAAAATTTTTACAAATATTCATATAATTTGTTCCATTAACTCTTAAACTAACATATTCAATAAATATTGTTGATAATTTTTGAATTTTATAAAAAAAATAAGTGAAATTAAATTAAAAGATACAATTACAAATTATCATACTTTTTCAATATCACTTTAATTTAAATAAAGTTTTAATAAAAGATCAAATTCCATTTGAAATATCAATAAAATGAATAATTTTGAATTAAGCATCATTGATAGAAAGATAAAATATACAAAATGGATATTTCTGAAGTTCAAGCAGTTCAAATTGTGTGCCTAATTAATTCAAGGGCTAAGTCAACAACAAGTGGCAATTACACTTGCAATAAGCAATAATTTCAATAATGTATGGTTCCTTGTAAAAAAATTAAAAATGATTTACTATTTAATAAAGTTTTTATTGGTGGGTCGATTTTTTGCACTTCGGTGTAGATAGATATACACATAGATACATACAAGTGAAGCTAATATAAAGTATGTAATAATATAATACAATTTATTAGACATTTAATCGTAGTGTGAGCAATATATTTTGATATCCCAAACACTACATGAAAAGAAGTCTAATTGTGAGGAGTTTGCCTCAAGCATCACTCTATTCAGCCCTGTATTTTTTTAATAATTAGTATTACAAATGGGGATAAAAAAGGTTTCGACAATGCGACTCTAATATTGAGGTACTTTAAAATTAATATATTGGAGAATTTCACAACAATCAATCAGATCATTCAACAGTTTGCGAAGGAACATCAAGTCATTTTGTAGTCTACGGGAAGACAAACTTTGGATATTCAGTTCGGTTCTTAAGAGTCTAGAAGACGGATAGTCGGTGAACCGCGACCAAAAATCGTGTACACCTACTTCCACTTCCACTTTCATTTCCATGTAGAAGACAATAGATTATCTAATGAATTCCAAAGTAATTCCAAAGACGGTGTACACCTAATTTCAATCGCGGTTCACCCCTCTGGGATAGTTAAATGGGGTAAGAGAGTTATTAGTTGATGAGAATTTATATGAAATAATTTTAAATTTTTATGTTGTCACCCGAATTTCCCAATATGGTTAAGGATTTATAGAATAATATCAAGTCATTTTGTAGTCTACGGGATGACAAACTTTGGATATTCAGTTCGGTTCTTAAGAGTCTAGAAGAGGGATAGTCGAGGGGTGAACCGCGACCAAAAATCGTGTATACTTACTTCCACTTCCACTTTCATTTCCAAGTTGAAGACAATAGATGACATTAAATTATCTAATGAATTCCATAGTAATTCCAAATAATTCCAAAGGTGGTGTACACCTAATTCCAATCGCGGTTCACCCCTCGGGGATAGTTAAATGGGGTAAGAGAGTTATTAGTTGGTGAGAATTTATATGAAATAATTTTTAATTTATATGAAATAATTTTTATGTTGTCACTCGAATTTCCCAATATGGCTAAGGATTTATAGAATAATATCAAGTCATTTTGCAGTCTACGAGATGACAAACTTTGGATATTCAGTTCGGTTCTTAAGAGTCTAGAAGAGGGATAGTCGAGGGGTGAACCGCGACCTAAAATCGTGTACACCTACTTCCACTTCCATTTTTATTTCCAAGTAGATGACAATAGATTATCTAATGAATTCCAAAGTAATTCCAAAGATGGTGTACACCTAATTCCAATCGCGATTCACCCCTCGGGGATAGTTAAATGGGGTAAGAGAGTTATTAGTTGATGAGAATTTATATGAAATAATTTTTATGTTGTCACCCGAATTTCCCAATATGGTTAAGGATTTATAGGTCATTATTACCATCTTTTTTTTACTAATAAAAAATAAATCCTTAGATTTTTTGTTGAAACTTATATTCTCTTAAGAAGAAAAAATAAATTGTGAAAATTGAAATTTTGAATAGAAAACATTTATCATACGCTCGAGCGTAATAAACTTGTCACATGAATCTTGTCAAGTTCATATATCATGCGTATTTAGGTTTTTTTGATTTGTCATTGAGTTTTTTTTTTTTTTTATTTATTTATTTTCTGATATTTTTTTTCAATACACATTCTTTTTAAAGTTCAGTTGATACGTAAAACGCAACCATATTAGTGTCGATAATGCCTCTCTATCAATCTGTCAGATGTCAATGTACCTCGTAAAGTAAATAAGATAGGTATACTATGAAATTTACATGTTATATGTA
Organism: Forficula auricularia; assembly: GCA_024734495.1. NCBI lineage: Eukaryota > Metazoa > Arthropoda > Insecta > Dermaptera > Forficulidae > Forficula > Forficula auricularia. The sequence goes on from JALMQS010000099.1 coordinate 86,574,739, forward strand.
TTTTATTATTACTAAAATACCGTAAAAAATATGTAATTTTCTACAGAATCAAAAACTGTTTTAAAATATAAATTGAATCTTTATTTCAGGGAGGGTTGAAATTTTTGCCGGAACAAATATTTAATATATATGTCATTAGAGGTTTTTCGGGTTTCTCCGCGTGGGTTTGAGAGTTTTACTCGACGTTTCGGCTCTCCTTTTGGAGCCATTTTCAAGAGAGGGGGTGGGTGGTCTACGTGGTCTTAACCTTGTAGTCCAAGGTTCGTTTTGGGGGGTGTCTTCCGAGTGAATTTCTTCAGTCGGAAGGTTGGGTAGATTTGGATATTTAGGAAGTTTTGGGTGTTTTGTGGTTGAAGGTGTATTACTTACATTATGGTGGCTGACGTCTCGGCTGTTGCTGTTTTGAGAATGGTGGGCACTATCGATACGTTCACTGTCACTCTTTGTAGGCAAATGTGGTCTGCTTGTTTGGGTCGGGCAATATAAAGGGGTCGGGTCATTAATGGACAGTCCAAAGGTCGGGTCATTAGTGGACAGTCCAAAGGTCGGCTCATTAGGGGACGGTTCGTCAGAGATCCGGTCATTAGGGGCCATTATTATTCTATTGTTTTTGGGAAGAGACTTCCATGTTGATGGTAAAAGCATCGTCTCTTTTATTGACTTGGACTACAAGGTTAAGACCACGTAGACCACCCACCCCCTCTCTTGAAAATGGCTCCAAAAGGAGATCCGAAACGTCGAGTAAAACTCTCAAACCCACGCGCAGAAACCCGAAAAACCTCTAATGACATAGAACCTATCCGCGGAAGCCTCACTGAATATATATATATATATCGCTATAAAGATCTCCTTAAGTAGAATTAGAGTAAATTTTTAAAAATTTAATTCCCATTGAAATAACGGTGTGAGTGGGTCCTTAATGTATACATTTTTCAAGTATTTTTTTTACCTGTCCGTGTTCAGAAATGCTTAACATAAAATTCCGGTAAAATTTTTAAAATTAGTTCATTCTCTTATGAACAACATATAAGAACGAATTTGATATCTCAAGTATTTTCGAAGATACAAGTTACGGAATCCCTCGGTTATTTTTTTCTTTGATATAAATAATAAGCCTGCCAAGTGCGAGTGATTTAACGTCATTCTATTTAAAATTTATTTAAGATTCTATATCATGAGTGAGCTTCTATGTTGATTATAAATATTATTTAGTTTGTTTTTTTATTAGCGCGATATAAACCAAATGACTAATTTAAAGCCATGTAAATCTTGTCATCAAAAACTTATAAATCCACCACTCTACAGTTAAAAACGAATAATTAAAAAATATTTAAAATTCAATTATTATTTTTATTTTATCATCATGATAAAGTATATAGTCCAAAGAAGATTTGACGCAACAAACAGCATACACGACTCTATCAACAACATTTTCTCTACATTATCTAAAAGACACACATCGCTATATCTTATTATATTAAACGAGCAATTCGTTATATATATACATATAAAATCGGTTTCTCGAAAACGGTTTGAACGATTTGTATAGAAATTCACGGGTTAGGGGATTTTTGGGTTGACATTTCGATCTGTCACGGTCTCATCTTCGGCTTAGTTTTTTTTATAGTTTTGTTTTTTTTGGTAATTGAAATTATTATTCACAGGTGGTTGTCTCGATAAAAATGTATAATTACATTTTTTATTCAATTTCCTTTAAATAATTAATTGGTTTTTCAATTTTAAATTCCACTAATAAATCATTACAAATATTATTATAATATTTAGTTGTTTCATGTCCATTCTTTATTTAAATAAAATTAAAAAACCTATTAATTTTTTAATTTTAAATATTATAATATATTAAAATTAGTCAATTAGTGGATTGAAGAGAGAGGAGGATGGGATTGAACCAATCGACTTGATTGGGGAATAATGGAATTGAAATAATTATCGGAAAAGAGGTTTTTTATCTAATTAGATTTTTCCTCTTATTAAAAACAAGGACTAAAGATGAATTTATGGACACTCGATGGTGGAGAAGTTATCTCCGGAATCGAAGAAAAAAAATACAATGTATACATTAATTAATGTGAAATAATTGGTTTAGTAAATTTAAAAAAAAAAAATAGTGGATTGGGATTGGTGAGGATTGATTGGGGAAATGAAACCAATCGACTTGATTGGGAATAATGGAAATTGAAATAATTATCGGAAAAGGGTTTTTTATCTAATTAGATTTTTCCTCTTATTAAAAAAGGACTAAAGATGATCACTCAATGGTGGAGAAGTAATCTCCGGAGTCGAAGCTAAAATACAAAGTATACATTAATTCATGTGAAATAATTGGTTTAATAAAATTAAAAAAAATTAATTAGTCAATTTAATTAATTGATTAATGGAATTGGATTGGAGAAATATGGAATTGGAATAATTATCGGAAAAGAGGTTTTTTCTTTAATTAGTTTTTTCCTCTTATTAAAAACAAGGACTAAAAGATGATCAAGGACACTCGACGGTGGAGAAGCAATCTCTGGAGTCGAAGCTCAAAAACAATGTATGCATAAATTCATGTAAAATAATTGGTTTCAATTTAATTAATTAGGTAGATGGTTCAAAAAATTGTCATTTAAATAAAAAATATATAATTAGAGGTTTTGAAGATAGAGAGGTAGAATTTAATGCTGAATTGATGAAAAGGCTGTCCAAAGATAAAGAAAACTACTAATTCCGATTATTATTGGTAACAATTGCTGAAGATATGAAAGAACCGATTTAATACCAAGTCTCACTTTTGGGAAAAAAATTTCAAAAAATTTGGTGGTTGAATCAAAATAAAACAAAGGTTGATTAAATCTAAAACAAACACATGCATTACCGAGCATCGCTCGGTGTTCCAGGTACTTTTACATTATTTGGGGATAATCGTCTAATCTGAGTTTTCCTCTTCACCTTTTCTTTCCACTTCGCTCTCTTAAATATCCGTTAGTAATCTCCATGTCACATTTTATTACTTTATACGCTCGGAAGACATACGAAGCTCTTCTAATTTCAATTTTCCAACATAATTGAATAATCATTAATCACAACTTTTTACCATATTCTTGTATTTAAAGAACATCAAGCTATAATAGTTGTCCTATATGAATTTATTTAAAATTTTTGAAAATAACTCACAAAATATTATTTCATTTTGTTCATTGACTACTTGATCAGTTGACTGTTTTAAATTGATGTTCGATCGTTATCTAAAACCTACAATATAAATCTGTTCGGACTCTGCTTGGACCGTTTAAATTCAAAGCCGAATAATTATAAACGGGGTTTTTATAGTCGTGATTCTTAAAAATTCTCTATATTTATAAGCACCATAGGACTGAAATTTGATATAAGCCTATTCTCATTAAATATTCAAACAATTCAAACATAGCTTGGAAGCACAAATTTGTCATTATCAACACATAGAGAAACAATTTATTAGTAATTAATTATTTTTAAAAAATTTCTATGAATGAATGAATTTGTTTGACAAAATATGTAAGAACGTAAGTTTAAAAACAATTAATAAATAAATAAAATATCAATATGACATTTCATATTTAGTTCAATTATATTGAGACTAATAGCTAATTAAACTTGGACTAAAAACAGATAGTGCATACCTATTTGACGTATATATTTAACATTTTTATAAAAATAATTAATATCTCAGAAAATATAATTTTTATAATGTTAACTAAATGAAATACTTAGAACATGTCGTTGTCGTGTTGTCAATTATATCTTTTCATTAAAATATTTTCACTGCATTTTGAGAAATTTCGAAAAAACAAGAAAAGGAATCGATTGAAACAAATGAAGGATACAGGGGATAAACGTGCAATGTCACTTTTTTCTAAAAAATGTGATTCTCATGCCATCTATAAGCATTTGAAGGCAACTATTAATATGTAGTTTCATTTTTGGAATAAAGGCGTTACCCGAAGGGTGATCCGCAATTGGAAGTAGGCGTACACCTCTTTGGAAGTATTTTGGAAGTACTTGGAAATATTTGGAAGTACTTAAAAATATTTGGATGTACTTGGAAATATTTGGAAGTACTTGGAAACATTTGAAAGTTCTTGAAGTACTTGGGAATATTTGGAAGTACTTGGAAATATTTGAGAGTACTTGGAAATATTTGGAAGTACTTGAAGTACTTGGGAATATTTAGAAGTACTTGGAAATATTTGGAAATGCTTGGAAATATTTGGGAGTACTTGAAAATATTTGGAAATATTTGAAATTACTTGGAAATATTTGGAATTACTTGGAAGTATTTGGAAGTACTTGGAAATATTTGGAATTACTTGGAAATATTTGGAAGTACTTGGAAACATTTGAAAGTTCTTGAAGTACTTGGAAATATTTGGAAGTGCTTGGAAATATTTGGAAGTGCTTGGAAATATTTGGGAGTACTTGGAAATATTTGGAAGTACTTGGAAATATTTGGAATTACTTGGAATTACTTGGAAATGTTTGGAAGTACTTGGAAATATTTGGATGTACTTGGAAATATTTGGAATTACTTGGAAATATTTGGAAGTGCTTGGAAATATTTGGAAGTGCTTGGAAATATTTGGGAGTACTTGGAAATATTTGGAAGTACTTGGAAATATTTGGAAATGCTTGGAAATATTTGGGAGTACTTGGAAATATTTGGAAGTACTTGAAGTACTTGGGAATATTTGGAAGTACTTGGAAATATTTGGAAATGCTTGGAAATATTTGGGAGTACTTGAAAATATTTGGAAGTACTTGGAAATATTTGGAAGTACTTGGAAACATTTGAAAGTTCTTGAAGTACTTGGAAATATTTGGAAGTGCTTGAAAATATTTGGGAGTGCTTGGAAATATTTGGGAGTACTTGGAAATATTTGGAAGTACTTGGAAATATTTGGAATTAATTGGAATTACTTGGAAATATTTGGAAGTACAAGTGAAAGTAGGTGTACAGCATATTGATAGTCTGGCAGTTCTTGCCGAAGTAGTTGGACCTATTTGAAATTTTTGTAGTATTTGATATTTATGTGTCACTCGGGAACATAGCACTATTTGGACAGCACATGAAGTATATTGAATATTTTGAATTATTTCGATATTTGAACATATAATTTTGCATTTCTTGAAAATTTTGAATTACTTGGATTCTATTTGAAGTTTTAGTCATATTTGGTTATTGAAGTGCTCCGAAAATAGCTAAAATATGTTTTGAAATATCTGTGAGTACTTGGATAATATTTGGAAGTTCTTGGAAATATTTCGAAGGACTTGGAGTTACTTGGAAATGTTCGGATGTTATGTGGGTAGACGTACAACCTCTTATGTCGTGATCTCCAAATGACGTTACCTATATCAAGCTTAAAATGACGGGAAAACTTTTGCTATACTGAGGAAGAGGGCGCAATTTCAACAGTAAAAAATTGTTTTAATTGACAATGCGCCTTTATCCTCTGTAGCCTGCAAATAACATTAAAAATTGAAAAATCATCAGACTCGAATAATAACCGAAACATCTTTTTATAAAAATATTGGAAAATAGAAGAAGTCACCTGATATTTAAATCACGCCAGATTTGTTTTGGCATTAAAAATGTTACCTGTAACAAATAACATTAAAACCGACAAATCATTATTTCCCTTATCTAAATCCATCAAACAAATCAAAGTTTTGAAAAGACTAAATCATTCCTGCTTAAAAAAAGAAACCCTATCGATAAAAGATTTTGACTTGGATTTTGGTTGTCGGGATTTTGGGTGCCTCCCATCGACATCACTTATTTAATAAAACTACCTTCTATCTTCTGATTACATCAAAACATGTCATGAACTTTCGTTTTTCTGCCACATTCCCTCTGAATCCAGATCAGTATATTAGCTAATATAACAGATATTATACTCCCAGTTAACTTCTTACACTGTATTGTATAGGGCTCAAATTCGCCCCTGTCTCGAATATGTCTCTCATCTGTGGAGAGGGGCCTCCAACCATTCTCTTGCCACACTGGATGCAATTTAGAAGCGAGCAATTAAACTAATAGAAGACCCGGCCCTAACTAACTCAATCGACTCCCTGGCTCATCGAAGAAACGTTTCTGCCCTTTCCCTGTACTACAGATACTATCATGGTGTCTGTTCAGTCGAGCTGAAATCAATTATCCCCCTTAAAGCCCTCTTTAAGAGAAACACGCGGTTTTCGAAAGCTCAGCACCCCTTCGCTGTCAAGTTGGATAAAAATCGAACAAGCGCTTTCGCTAACTCTTTTATTCCTATGACCTCCAGAGACTGGAACTCGCTCCCACCCACCGTCTTCCCCGCGACTTATAACCTTCAGCTGTTTAAGACCCGTATCCACAGATACCTTCGACCCCTACCCACCCCATAAAAACCCTTCTTCTTCCTCTTTTCACGATGGAGGGGCCAACCCAGGCCTTTAGGGGATGCACCTTTTTGGTGTAACTCTTTCTCTCATCATTTTCATTAAAAAATATATATATAGGGAAGAAGACTAGCTGAAAAAATATTATTATGCTTTGTATTTCGCTTGTTAAGCCTACCAAGTAAAATTATTTTTCAACCTGCCACAGTGTGAGGGGTGGTACTATTATGGTTGCAGCAAAAGATCAGCCTCTTTTTAGTGAAAAAAATTTGTCCGAAAATTGCGTCTTCAATCGAAAATCATCTTACCGGATTAGTTTGAGTTATTCATTGAGATGATATATCGCGTGACTTCAGAATAAATGGATACGTATATTGACACATTAATAAAAAATAAAAAAAATTAAGTATTTTCTAATTACTCGTTAACCAAATCGTATTCTTTTAAGAAATTAATTGAATTATGTTTATAATCAATTATCATGGCATTTGATGATGCATAATTTATTATAATCTATTTAAATTCCATGCAGAATTTTGATAAAATAATTTGTAATTTATGATGAGATTAGAATGTTTTTCAAGATTTTTCTCTCCCTTGCACCCCCCCCTACCAGCACCTTGGCATGTCTCTTTTTCAAGGAAATTGATTTATTTTTCCATCAATTTAAATAAAAATACCTTTGATCTATAATCAGGAGATAGAAAAAGAAAAGACATAAAAATGAGATCAAAACTTTTCCATAAACTTTTTGAGGATAATCCAGGCTATAGTTAGTTTTCTTTGTTATTCAATTTATATAAACTCGATTTATTCATTTTCAAAGCAAAAACAATATTTTTTCATTTAATAATGATTTTCTTTTTTTATTTTTATTTATTTATTTTTTATTTTTTATTTACTCAAAAAAGGAACTAACGATTTTTTTTTAATTGGTGTACTTATCAAGTGTCACGAGTTATTAGTCGTGTATAAATTTAAATCCGAGAAGGAAGGGGGTGTAAATTAGGTATGTCGAGATGATTTCAAATAAGTGAAAGTCGTGTGGTGACCACACCAGTTGATTTCTATAATAACCATATTATGACTTGACCTTAAATTTGATTAAGCTTACTGGATTTTTTTAGTTGATATGATTTTTGTTCTGTTTCATTAAGGAATCATATACGATACTTTGCAAGGATCTTGTAGATATACTTTACACGTGATACCACTTGCCCACTTGAATAATACATTTATTTACTTTTTGAAATAAGATAAGTCTTCGCTTCCGGAAAAATTTATCATTTTTTCTCCTAAAAGATTTGTTCTAATGGTTGTTATTGTGGATCATTTTACTATTAATAAATTCAGCACAACCTAGCCAGATAATATTGAATACTTTAGCCTTCACCATATCCCTGAGGATATCAAGCCCAAACTAATTGGATTATTTTAAAAAGTGACTGAGTCGTTTTTTCAAATGATGACGAATGCTTTTGAAAAATAAATTCTCATTAGAATTGGATATACTTTTTATTTTATTATAATCCTTTTTGAAGTGTGCGTTTTAATAATACATTTAGTAATAATTTTACTTTACATAAATAACTGTATCGAAACGTTAATTGAGAGTATATTACTTGCAGAGAAAGCTTTTACAAATTACTAGGCAATTTAGTAAATTGTCTAAACAACAACAGATATAGATTACCATAAAGAAATATCGCTTCTTGAGCTTAATCTCGTCGTTTTGGATCTTATCTTTCATCTCAAGAATAATTACCTTGAGTTCCCTCCTCTTTCAAGTTACACTTATTTTTTATTCAAATATCTCGATTTGATATCAAAATGGTGGAAATTGTTTCAAGCCATGTTGCTTGATTAGAAATAAATAAATTATATACAACCTTCAGCTTTGTATTTCACCGTAAAAAAATGGAGTTTGTTCAGTAGTTCTTTATTTTTAATAATAAAGATGCAAAAATTGCAAAACCAATACGTTTAAATTAAATTTTGCATTCTTAAAGAAAGACACAGAATAATTTCGCATTGGATTGGTTGTGAAGGTAATTGTGAAGTTGAGGATAGAAGGTTCTAAAATTTAGAAAATATGTCTAAATTCTTTTTGATAACAGATTTTATTATTCCTGAAAGGGATATACATATTTATATTACAAACAATACAATAAAGGTAATATAATATATTAAGATAATTATTATAATAAATAAACTCACCTGAAAGGGATAATTAAATTACAAGTTGTTTGGTCTGGTTTGTATGGTGTAAACATAGCAAGTGACGCTACCCTTTCAGATGTGTTCCTAACTTAACACTAATCTATAGTAGAGACCTCTGGTGGTGGATGACTGTACTAGTTATTTACATATGTAAACAGGGATTTCGATTTTTCATCAAGGAATATCGAATGTTTGAAACGTACATTTGAGGCTTTGGAGTCTTTTATTGATTTTGGTACTACATCATATGTTAAAAGTAGTATATACATATAATACTATTTGTAAAAAAAAGATGGATGATCTTGTGCTCTTCCACATGGTCATTTTAAAGTAAAAATAAAAAGAAATTTCAAAATTCAACCAAATTCTACTTAATGATATCTTTACTGAGTTATCCCATACCATATATTTTATTTTTGACCCCTCGAATAATTTGGTTCTTCCCAAAATAATAGTTTTACATTTGTAACTACCTAACATATTTCTGACCCCACGAATAATTCGGCTCCCCCAAAATAATTTTTTTACGTTTGTATGTACCTAACATATTTTTGACCCCCGAATAATTTGGTTCTTCCCAAAATAATAGTTTATATATGTATCTAGGTACCTAACATATTTTTGACCCCCCCCCGAATAATTCGGCTCTCCCAAATTAATAGTTTTATATTTGTATGTACCTAACATATTTTTGATCACACGAATAATTCGTCTCCCCCAAGATAATAGTTTTACGTTTGTATATACCTAACATATTTTTGACCCCACGAATAATTCGGCTCTCCCCAAAATAATAGTTTTACATTTGTATGTACCTAACATATTTCTGGCCCCACGAATAATTCTGCTCTCCCCAAAATAATAGTTTTACGTTTGCATGTACCTAACATATTTTTGACCTCAATAATAATTAGGCTCTCCCCAAACTAATAGTTTTACATTTGTATGTACCTAACATATTTTTGACCCCACGAATAATTCGGCTCTCCCCAAAATAATAGCTTTACCTTTGTAGTTCGTAACAATAAAAATGGAAAGTTTGGACCTATTTTCAAAATGCAGGGGTCAATCCTGGCCTGCGGGTAGGGGGTTACAACATTCTAGGATAACAGATACTTGAATCATTATAATTAAAAAAACAAAAATACTTCCTCATACTTCATAGCTATTGTAAAGAAAAAAATCTGTGACCTCATAGTGTTCACAGATGGGAATATAGAATATGAACATTCTATAATTTCATATCAGTCTTACAAAGTCCTCTTCCCATACATATAACAGAATATATTTGCAAAAAGTTCAGTTAGAGAAATGAAAACTTTGTTCAAAGAAACTTTGACGCATCTAGAAAATTCGCGTTAAGTGAACAGGGAAATCAGTCAAATCAAAATTCAAGTTTCTTTGATAATCTCCTACAAACATTTAAATTATTCCTTTCAGAGAAAACGTTTAAGAGATTCCTATCGATATTAGAAAACATTACATCTTTCTTGCATTCAAGTGAACTGATTTACGTGACCTATGACTTTTCCTTTGATATTCGTCCTCTGATTAAATCTTGATTCTCCAAATAAGCATCCTATGTCAATCTTAATAATTTCAATACACAAGTATTCTTAGCTGCCAAATATTGAAACCTCTAATCCAAAATTGACCGAATGTAAATCGAGACCATTGTTTACATATATGGCATTCGATTTGTTTTCCAAAATGCCACTTTAAGAAAATATTTCAAAGAAAAAAATATTTAGTATTTTTCGATGAAATATGATAGAAGCTGGTTTTATAAGGTAAGAACAAAGGATATCTTCCTTGAAGATGAAAATCGCACACCACAATCGATTTTAACCAAATTAGTAGACCACACGAAAGAGATAAATACCATCCGCCTAAATTTCCTCGAATCTTTCAATGGACTCCCATAGATGGTAGGATGAGATCGATCTATCGCTTGCATTGATCCGAATTTCCATCTTTCAAAACGCATCAAAGCCTGTATAAATGAAACTCTATAATAATAACATACAATAATTTATTAAGATTCGATTTTCTGCTATCATTTAAGATTAACCTCTGCATATTAAATTCACTATTTTTGATAGCCTATCAATTTTATTTTGGAAATAATTTATCAGGGATAATACCATCATAATATATTAGTTTAAACAGCCTTGGCATGTTGGCCATTCAATCAATCAAGTTGAGCAACACTTGACGGAGCTAGTTTTTGGACTCATAAAGGGAAATCAATGAGGTTGTCCTTTGCTTGATGCAAATAAACTTAAGTAAGAAAAAAATTCTATTGATTGTTTGTAAATATTAAAAAAATACAAATCTTTTATAAGACAATCTTGAACAGGTTAATTTTAAAACCAAACGTTTCGGGAGAATTTCTCCTTTCTCAATGGTAAAAATTTTTCAAAAAAGAAAAAAGTTGCTTTTGAAAAATGTTGACCATTGAGAAAGAGAGAAATTCTCCCGAAACGTTTGGTTTTAAAATAACGTGTTCAAGATTGTTTTATAAAAGATTTGTATTTTTTTACATTTAAGTATATAGCAAATATCTATAAATAATGTACATATGTCGTCGCCTTAGAGTGTAAACCTGCTAATCCACAACAAAGAAATTTTACAGGACAGAGAAAAAACAAACAAAATTTAATATTGTTGTTATGGAAAGAAAATATTTTTCACATTTTTTTTCTAGAACTTACGATGGTAATTTTAAGTAGCAATTTTACTTGGACGATGCTGCATCTCTTTTTTCATAAATATGTCATATATGATAAAAAAATGTATTTAGCAGTTTTACACTCTAATGCGACGGTACAATTTATTTGTTTGAGACTATAGTTTCGAAGCATGTTAATTTACATCAAACAGAGGACAACCTCATTGATTTCTCTTTATGAAACCACAACCATGCTACTTTTGTCAAAACAAAATTTTTTCAATTAAAGTTTTTTGATTGTTTATCATTTGGAAACACAGTGCTTTTAATCCAAGAACATATACTCCTACATATATATATATGTATATATGTACGTACTATAACTATAGCCGATATTGATTGGTAGATGATTATTATCTCATTTGCTTTGTGCTTATTTCAATTAAATTAAATATAATTCCGAAGAAAAAAACGTATGTCATTTTTATAAAATAAGAATAAAATTTTATTTTAAAGATTTTTTTCGCATAATCTTAAATAAATTTTTAAGAAGAAAATCGTCTTATTATAATATTATTTGGTTATGAATTGTATTTTCCGCCATCATTTGATTGTTATATTTAATTGATGTTTATCTAAGATACTAAATCCAGCCACTAGAATTGCAGCTGGTGAACCCCTTGAGGGTAGATGACTAAATCGTCACTTAAACTCAGAAATTGACTAATATGTCTCAGATTCGAGCTATCATCGTAAAAATTTAATGACCCTATTTTAAATGTGTGTATATATAATTATTGTTTTAAAAATACGTTAAAATAATAACCTATTGTGTTTTCCTTAGTAAATTTTGTTTTTTAAAAATAAACGTTAATTTCCACATAGAGATAAAATTAATTTGTTCATTCGAAAACTTTTTAATCGTAAAGAGAGAAACAATGTTTAGTTTGACTTAATTTATCACTCCTCTTTAATATATATTAGTATAATTTCAATGTTTTAAATACCCTAAAATATATATATTTTTTGTTGCAGGTTATGAGTTCAATAATGCAGGGATTATTTGGATTACGTAAGTTCAACTCTTATCAATTATTTTTCTAACTAACAATACTCTAGTAAGGAAATCCTCTTTTACATTAGCGTTATTTATTCTCTTCTGTTGTTTTTTCATTAGAATGGACAGTAAAACTTCAACACGGATTTTGTGCTCTTTCATTTTTATATAGATAGTGGAAGTCGAGGGGTGATCCGCGATTGGAAGTAGGTGTACACCTCTTTGGAAGTATTTTGGAAGTACTTGGAAATATTTGGAAGTTATTGGAAATATTTGGAAGTACTTGGAAATATTTGGAAGTACTTGGAAATATTTGGAAGTACTTGGAAATATTTGGAATTACTTGGAAATATTTGGAATTGCTTGGAAATATTTGGAAGTACAAGTGGAAGTAGGCGTACAGCATATTAGGCCGTGGTTCACCCCCTTCGGTGGAAGTTAACTCTTTTAGTTGTCAATAAAAATAAAATGATTTTTTCCTTCCTATAATAACCTATAACAATCTATTATAAATATGCTCATAATAATTTTAAAACATTTTTGGATATAATACTTTTATCAAGCACTAATTTAAAACCATTTACAGGGAAGGGAAGGACAGACAAATTGTGTTAAAAAGACTCAGAATTTTTTAAATTAATAATGTAGTTACATATTGATGTGAAAATAAAAGAATGCGAACAACTGTAAATTCTTAGTCACATCAGCTAGTCTCATTCCCAAAATGGGTTCTAACTAAATTCAAGGGAAACGTGGCTGGTAAATATAAATCTCAACAAAAACAGTTGTGTAAAAAAGGGCCAAGTTCGATTAATAAAATCCGTTTGCCAAGAAAGTAGTGAATTCTAATATGCTACCAAGTTCAATATCATCAATTTATTAAATGAGTCGAGAATTTATTAGTAACTTCAATTAAAACGAATGTTTTTCATTTCACATGTCCCTCTATATTTTTTTATTGAATTCACATTTTTAGTTGAAATTGTTTTTCTAAAACTTGGCATTTATGCATTAAATTATTATTATTTTTGTTTGATAGGGCCTCCACCTCTCCCTTTTAGCCCTTCCATTCTCTCTTATTAAGATCTCATGATATGGTAACTAGTAATTCGTGACATACATAATAATGCGTAAAAGCCAAGTTTTTTGAAAATAATTTCAACTAAAAATGTGAATTCAATAAAAAATATAGAGGGACATGTGAAATGAAAAACATTCGTTTTAATTGAAGTTACTAATATATTCTCGACTCAGTTAATAAATTGATGATAATTGAACTTGGCAGCCCATTAGATCTCACTACTTTTTTTGACAAATGGATTTTATTAATCGAACTTGGCATTTTTTTAAACAAGTGTTTTTGTTGAGATTTCACTTCTTTTTGTAAGTTGGATGGTAATTTAGCCTGCAAGATTCACGCATTTATTTTAAAGGCTGATGAAGATCTTTTTCGATTTCTCCTTCAAGTTATTGCAATAAGTCAAATTTTAGCATTCTAGTGTCGTTGAATTTTCACTATTTCACTGCCGTGTCCCCAGATGCTTTGAAACAATAAGCTTAGGGCTAGCTCGATAGGGTTTCTTTTTTTCAATAGGCATGATTTACCTAACGTCGCTTTTATTTGAGATTTTTGAAGCTCTTAAGTTCTCGTTTGTTGTAATAAAAATGTTTTATTATAAAATGCCTAAATGACCTAAATTGATGTCAGTGAAAGACATTCGAAAAATTAAAAAATAAATCTAAGAAAGAAAGCGAGGAACACTAAATTTATGAGCTTGAAATATTGTCCATTAAAATTAATTTTATTTTGATTTGTTTGGATTTCAAATTCTTTTGAATCCATATATTTTTTAAAAATAAAAAAAGGTTCACAAATCACATCAAAGAATTATTGCGCCTATTATCGAAACTCTTATTTTTGGTCAGAATTCTATTCAGCTATAATACTTAAGAAATGTCAAAGATAGCAGAGGTATGATGTTTTCACGTTGATGTTTTCACGTTGGACATCTCTTTCTCGCTCGTATAATTATTATGTTTGGTTTCGTTTGAAGAAATTTGAATATTTCGAAATATTTTCGAATATTGTCAATAAATCACTGACTTCATCTCATTTTCTATGACATTTATTTGGCAATAAATTTAGTGTTCTCGGAAATATAATTTCGTTAACCTAACCAAGTTAATTGCATCTTTGGCGGTCAACAAATATAATAATAATAATAATAATAATAAACTTTGATGGGCCCCTTTCGCTCCACGCCCCCTCTCTTTCTAGCCTAGTACAGTTCATCACAGCCAAATCAGTGAGAAGTATTCGAAATGATTTGCTTTGTAATTAAATAATTATTTATATATATATATTCCTATAGCTATATAGTGATAAGAAAAAATTATTTATTGATTATTTTAAATAATAAAAAAATACAAATCTTTTAAAAAACAATCTTAGGAACGTAAAATATAATTATATCCACTCGATCGCGAACCCAAAGGTCGAAAATAAATTTCTTCTTCACTCCAGGGCGCAACCACAATGAGGCCTCCTCGAAAAACAATTATAAATTAAATTAAATTAGGGAACGAAGAAAAGATTTTTATATTATAGACAAAAGGATCAGCCGGGATTCGAACCAACGTTTCGGGAGAAATTCTCGCTTTATCAATGGATTTTTTTTTTAAATGAAAAAAAGAAAAAAATGTTGCTTTTTCTAATGTTTAGAAAGAAACCCTAAGAAATTAAATATTTTGTTTTAGACAATCATGGTTTACGAATTGTCTAGGTGACCAGATTACCTTTAATTTCAAATAAAAAATATAAATTTTTATAAAAAAATTATTTTTTTATCTAAATATTATATTTTACTAAATTAGGGAACGAAGAAAAGATTTTTATCTTATAGACAAAAGGATCAGCCGGAATTCGAACTCGGGATCTTCGCATGTGCGCTGCGACGCCTTTATAAGAGACTTAGCTCTTGAAGGAGACAATAAAAGAGTGTGTCTTCTGCTGGAATAATAAATTGTTCTCATCTTCGTTTCTTGAAAGAATTTTGTTTTAGTCTTCCATAAGTTTCACTCCTCGTTCAGCGGTGTTGTTTACAACTTGAAGTTTTTCTACAATTTTGAGTCCAATTTGGAAACTGCTATCATCTCTCATTCAAGAGGAATGACCATCTCTCTTCATTAACCGACTTCAAAAAAAGGAAGAGTTTCTCTATTCGACTGAATTTTTTTTTTTTTTTTTGTCTATGTACCTCATATCTCCACCAATTGTGAACCGATTTTGATGCTTTTTTGTATTGGGTTCAGTCTAGCTTCCGAATGGTCCCGTTTTTTTTTCATTGGTATTGGATCTTTTTTGATATGTTTGTTTAGGCATAACTTCTTTATTTATATACCGATTTTAATGATTCTTTTTTTATTGAAAAGAGGGTACCTTAGGGGTAGTCTCATATTAATTTGGTCAAGTTTTGATGATACGATCAATGACGAAATAATGTAAATCTCCAATTCTTATGACCAAATAATCGAAATTATAAAAAATAAAATCTTTTATAAAAAAATCTTAAAACATTCATTTAAAACTCGCAAACAAGAGAATTTCTATATTTATGAATTGAATGTTATTATCATTTTCTGATTCATTCGCCCGACGCTTTCAAAATCACTAAAAAGAGAAAAATAAAAATAATTTTTAATAAAAAAAAATAAAACCGAATTCAAAAAAATTAAATGCAACAATTAAAATAATAATAACTTAAAAATCAAATAAAATACACTAAAAGGTATAAAATAATTAATTAATTTAGTTACAACTAAACGACGAAACATTAACATGAAATTACTTTTTGAAGTCGATGCCAAACAAACTATATAAGCCAAACGTACTAAATAAGTTCCGTCGAGTGCGATTCATAAAATGTATATGTTTGGCACCGACTTCAATAAGTAATTTCATGTTAATATTTCGTCGTTTAATTGTAACTTAATATGATAGTTATTTTATACCTTTTAGTGTATTTTATTTTATTATTTGATTTTTAAGTTATTATTATTTTATTTGTTGCATTTAATTTTTTTGAATTCAGTTTTATTTTTTTTGTTAAAAATTATTTTTTTTTCATTATAATTTTTAAAGCTACACTATTATCGGCATTTGTCTTTTTTATTTGTTGCAGTAAAACCGCGTTTTTAGTAAGAATGGGTTCTTACTAATTAAAACGCGTTTCACTTAATAACTTTGTGATAACTAGAATTTATTGGTGTTGGTCCAAAGGTCTAGAATCTTCATTTTTGACCTTCCGCCTCATTTTGGGTGTTTATTTTCAAAAAGTTTTTTAAACGAAAATGTCAAAAAGTACATCTTTATTAGAAGCAAAGTTGTAGAGGATGTAATTTTTGACATTTTCGTTTGAAAACTTTTGAAAATAAACACCCAAAATAAGATAGAAGGTCAATAAATGAAGATCCTAGACTTTTGGACCAAACTCAAACAACATCTGTAAATTCTAGTTGACACAAAGGTATGCAGTGAAAAGCGTTTTAACTTGTAAGAACCCGTTCTTACTAAAAACGGATTTTTACTGCAACATATAAATATAAATATAAAGATATAGAATTAAGTGACCGCGTAATTTTTTAATGATGAAGATTGATTCTTTGTATGCTTTATATCAGATGTAGTTTTGCTTCGGTGGGCAATCCAAATGCCCGGATTGTATTTTTTGACATTCGGATTGGATTCCCGAAGGGGGGAAACAACCCTTCTGACAAAATAAATATTTTCTATAACACCTCGGATTTACTTAATGACCATCTCTTGATTTTCTTCAAAAGCTACTACTATCGGCATTAATACTGTAACTAGTATTATTTCAAAATTATTTTTCTTACGCATTTAAAAATAATAATTTATCAGAACTTATTTAAAAAATATTGCAACAAGTTGACAATTTTTGTCTATTTAAAATGGGATAATTTTTTTTAAATTTTATTCTATTTTATTATTCTTGAATTACACTAGGAAAGTTTAATGCAAGATTTTTTTCATTTAAATTCATGTATATTGTAATTCAAGCTTAAGTACTTGCTCGTAAATCTCAGCGAACTTTTTTTGTTAGAAATGCTAAGATAGTTTGTTTACCGTGAAAATAGTTTAAAGCTAGTATCCGTATTGTAAGCACGTCTCTCAATGCTTGATTTTTATTTTCAAGAAGCGTAACCTGAGTCCTATGTCCATCCATAATACTCAAAATCACATTTAAAAAACAAAAAAGATCTAATCTTTATTGTAAATAATCTTGGGTTCTAAGTAAACTCTTCCTTGACTTCTATACCTATACCAGACTTAATTGTATTTATATATGTACATTAGGAAGTGCCCAGGGCGAGGTCCAACACTCCTGAAATCCGAAAAAAATAATTTTTAATTATTATGAATACCTAAATTTTATTTTTATTTTCAAAAAATGTAAAAAAAATTTTCAAAAAATGTTAAATGTATGATAATTAAAAATATAACAGACCACCATGTGCTAATAAGTTGAACTTTAGTATAGTAATAGTAAGGGATTCTACCTGAACGAAATTGCTGGCCCTATGTCTACTATTTCCCTATGATTTTACTTATATATCCTTGAAATAGGAATTGCATTATTTTTCATTCTGATCTTGATGCAGGTGGAATAATTTTTTTTTAATTTTCATCCCTTTAATAAGTTTGAATACATAAGAAGTGGAAATCAATCTTAATTTGTGATAATTAAAAACTTTTATTTTTAACATAGAAATACTAATATCAATTGTCTAGTAATTATTTCTCTCTCTAGTCTATTAAAAACGATTTTCAATTTTTTTAACTAGATCTATTCATGATATTTAAAAAAAAATTGGAGCTGCGGAAGAAGCTAAGATAAATTGACTAAGCGCTCACGAAATTTTGTTAAATCTTATTTTTTTTTCCTTACCCAATGCCTCAAACAAAGTCACAAATTGTAGTATTCATTCAGGTTAAATCTTAGCACGTCAAATTTTTCAAAAAATTACATAGGCTCACGTCTAAAGGCCAAAAAGTCCGATATTATTATTATTATTATTTTCCACATCCTACAAATTTTCAAATGAACTTAAAAATATGTACCTACTGAATAAAAGCTTTCATTTAATTTCATTCAATTTGAACCTGCAACTTTCTCTAAAAATAATTTCATTTTATTTTTGTATCTCCTCGGCCCATTACCTGTGAGATACACTCATTTTTTAGGCTTAGAAATTTATTTGTTATTTTATTATTACTAAATTTTTTATTGAATATTGTATTTACTTTTTTAGGACCCACCCTCCAAAATTTTAAAAAATAACCAACAACTTACAAAATACTTTGCTAAGAAAATCATGATGGATTTCTTTATTTCATCCGAGACGTTATAAATAACTATTATTGTGTCAGAAAGGTTGTAATCACCCTCTCGGGATCTTATGAAATTCATTCTAAATCATCTATAATTTTTTGCTTTCTAGCTCAATCTTTACTGGAGCAAATTTTCAATCAAAATCTAAATACGATATATACTCGTATTTCAATCGGAACCTAATTATGAAATAAATTGACACGTTCTGATGTGGCCACTTGACTTTACCATACACTTCTGGTTGAGTTTGGTACAAGGGCCTACATTTTGGGCGGTTTGTTTTTGCATTTTTGGTGATCCGAGGGCCCACAAAATTTGGTTGACTTTGCTCAAATGGTCTAGATTTTTATTTTTTGATCCCTCGCCCTAATTTTGGCGCCAGAAAAAAAATAGTTTCGTTATTATAGATTTATTTTATAGTATATTTCATTTTTCTTCTTTTTTTGGTTTGAAAATATTATAATTTTAAATTTTTAAACCCCCCCCCTCCATCCCCCTTAATTTTGGGTCGATATGCACCAAAATCTAATCAGCTCTCAATCTCACTGCATCTAAACTACGTGTGAATTTTGGTTTTGATACTCTTACTAGTTTTTGAGCTAGCTCGTTCACAAAATTTGGTATCGCACAAACTAACAGAATAAGAGACTAACAGACATTTTGATGAAACAGTTATTATCTCAAAAAATATAATTCTTTCGATGTTTATTAGAGCTTTTTTGTAAACCGAAATACCATGGTTTCACGCAATTTTTTTAATCAAAATAGTTTCAGCCGTTTTTAAGATATTTCGAAAAAAAGAAGCAAAAAACCACTTTTTTCATGCACGATTACAATACTTGACCATACCCTGTATGGTAAAGTAAAAAAATAGAACGAAACTAGAGATGACCGAAGAATTTGCAGTTCAGCTCATTAACTCCTGTCGATTGAATTTAATTCTTTGAGTGTTTTAATCTATAAAAAAAAACTCATCGTAGTATTTTATTTTGGTTGTTAATTTTCAGGTGTGGGCTTACTTTTAAATAAAATTAATGAGTTTTGCTTTAAAGATAAAAGAAAGAGATTATTTTTTTAATCAAAAATAGTTTCAGCCGTTTTTTAAGCAGATATTTCGAAAAAAGAAGCAAAAAACCACTTTTTTCATGCACGATTACAATACTTGACCATACCCTGTATGGTAAAGTAAAAAAATAGAACGAAACTAGAGATGACCGAAGAATTTGCAGTTCAGCTCATTAACTCCTGTCGATTGAATTTAATTCTTTGAGTGTTTTAATCTATAAAAAAAAACTCATCGTAGTATTTTATTTTGGTTGTTAATTTTCAGGTGTGGGCTTACTTTTAAATAAAATTAATGAGTTTGCTTTCAAGATAAAAGAAAGAGATTAGCCTATACTCTGATGTCGGATTTTTTTGCAGTAAATACATTATTCTAAAAGCAAATGAACAAATCTCATCATTGTCATCTTTTGTTGCTTTTTTGTTTTGTTTATAGGAAATCCATCTTAATCCATAATCAAGGGATCGCCCACTTGAGGTTCATAATAAAAAAGAGAGAAACGCCCATTCATTTGATTATAATGAAAGGTTGTGTAAATACAATCTTGAATTCGATTTGATTATAGATTTGTAACTTGTTGTAGTTTTTGTTTCTCCATTTATTGGCATTTGGTATTTTATTTGTTAGAAGCAATTGAAAGTATTTACGCAAATAAAAAATTTATTAAAAATATTATTTTATTTTCAAATTGAGTCTGTCTTTTGTGTGATTTGATTGATTATTGAAATAAATTGAAAGTTTTTTGCCGAGAGTAGCAGAATTTTTATATATTGAAGGAGACAATAAAAGAGTGTGCCTTCTGCTGGAATTATAAATTTTATTTATAACGAGACTATAATTTCGAGAGCTTTGCCCTCTTCGTCAGTCTATTACAATTGATTCACAGGAATTAATGTATGAATGGAAAGTGAGCTTTACATGTGGTCTGAGTAAATTATGATTTACCCTTTATACTTGTTTCATTTTTTTGGCTATAGGTGGTGGTATTGGGGTTTTTATTTGCTTGGCTATTTTTAAGATACGGATTAATTAATAAAGTAAAGGGTGTGTAGTTTCAAAGTGAATGAAATAAAACTCAAAGAGATTTATACAGAGTTTGTATAAAATATTTCATTCACTTTCATTCACTATGAAACTACACACCCTTTACTTTATTAATTAATATCATGTTTCATCTAAAACCTAAACCACTTTCTCTAAGTAAAATTTCGGAAAGTTCGATTTTCCGATTCAAGAATTTTTCTGGTCAGTTATTGTATGATTTTAAAATTTCTAACGATTCAAAGATACTAATTTTTAGGGGATCGTGTTCTGATCTAATTAATTTTATATTTGATTCGTCTGGAAAACAATGTTTCTCGGAGATTAAATGGTTTGCAATTGCGCTATGACCTGAACCTCCTTTAAAAATTATTTTGTTCCCAAATGCTTGTGTTTAAATTTCGTTCTGTTTTTCCTATATATTCCTGTGAATCAATTGTAATAGACTGATGAAGAGGACAAAGCTCTCGAAACTATAGTCTCGTTATAAATAAAATTTATAATTCCAGCAGAATACACACTTTTTTATTGTCTCCTTCGATTATTGAATTGTTTGCCTGATATATAAATAGCATAATTTCGGTCTTGGTGAATGGGTCTTTCTAGAATGCCAAAAATTAACAATATTTTTCCATTGATGAAAAACTTGTCTGGACTTGTTTTTATCATCATCGTAGTTTCTTAGATTTTAAAAGACTACAATAGAATTGAATGCTTCTATCTGTGGCCTTTTTAGAAAAATAAATTCTCTCTTCCTTCTTTAAGGGGGTTCGGGACTGTTTATTATTTTTATGAGAAAATTCTCAAATTTATACCATCAAATCATTGATGTATTAAATATTTATTCCCGAAATTTGAAGTTGATCGTCTGTCCCATTACCGAGAAATAAATTATTGAAAATTGTCCTTTTAACATGGAAGTAAATGGACCGAGCTTTTAAAAGGGCTATAACTTCTATACAAATTATACCATTTTCAATAAATTTATACAGATCCATAATTCAACTATTATGAATCGAATGATACATTTTTCAATAGATTTGACAATCTAGTTACTTAGTTATTCATAAATGTAAAAAATAAAAAATTATTTGCAGCCAACAGAATATAACAAAAGCACTAGTGTAGAATTCCAACTCGATTTCTTGAAATCGTTTTTGCGTTAAATAAATGTTTATAAAAAATTTACCTCAATATTCTTTTTATTAATATTATCAAAACAAAGATTTGTATTTGAAATTAACCTCATTATTAAAAAATTTTTATTAAAAATTTTAGTGGGCAAGAGTTATCACTCTGCAGAAATACAAAAGATTGTTTCGTAGATCAACCAGATAGAGCTGCTGTCCCGAACCTCCTTAAGTGCATTGATCGGATATCTATTTTTTTATACTTGTTTTAATGATATCAGTAGCCCAGGGTGGACCCTTGCATTGTGAATAGAAGAAAGGGTCTGAGTTAATGGTATCTGTGGATGCGGGTCTTGGAAGACTGAATGTTATATGGTATATCACCAGGAGGACGGACTCTGGAAGCGAGCTCCAGCAGTCATAGGGATAAACGAATTGGTAAATTTGTTTAGTTAGTATCTTGTTTAATCGAAGGCGTGTTGAATGTTTTAAAATCAGGTATTCAGCTCAAATGTGGCTTTAGGACGATTTAGTGATTTGATGATAACAAATAATGAATGTATTTAAAAAAAATTGAATAAAATTAAATTATTTTCTTGGCGCTATGAAAGATTTTCAACTTAGAAGGGGGCCAGATATATAGCATATACCGAATAGTTCTAAGAATATAATGAGTTATAGGGGATGCTGAATCCAGACAGACAGATGGACAGAAAAACTCTTACCTAGAAAAAAATTTCTCCATCACTTTCTAAACATGATAAAAAACTTGATAATTAATTAATTTAATTATTTTTGCTTTTTTCTGTTTAGAAACGTCTGAGACGTAATTTTATGTCTGGCGGTCTGTATTCCGGTACCAACTTTAATCGGAGCTTGTATAAAGTTCGTTTTGATGCTCGTTCGTTATGATTAATAAGACTTATTGAGGCTTTGCTAGTCGGGCTGATAAACTCTTAAAATGAGTAGAACAGCTTTAAAAGATACCGAAACGTTCTGAATATACTTAACTAGAAAATTTTAATATATTTTCTAATATCATCAAAAAAATTATTTTTATTTTCAATCTAGTATTATATATAAAAAATATTACATAATTCTTAGCAGCTTTTTCGAAAGATCATTATTAAAACTCAATCTCCAACAGAACTTTATATATCTATACCTACATATTTGAAAAATGTTCGATATTTTCTTTATTAAATATTTTTATAAAATTCCAAATGATACCATATAACATAAATTTAAACTATCACCTAATTTGGAGAAATGTTTTAAGATTTTATATAGTAGTTTTAGAAACATTTATGAATAAATATGAGATAATTCTAGCTATTTTTAAAAAGCTATAATGAATCCTTAAATGGTGATATTTAATATAAAAAAATAAATGTCAAAAATTTAGGAAAAGATTTCAAGAATTTTGAAAAAATCATAAAATAAAATAAAATGACCAAATATTAGAAGGAATCACATACCGAAAGTTCCGTAGTTTCTCTCATCCATATTCGAAACTAGAAAATTATGACTGATGGAACCTCGGTAACACGTTCCGGAAAGAGAGAGAGCGCGGAAGGTCCAACCAGAAAGAAACATCAAGTTTTGCGTGATCCCAAGGGTCCAAACTCAACAAATAAATATAAATATAATAATTTATTTATTTTACAATTTCATTACAAATGTGAAATTATTGAATTTCTAGGCTAATAGTGACAGACAACACGAAATAATTTGATTCTTCCTAAATTTGTCAATATCCTTAAAACAAAGAAATTTTTGTTAAATTTTAAATTCATAGAGAGAAATCAATGTGGTTGTACTCTGCTAAATGCTATGTAAATAAACATATAAATATATAAGCATGGACCGTTTATTTTGAAAGTGGTTTGAAAAAAATCAGTTAGTCAGTGATCCATCTTAGAATCATCTCTGTTGATTCTAGTATCTGTAATATAGTATAACGTATAACGTTTGCTACTATGGTGCTTATTTTGATGATCTAAAGTCACTTATTCTTCGTAAAGCCTCATTTTTAAGAAACACACGATTCTCGTAAACTCAATATTCCTTAACTGTCAAATTAGATAAAAATCGTATTAAAGTATTTACTAACTCGTTTATCCCTATGACTTCTAGAGAATATATCCCTTTTCCCGTGACTCTTATCGGCAGACGCCTTCGTTTTCAGCCCAACACCTGAAGTTTATTTTCCTTCTTCTTTTCACGATACTGGAGCCTAAGGTTCTGTCAAAATAAAAGTATAAAGCCTTTTACAAAGTAAGCTGACGTGTTCTGATGTGGCCATCCACTTGACTTCACCATACAACCTGGCCCCTTAGTTATATTTAATATTTAATAAAATTATTTATAATCATGTAGGGGAGAGGGTTAGTTTTTGCATTTTTAGACTTCTGGGGCCCCACTGATTATGTATCCAAAATTTGGTTGAGTTTGTTACAAGGGCCTATATTTTCATTTTTTTGACCCTACACTCTCCCCCCCCATTTTGGGCGGTTAGTTTTTGCATTTTTAGACTTCTGGCCTCCCACTGATTATGTATACAAAATTTGGTTGAGTTTGCTCAAATGGCCTAGATTTTTAATTTTTAGCCCCCCTCCACACCCCTTAATTTTGGGTCGATATGCATCAAAATCTAATCACCTCTTAATCTCAACGGACCAACACTACATGTGAAATTTGGTTTCGATATTCACACTAGTTTTTGAGCTAGCTTGTCCACAAAAATTAGGTAACTAACTAACAGACATTTTGACAAAACAATTATTATCTCGGAAAATATAATTTTTTCGATGATCACTTATAAGGGCTTTTTTATGGTTTCACTCAATTTGTTTAATCATAATAGTTTCAGCCGTTTTTGAGATATTTCGAAAAAAAGAAGGAAAAAAACACTTTTTTCATGCACGATTACAATACTTGACCATACCACTGTATGGAAAAGTAATAATAATTAGCAAGAAAAACTTTATAAATGTCGGGAAACCATGAAAATGCAACAGTTAATAAAAATACATTATAAATGCGCTTGGGTGGACAGCTGGACGGACACCTTTGTATCAGAATGTTAATGTCATTTAACGATTTGGACCAAAAGCTCTTCTTATATCTCGAAACCCTTTCTTGTAAATCCTTCTGGCAGCCTATAAACTTGTCTGTCAAATAATACGTGATCAGTTCATTTATTATCCGACTACATTCTTGTCGATTATATGTCTACTTGTCAGGTCGGCGGAAATTTTTTAGCCTCGAGAAAAAATCCAATAAAAATAAATTCTTTTTTTTTAATTCATTTATATTATATAGATTACACACATCTACAGAGCTTGTTCATTTAACAAGTGAACGAACGAATAACATCCCAAGCCTTTATCGAGAGTGGCTTTTAAATTAGTCGTGTACAAAAGAAATTTTTCTCTTATAAGGCGATATTAATTAAATTAAATTACTATTTGCTTTTGTTTTTCATCTATTAAAATGAACATTTTTTAAGTAAAAGAAAAAATATTTGATACCTACAGTGAATCAGGGAAAAATATCCAGCTATTCGTACAATGTAAATTTGTAATGTTTATTTCCTCACAACTTTTCATTTTGAAAATGGGAATGATCATTTTTAACCGACTTCAAAAAAAGGAGGAGGTTCTCTATTCGACTGAATATATTTTTTTTTTGTGCCTATGTTACCTCATATCTCCGCCAATTGTGAACCGATTTTGAAAAATATTTTTTGCATTGGGTCCAGTCTACGTTCCGATTGGTCCTATTTTTTTCGTAGGTATTGAGACCTTTTTTGTTAGGTTTGTTCAGGACTAACTTCTTTGTTTATGAACCGATTTCGATGATTCTTTTTTTATTGGAAAGGGGGTATCTTAGGGATGGTGCAATATAAATTTGGCAAGTTCTGATGATAGGATCACTATTAATAACATCACTAAAAAGAGAAAAATAAAAAATTTTAAGAAAAAATATAACCGACTTGAAAAAATTAAATTCAACAAATAACATACACTAAAAGGTATAAAATAATTATTATCTTATTTAGTTACAACTAAACGACGAAATATTAACATGAAATTACTTTTTTAAGTCGGTGCCAAACATATACCTTTTATGAATCGCACTCGGCGGATCTTACTTAGTATGTTTGGTGGTGTACGCTCGCTTATAGGTATAGTTTGTTTGGCACCGACTTCAAAAAGTAATTTCATGTTAATATTTCGTCGTTTAGTTGTAACTAAATAAGATAATAATTATTTTATACCTTTTAGTGTATTTTATTTGTTGCATTTAATTTTTTTGAAGTCGGTTTTATTTTTTTCTTAAAAATTTTTTCAGATTGGGAATTAACAAATTCAAATGGAAAAATTTCATAAAACATACAATAATTTTATTATGAGTAATTAGTTATTCTTTATACCTCCCAGTGCCGTGCGGTCCATGGATGCTGTGGATGCGGCGGATCCCTAAAATTTCAAAGATTTAGATTATTTTCATAAATATCGATTTCAAAATTTCATGAGGATCTTTAAATTTTCAAATTATTATCCGTTATTTCAAATATTTCTATAAAAAACGGTTTTTGTTTAGAAAAGTATATTGGTTCTCGAAATGAAATAAAATTGTTGCATAGTTCAAAGGGCAATTAAAATGAATGATTTTTCCGAAAAGGGTGCTGATAGAAGCTTTGAAGTCCCTGAATGGTAGATTTATCTTCCAGTTCAAGCATGTCAAAAACAAGTACAGGCGGGTTTTAGTCGAGTAAAAATTGTTCTCGCTGAGGAACTATTAAAATAGTAATAATACAAAAAAAGAATAAAGATGATTCGGGAATCTTTAGACTAATCCATTTCTAAGACTTAGACTAAGATTACATGCCAATTTGTATTCACCCCCTTAAAAATGGGGCCAAAAATAAATATATAGCAATGGCTAGCATATGAGACTAAGAGTCGTCCATAAATTACATTCTGTCACATTTTCATTGATCCCCTGTATTGTGACGTCACACTACCAATTTTATACCCTATAATTTTTAATAATTGTTAATTTGACTTTTGTGACATCACAATTTTTAAAATCCCCGTGCCCCCCTGACACATTTTATTACAAATCTGAGATGCCCCCTCCCTCCTTACTGTGTAACGTAATTTATGGATCACACCTAATTTTTAACAATTTCAAAATTCGAAACATATGAATGCTTATATGTGATTTAGAATCACAAGACTGCTAAATTTTACAAATTAAGATTTAAATCTTTTACCGTGGTAGATATTTCAGAAGAGTCCACCTCACAGAGTAACCAATACCCGGATTGCTTCTTGGGCCTCGGGTTCAATTTTTGATTAAGTGAATACAACCATTCTGACATGTAATAAAAATTGCATAACATCTAGCATTCCCGTGGATTATCTAATAAAATCTAACTCTACGACTCTCGGTAAATGAATTTTTAATTAAAATACTTTGTGGTTTATAAGATTTCTTGTTTGAAAATGGATGTTCCTTTGAGTTAAATTAACTCATGTAGAGATTTCAAAGAACAACCATTTGCGAAAACAAAGTTGAAAATGCTTGAATTGTATAACTTTCTACCACCATCAATCGAGAAACAAAAGAGCTAGATTAAAATTATTTATTACTCTAAAAACTGTTTTTCCTACCCAACAATTTGTTTCCTTGCTATTTATTTCGAAAGTTTATAAGTTATTGAAAGTGTAATTAACCAAAATAAGTACTTTTTAATTAATCAAAATTTTTAACTTCTTGTTGTCTTAATAAGAGACGTACCTGGAGGCACCGAGCGATGCTCGGTAACTTCTTCCTTCAGTTAAAACCTTTATTTTAATATTATTTTTAATTTAAAATTCTGATAAAAAAGTCGATTTTTATTTGAGAGCCGTTTTCAAATTAAAAAAAATACAAATATATATAATATTCGACCACTGTACCCCCCCCCCCCACACACTCACACACCCCGCTTGACCCCACCCCCGAAACCTCGCCCTACCCCCGGATCCCCCACCTTCCTGCAGCTGTTTTTATTCAACCATATGATTCATTTTTATTCATCCAATTGTTAATAAATAAATCCTATCAAAATGTGTTGTTTTTCAGAAAATTGAGACCTGCCTTTGCGAAATTTATTTTTAAATAAATTCTTGATTATTTTTTATTCTATTAAATAAATAGAGTTCTTTATAAAAACAATTATAAAACGTTTATTAATATTTCTAACGTTTATGGAGAACAAAATATGTTAAAATCCACAATCAAAATACTTCTTCAAGGCCTTTTAGAACAATAAATTAAGGCAACCCATTGTCTGCTTGGGTACAAAAGGAAAAGAGTAACCTTTTTTAAAACCCTAATAATGGGATTTGTCTACCTGAGAATAATTAATTTGATTACGAAAAAACCCATCAAAAACAATTTTGTCGAAGATGAGACCGTGACAAATCGAATTGTCACCCCAAAAACCCCCTAACTCGTGAATTTCATCAAAATCGGTAGAGTCGTTTTCAAAATATACCAACCAAGATACAAATATACAAATAAATATACAATTTTTGCTCGTTTAATAAGAGTAGATAATGGAAAAATATAAATCTTTATAAAACAATCTAGGAACGTTTATTTTGAAACTAGACGTTTCAGGAGAAATTCTCCCTTTATCAATAGAAATTGTTTTAAAAATTGAAAAAAAAATTGTTTTTGCTAATGTTTTGAAAAACCCTCAACATTAGCGAAAATAATTTTTTTTTAATTTCTATTTATAAGGGGAGAATTTCTTCTGAAACGTCTAGTTTCAAAATAAACGTTCCAAGATTGTTTTATAAAGATTTGTATTTTTCATTATATTAAAAACAATCAATAATTATTTTTTCTTTTCAATATAAGAGTATAATCAACATAATTTGAAAAAAATTGCTTGTAATTTTTTGCCTATAGTTTTAAGGAAATCAAAAATCTTTTAAAATTGTATTTTATGACATCGCCTTAGTGCCGTGTTTCCTAACCTAGGGGTTATTACCCCATAAAAGCTATTTTAAGGCGTTAATCAGACTAATTAATAAAGTTGGGCAGAAAAAATTTCTAGTTCTCAAAGTATATTTGTTTATATTGTCAAGGGTAGGCTTAGGTAATTTTCATATTTAAATAGTACCTAATTACACCATCAAAGTTCTACAAATTGAAATTGAAAGAACATTGAGAATTTTTACTAGAAAATCAAATGGTAAATAATCATAGTCAATAATCCTAATACCTAATTTGTTATATTTTCTCATTAATTTATTTAACAAGGGGTAAAGACAAATGACTTGCTTGTTCTTAGGAGTGATACAACTGAAAAGATTAGGAACCATTGCCCTATGGCCAGTTGTAAGTCGGATGGTAAAATCTTTGTAAAAGATGGCCAATCAGATGAAAGTGCGTGCCATCTGATTGGCCATCCGGCCAGGCACAAGGTGAATTCTAAGGTTTTACCCTTTGTCAACGTTTAAAAAGAGTTTACCCACCGACATACACATACAACTGAAAATATTAGGAACCATTGCCTTAGGGCCAGTTGTATGTCGGATGGTAAAATCTTTGTAAAAGTTGACAAAGGGTAAAACCTCTGAATTCACCTTGTGCTCTGCCGGATGGCCAATCAGATGGCACGCACTTTCATCTGAATGGCCATCATGCCGGGCACAAGGTGAATTCTAAGGTTTTACTCTTTGTCAACGTTTAAAAGAGTTTACCCACCGACATACAACTGGCCCTTAGTATCAGATAATTCTTGATAGGAATGAAACAATGAACTTTCAGTGCCTGTCATCTGATTGGCCATCCCAATCCCTCCATTTACCATCTACCCTGTGTTAGTGTTAAAAAGCATTTACTTTGCGACATACAACCGGCCCTTAGAGTATCAGACAATTCTCGATAGGAATGAAACAATGAATTCAATCATGATTTCAAATAGAAGCCAAACGGATGGGTTCGGCATTAAGTACACAGTCACATCCGCGCATTGCGCCTCTACTAAACAGCACTGTATACAAAATGGGTACAATGAGAGCATTGAGTAGCCTTATCACTCAGAGGCCTTGATTAGAAGCCAACTGCAGGTTCAGCTCTTTTCGCTTACTCTACATCAGATTGTCCAAGAAGTTCTTTTTAACAATAAATGCTAAATCAGTTTCTTTAACGCCTTCGCATTTATATTCACTTTCAGATAACTTTTTATTTAAAATAAAAATTAAAAAATACATATCTTAAATTGAAAGTTTTTGCCGAGAGAAGCAGAATTTTTATAAAGTGAAGGAGACAATAAAAGTGTGCGTCTTCTACTGGAATTATAAATTTTTAATTTATTTATAACGTTATAAATAAATTAAAAAATTTATAATTCCAGTAGAAGACACACTCTTTTATTGTCCCCTTCAATACATATCTTATTAATTAAAATCTTAGCAATTATTATTTTTATATATACTCAAAAAATACAAATCTTTTATAGAACAATCTTAAAAACGTATATTTCAAACCAAACGTTTCGGGAGAAATTCCCACTTTATCAATGGAAATTTTTAAATTTCAAAAAACACAGTGTCCTTTGTGAACTCCTGAAGATGGGCCTATACCCCGAAATATATATATATATATATATATATATATATATATATAAAGAGTCATGCTAAACAAGCATCTGATCTTTTATTTATGTGAAACCTACCTAGTATTTTATATTTAAAAAAATTTTAAAAAGTTTCAAAAAAAAATTCTTTACTTTATTCTATTGATTAAGTGAGAATTTCTCCCAAAACTTTTGGTTTGAAATATACTTTTTTAACGGGGAGTCGGGTTAGAGCCTGGGTAGCATATAAAATTTCTTCGGGCTAAAACTCGGCTCCCTCACTAACACTACTAACACTTTACTGATGTATTGTCTAAATAGTCTTTGTTCCCGATGAAAATAAATAAATAATTAAATACGTTTTTAAGATTGTACTATAAAAGATTTGTAGGTACTTTTTAAATATTTTAAATACAATTAAGAAATATTTTTTTTCTTTTCAAAATTTTATTTCACATAAGATATATTAAACACGTTATCCAAATCACTGTTACCCACATTATGGGTTTAAAGTCCCCATTTCATATATTATTATCACTATTATTGTTTTTAATATATGGTGACATGTTTAATTTGATTAAATCCATATAAAAATATTTCATATATTTTATCTAAAATGTTTGGAATTATTTATAAAACCGAACTATTTTTTTCAACCCCGCGTTTCAAAAGTAATAGTGCGTATGCACACATTACACACAAACACAGAATACAATAGATTTTAATAGTTAAAAAAAGATTGAGAAGCCATTTTCTCATGGGAATTTTGTAGATAAAATATTTAAATAAGCTTTTACCTGACGTATAGACAAACTAAAAAAAAAAAAAAATGCACTTTAATAATGAAAATTATTTCTCACAAAATCTAGCTTTCGTTATTGTTTATTTAAAAAGAAATTTGTTATTGGGTTAGAAATTTCATTTTTCTTAAATATTTTACAACAAAAATAAATATTTTTCTTTTATATTAATATAGATTTTGGGTGAAAATTTTCTTCAATTTTAAATGAAAAATAAAAAAAAATATTATAAATCACAACTAAATATCTTAAAAATTTTAAATAATTGTTCATAAGGAATGAGCTACATATTTAGAAAATACGATACCAAACATTTTAGAAATAAATTGACACGTTCTGATGTGGCCTTCCACTTGACTTTACCATACACTTCTGGTTGAGTTTGGTACAAGAGCCTAGATTTTCATTTTTTGACTCGCCCCCCCCCCCTAATTTTGGCGCCAGAAAAAAATATTTTCGTTATTATAGGTTCATTTTATAGTATATTTTATTTTTCTTATTTTTTTAGCTTGAAAATATTATAATTTTAAATTTTAGCACCTCCCCCCTTAATTTTGGATCGATATGCACCAAAATCTAATCCGCTGTTAATCTCAATGAACCAATTTTACTTAGAGAAAGTGGTGTAGGTTTTAGGTGATACATGATATTAATTAATAAAGTAAAGGGTGTGTAGTTTTACAGTGAATGAAATAAAACTCAAAGAGGTTTATACAAACTCAATATATTTCAGATTATTAGTCCATTATCATGAGTTTACAGGTTAAAAACGTTTTTAACATGTAAACTCCTGATGATGGACTAATAATCCGAAATATATTGAGTTAAACCTCTTTTGAGTTTTATTTCATTTACTGTGAAATTCCACACCCCTTTACTTTATTAATCAATGAACCAAAACTAAGTGTGAGATTTGGTTTTTATATTCACACTAGTTTTTGAGAGAGCTCTTCCACAAAAATTTGGTAACCCATAACAGACTAATAGACATAGATAACTAACAGACTAATAGACATTTTGACAAAACAGTTATTATCTCCAAAAATATAATTTTTCGATGTTCATTTATTAGAGCTTTTTTATAGACCGAAATGCCATGGTTTCGCCCAATTTTTTAATCTAAATAGTTTCAGCCGTTTTTGAGATATTTCGAAAAAAGAAGCAAAAAACAACACTTTTTTCATGCACGATTACAATACTTGACCATACCCTGTATGGAAAAGTAAAAATTCTAGATTCTTTAGTGGAAGATTTATTATTTAAATTTAAAATACTTTAGTACTAAAGTTATAAGTGGTGTATCATAAATTTTTTGACATTTAATCATCGAAAGTTGCTTTTCCATGGGACCCCAAATTTATTCAAAACTAATAAAAAACACTTTTCAACAAATTCAATACATTCTTAGTATTTTCGCAATAATTTGTCTCAACCTACAGCCAGTAATTGAATTCTCATCATTAAAAAATAAAATACAAAATTCCGGTATATCTTTAAAAGTTTAAAATGCAAATATTAATAAAAATACTAATTATTAAAAAAATAACACGTTTGCCTTGAATCTCTCCTTATTATCATTCGATTATTATTTTAAAGTTAATAGTCAATAATAAGAGAGAAATTCCAGAGATGATACTAAAACACATGGTAGAGTCCGCTATTTTTTCTTAAGATATTGGATTTCATAGCCTATCGAGATTTATAACCAACCATTAACTATTTATTACAATAAGGAGTTTTTCTTCCTAATGTATTTTCGCATTCAAAACGCATCGCATTCCGGACACATACATTATTGCAATTTTCTCTTTTTAAGATTGAAATTCTTATTTTTAACCGACTTCAAAAAAGGAGGAGGTTCTCAATTCGACTGAATTTTTTTTTGTCTATGTTACCTGATATCTTCGCCAATTGTGAACAGATTTTGATGATTTTTATGCATTGGGTTCAGTCTAGTTTCCGATTGGTAAAAATATAAATTTCATTGGTATTGGACCTTTTTTGTTATGTTTGTTCAGGCATAACTTCTTTGTTTATGAACCGATTTTAAGGATTCTTTCTGCGTTTGGATCAGTATAGCTCCAAGACAGTCAATATATCTATTTATTTATTTATTTTATGTATGTTCAGCGAGAACTTTTTGCCACGTGGGCCGATTTAGATGATTCTTTTTTTTGGAAAGGGGGTACCTTAAGGGTGGTCCCATATTAATTTGGTCTAATTCTGATGATATGATCAATGACGATATAACGTAAATTTCCAATACTTATGAGCAAATAATCGAAATTATAATAAATAAAATATTTTATAAAAAAATCTTAAAACATTCATTTAAAACCCGCAAACGTTTCGAAAGAATTTCTATATTTATGAATTGAATTTTATTATCATTTTCTGATTCATCTCTTACGAGATGCTTGCAAAGTATTATATTAAGTCACTATTAATAACATCACTAAAAAGAGAAAAATAATAATAATTTTTATTTAAAAAAAATTAAATGCAACAAATAAAATAATAACTCAAAAATCAAATAAAATGTACAAAAAGGTATAAAATAATTATCTAATTTAGTTACAACTAAACGACGAAATATTAACATAAAATCATTTTTTGAAGGTTCTAAACAAACTATATATGCGCCAAACGTACTAAGTAAGATCCGTCAAGTTCGATTCATAAAATGTATATTTTTGGCACCGACTTCAAAAAGTGATTTCATGTTAATATTTGGTCGTTTAACTAAATTGGATAATTATTTTATACCTTTTAGTGTATTTTATTTGATTTTTTGAGTTATTATTATTTTATTTGTTGCATTTAATTTTTTTGAAGTCGGTTTATTTATTTATTTTTATTAAAATTATTCGATTTATTTAATCTTTTAAAGGAAATAAATATATTCATTTAAGATCATGATTGATTTTATAAGTAGTGCATTGGCATGCATAATATACAATCCATTTAAAAAAATCTAATTGTTATTTCTGATTTGCACCTAATATAAGCAACCTGACAGTAATTGATTCGATAAACTGAAGCAAGGTGAAAGAATAAATAGAAAAATAGAAACATAAAAAACTTAATGTTTATTTGCACTTTTGAATAGAAACGAGCGTCAAAACAATTCTTAAGGTTGCCTTTGCTTGAAAAAATCATTTTAATAAAGAAAAACTGTTATGGATGCAAAATGCCTCGCCTTGAAGATACCAAATGCATTATTCTACGAGAGATAAAGTTTTTTAAAGAATTTTTAAACATTAGCTAAGATACTTACTGGTTCACATTTTTCTTGCTGAATATAAAACGACAAGTAAGTATATCCCGATTATATGAAATGTTTATTTTTTTTAAACATTACTGATTTAATATTTCCTAATTTAGCTTAACCCACTAAAGGGAAGGTTGCTCAAGAATCTTCTTGTTTACTCTCTATAGAAAATCTATTATAAAAGAGAAAAAATATGGAAAAAAATTACTGTATCATTTCTATAAATTGTTTAGTAATTTATTTTTCAAATAACGGTTTAAGCTAGAAACACAGCGGTGTAATTTTTTTATCCAAACTTGAGTATGAAATTCTAGCTACAAACGATTGATTTATAAAATTAAACATAATAAAAAATTAAGTAAAATTACAAGGTAGGTTCACATAAAATAAAACAAATATATGTTATGAGTTTTTATCTCGATATATATATTTCGGGTTTTGAGTCCATCATTCCCCAAGGCACTGTAATCTCCCCCACACTCTTCCTAATTTATATAAACGACCTCATCGATCAAAGGTCAAACCCCACTCATTGTTACGCCGTCGATAGCACTCTGCACGGCAAACCCTCACTCCCGAATAATCGAATCAATGTTGCCTCCTCAATCACTCTCGACCTAGACAAACTAAATAAATGGGCCTCTCAAAATTTAGTTAACTTTAATGCAAACAAGACTCAATGTTTTCTAATTTCTAGGCTCGAAAATAAAAATTTCCCCTAATATTCACTTCGATTCGAATACCCTAAAAATGTGTGACAGTCTATCTATGTTGGGCGTCTCTGTCGCATCTGACCTGTCTTGGAATGAACACATGTCCTCTGTGGCGAAATCTGCAGCAAGGAAGTTTGGGTACTTATTCAGGTCCAAGCGATTTTACAAGCCCCCACATCTTCTCACCATCTATAAGGCCTAAATCTGGCCCTGTCTCGAATACGGCTCTCATCTATGGAGAGGAACCTCTAAATATTCTCTTGCTACCCTGGATGCAATTCAGAAACGAGCCGTCAGGCTAATTGACGATTCTACCCTCACCATCGCTAGCTCATCGAAGAAATGTCTCTGCCCTTTCCCTTTTCTATAGATACTATCACGGCAGGTGCTCTGATGAGATAAAATCAATAATTCCCCCCAAAGCATGCTTTGCACGTAGCACGCGTTTTGCCGTCTCCCAACAATCTTTCGCGGTCAAATTAGAAAAGTGCCGGACCACTTCATTCGCCAATACATATATCCCCATGACTTCAAGGAACTGGAACTCTCTCCCAGCCTCCATCTTTCCCAGCACTTATAATCTTCAAACCTTCAAAATCCGAGTGCATAAACACCTACGTCTACACCCTCTCACTTAATCAACTTTCCCTTCTCTTCGGTAATGCAAGGGTCTTTCGAGATCCATAGGGGCTGAATCTTTACTGGTGCACCCCTTCTTGCATTTGATTGCATTAAAAAAAATCATCATGAATAACATAGAAATCTTCACCTTGAACCAACATCTAACTCTAAAAATTATAAAATTAAACGATTGATAACTCCAAAAAAACAATTATATTTTAGGTATTCTGATTTTCTGCATTTTCGAATCGAAAATTCCGAAGCTAGAAATCCCAAAATCTAATAAGCTCTTTGTTTTGGAAATAGTAGGATTTT
Source organism: Forficula auricularia (assembly GCA_024734495.1). Classification (NCBI taxonomy): domain Eukaryota; kingdom Metazoa; phylum Arthropoda; class Insecta; order Dermaptera; family Forficulidae; genus Forficula; species Forficula auricularia. Next base: position 86,611,115 of record JALMQS010000099.1, read on the forward strand.
GGCTTTTTACGGTTTTCTGTTTGGAATCTACAGATCTACAGATAAATAAACAGGTGCAGAATTACTTTGTACCTACCACCTCTATGTTCTCTGAAAGTTTATTTACCAAAATTTTTTGAACGGTTTTAGAGAAATTTCGAAAGTTTGTTTCCAAAAATGAACTAATATACATTATAAATTTGAAATACGTAAAATATTATAAATCTGACTAAAAAATAAACTAAGATGATGATAATTCGTCCAAACTGCATTCTGTAACGAAAATTTGTCCATTTTTGGGGTCATAATTTCAAGAGTCCGATCTCTAATTTATATTTTCCAATGAATACCATCACCTTAATTGAATTGTTTTGATTTCAAAAAAACACACAGACAGATTCTTTCATATACTTCCAAACAAACACAAATATGCAAAGAGATAAAAAAAAAGAATTCTTATTCTTATTTTAAGTAATTTTAAATATCGTAAAATAGATCTAAAATACTAAATACCTACATAATTAAGTCAACTTTATCACTAAGGGCTAAATACACTAAATGACTTATCAATAAACCTGTTGTTAGTGAAATTGGTTTAAGTTGTCCTATACAAATTAGACTAAATTACAGGTTTACTAATACAAAATTAGTTTCGCTTTCATTGGTGCTAATGGCCCTAAATAAATATCAAAGCCATAAATTAATCATTTGATATAATTACATGTCGTTTAAAAATAATAATATAAATTCAAAATCCTTCCACTACCTAAAATAAAAATAAATATTTTGATTTCAAAAATTGCTGTTTTGTAACAATACTCTTGAAATACACGAAAATCGCCTTTTCCAGAGATTTGACAAAATGTAAAGTCAAAAACTAGAACTATTGCTCTCTATCCAATGCAAATTTCAAAATTAGCCTTCCAAAGAGACCCAGAAAAATGCCTAAAAACAAAGATATCAAGATTTTTTTTTTTTGAGTTGTGTTTTTAAAAATATATATTTTTTTTTATTTGGTTGTCTTCGGATACTAAATCCATTTAAATAGTTTCTGTTGAGTATGATAGTTTTATCATGGACTAGTTCTGTTAGTTAGGGAGCTGAGTTTTAGTCGGTCAAAATTTTTATTCAACCGCAGCGAGCAAGGCCTGAACTTGAGCCTCTTGCTCCACCATCGTGATCAAGACATCGATGCAGAAGCGATGCTCTAGCACGCTCGGCTACCCGACTCCCTTATTTTTAATTGCAATTAATTTGAAAACTTTGTGTACAGCGATGTCTTGTTGATGGACAGAGCTCCCCAAAAAATATTTTAAAAATCAAGAAAAAACTATTATGGGCACCTGTACAGCTTAAGGATCACCAAATACTTTACATATTAATACAGGACAGCCTGTCAAAATCCTATAGAAAATTTAACAGTTTTTGGCATCATGAATTTCAGCGCCCCATGCGAGCAAGAATGAAATCTTGGTGGTTGGGCTGGCCCAGTGTTTAGCGTTCACGCTTGCCAATCAAGCAATGGTTCAAATCTGACTCTTACATGTGATATTTTCTATTAAGCGCTATATGTATTTTCATCCTAGCCCGCTAGAGGGCGCAGTTTTCATGATTCCGAAAATTTTGACAGGCTGTCCTGTATTGATATATACAGTGTTTGGGATCACTTAGTTCAATTAGTAATAGCTCCACGTATGAAATATGAAGGACGTTGGTTTGAAATTCTCCACTGTTAAAATCTTTATTATATTCCTTATTATTTTTAGTAATGACTCCTCTTTCTCTCTAATTGCGATCTAGCTATTTTTTATTTTTATTATATTTTTTTATTTACTGATACATATAAGTAATATTATATTTCATTTGATGAATAAAGAGAGATTTGTTGTTTATCTCGGTAAATTCTTTAAGTGATTTCTCGGAAGTAGCGATAAGATAAATCGTTGTTTACCTTTGCCTGCTCAGGATTCATTTCGGATCTCCAGGCAAAAGAAATGACATCATATCTTCGAAATTATATTACACAATCACAGCCAACTCTTCAAATTTTTATTTTATTTTTGAAATTAAAACCAAACACTTTTCATTGATAGGATTATTATTTTTAGAAAATTGAATCAGCTGAAATTTTAGATTCGATTTCAAATGATTCACATTCATTGGAGTTGAATGAGCTGGAATTGATTTTTAAAGTTTTTGTTAAAATATGCATGTACTTTTTGGACAATTTGAGAACTTGCTTAAGTTTGTGGGATTGAAAATGTCTTTATATATTGGATGTGTTGGAAGAGAATTGATTTTTATAGCATAGTTCAAAGATAATATCTCTCTTCTAACTTTTAGGACCGGTTGTATGTCGCAAAGTAAATGCTTTTTACCACTAACAAACGGTAGATGGTAAATAGAGGCACTGGGATGGCCAATCAGATGATAGGCACTGGGATGGCCAATCAGATGATAGGCACTGAAAGTGTCTGTTATCACTTTCAGTGCCTATCATCTGATTGGCCATCCCAGTGCCTCTACTTACCATCTACCGTTTGTTAGTGGTAAAAAGCATTTACTTTGCGACATACAACCGGCTCTTAAAAGGGGTTCGCAAGACTCCACCAGAAGACTTGAAATTGGACTTGTCCTGAAAGCTCCCAAAGCTATTCTGATACCCAAATTATTTGGGTTATTTTGGTATAAGATTAGAAAAGAAGTGGATAAATCGTATATTAAAATCTTGTTTTAGGGGAAAAAATATAAATTATTAAAGTAGAAGTGTGTAGTTCCACAGTGAATGAAATAAAACTCAAAGAGGTTTATACAAACTCAATATATTTCGGATTATTAGTCCATCATCAGGAGTTTACAAGTTAAAACTAATAATAATTGAACGAGTGATCACAATTTTTAACATCTAAATCATATGTACCAATATAACAAAATATAACATTCAAATCTTACATACCAACATAACATAATAAAAAACATCAATAAAATTAAAATTTAAAAATTGTTTTATTGTTATATTGGTACATATGATTTAGATGTTAAAAATTGTGATCACTCGTTCAATTATTATTGGTTTTAACTTGTAAACTCCTGATGATGGACTGATAATCCGAAATATATTGAGTTTGTATAGACCTCTTTGAGTTTTATTTCATTCAGTGTGAAACTACACACCCTTTACTTTATTAATTAATATCATGTTTCACCTAAAACCTACACCACTTTCCGTAAGTAAAAAAAGAAAAAATATAAAATGAAATTTTCACAGCACTTACCATGGTCCGTCCACTGATTCAAAAACTCACCAAAAGTTTCGAACCTAATAAACAAATATGTTACGCTAATTAACAGGGTGTTATTCAAATCTGTTTTAAAAAGCTTAAACTTATTGTACATAAATTATTCTATGTCATTTTCCAAAAATTGCTACTCTCGGTAAAATACCAATTTAAAATTATATTTTAATGAAATGATTAAGGGGCCAGTTATGGGAAAAGTTGAAATAAAATTTATCTCTTATTTAATCCTTTTAAGCAGACAAAATTGATATTTTACACGTTTCGAGCGCTACACCGCTGCTGGAAAACATCAGTGCATGTTTTAAATTTTTTTTTTTTTTTTTTTAAGGGAGAAGGTTTTTTTCCCCCTTCCTGGCTTTTGGTCAGAACCATTTAGCCAATCACATTCTTTGTATTATTTTATAATTTTAAATATTTACACTAGCCCTTAGTACAAATCTCTGAAGAGCCATCACAACTTTTTCACTGCACTCACACAAGGACAAAAGAATGTTTTAAATTTTTGTTTTAAACTTTTTATAATAAATTTTAAAGGGTGGAATTGAGGTTTATATAGTACTCGCCCAAGTTACAAAAACACGCACAGTTGATCTCCAGCAGACGTTTTACATTTATTTTTGTTAATGGAGAATGGTGTAGGTTCTTGGTGAAACATATTATTAATATTAGTACTTTGTTTTACATTTAGAATCATTTCACTGGTAAACAAGCTATTCCAACAGAACAATTGCAATTAATGTCATTCGTTCTGCCTTTATTTTACATATATAGAACCCATCATCCCCGCACCACTTGAGATCAATGTACTCTAGATAATTATAATTTTATGTTGTGAATTTTTGGAAAGGCAGCCCTAGGTTAATGAAAACTACAATTCCGAATAAAATTATTTATTGGATTGTCATGTTCATCCTCTTAAAAATTGACTTTTCGGAAGATCTTCTCTCTTACTTCAGACTTTAAAAGTATCATCGAAGTAAGCTTTTAAAATGTGCTTGATCTTGACTAGTGTTAGAGTTTATCGAGGGGTGATCCGCGATTGGAAGTAGCTGTACATCCCTTTGGAAGTATTTTGGAAGTACTTGGAAGTACTTGAAAATATTTAAAAGTAGTTGGGAATATTTGGACATACTTGCAAATATTTGGAAGTGTTTGGAAATATTTGGAAGTACTTGGAAATATTTGGTAGTACTTGGACATATTTGGAAGTACTTGGAAATATTTGGAAGTACAAGTGGAAGTAGGTGTACAGTATATTAGGTCGCGGTTCACCCCTCGGAGTGTGTCATAAACATGAACACAATATTTTTTTTAAACCTTAAGAAGGATTGAAGATCGTCCCCAACCTCTGATTTTAAGAGGATTAAAATGACGTTCCAACAAATAATTTTATTGGACCACAAAGAGAAACAAAGAGGTTGTCCTCTGCTTGATGCAAATAAACATACACACAACAAATATATATCGAGATGATATATCTGTATATATATCGAGATGATGTATCTGTATATATATTATTTGTTTGATAATAATATATAATATATATACAGATATATCATCTCGATATATATGTGTGTATGTTTATTTGCATCAAGCAGAGGACAACCTCTTTGTTTCTCTTTGTGAATCAACAACTCTGCTACTCTCGGTAAAACAAAAACTTTTTCAATTAAATTTTATTGGAATTTGTTCTTTTTGGGGCTACCATTTCCATTGAATTCTATCAATCCATCTCCAAAAAAAATACTTATACAATTTTATAGATATTTTTTAATTGAAAAGTTTTTGTTTATTATTATCAACCTCCTTGTTTCTCTTTATAATTATTATTATTAAAATTATTATAATGAATAGATGTCAGCTCATTTACACGCTACTAGTATTTTGCAATTGTTAGATCTAACGCGAGTTAAATTTTCTAGCTGTGTATACGCAACTCCGGAGAGGATAAGCCTTTCTGACATTAAATTAAATCTATCAAACACTCCTTTGATAATCTCTTGTCAGAGTTATTAAATTATTTTCTAAAAATTATTATTAAATATTTAAAAAATATTATGTGAAAATATATAATTTTTTATTAAAAGGATTTAGTTTTTAAGGTCTTAAAATCTTTGATATTAGTAGAATATTTTTATATTGCATTATCAGAGGGATTGTCCCCCTAGAAGTTGAACCCGTCCGGGCAAAGGAGAGATACTTATTTTCTGCTTTAATGATATAATTTTTCTTATTTTGAATATATTTTCCCTTGTGGACCTGGGATAGAATAGGTCCACAGTATCCCTTAGTCTTAAATTCTTTGATATTAGTAGAATATTTTTATATTGCATTATCAGAGGGATCGTCCCCCTAGAAGTTGAACCCGTACGGGCAAAGGAGAGATACTTATTTTCTGCTTTAATGATATAATTTTTCTTATTTTGAATATATTTTCCCCTGTGGACCGGGGATAGAATAGGTCCACAGTATCCCTTAGTTTTAAATTCTTTGATATTAGTAGAATATTTTTATATTGCATTATCAGAGGGATCGTCCCTCTAGGAGTTGAACCCGTCCGGGCAAAGAAGAGATACTTATTTTCTGCTTTAATTATATATTTTTTCTTATTTTGAATAGATTTTCCCCTGTTGACCGGGAGTAGAATAGGTCCACAGTATCCCCTGCTTGTTGTAAAAGGCGACTAAAAGGGGTTGTCATGAGGCTAACAACCCCATTCCGTAAAAAACTTAGCAGTTACACAAGGGTCTCATCGTCTTGGAACCAAACGGATTTCACGGAATGGACCACACAGGAATAATGACTTGAGAATAGGCGCCCGCGTATTAAATGAAGGGACAGCGTAGAAGGGGACATAGAGAATGTTGCAATCGGTCATCCTAGGGACATAGTCATTCGCAGAACGATGCTTAAAGACCACTAGAGTCTGTAGAACCAAGCAAAGAAGAAGATTGTACTTTTATTGTATTATCAAAATTTGAAAAAAAATTAAGAAACTTTTAAAATAAATTATCTACTCCAAAAAGTGGTTCCTCGCACAGGAGGAATTTCCATTACAAATTTAATTTTAAATGTAACTTACAAAAATTATTCTTTACCATACTGCGTATGTTAAAATAATAGCATGATTTATTCATTTGAAATGCTTTTTATAATGGAAATTTGTCCCTTGTTGTGGACCAACCTTTTTAAAAGAGTATGATCTCAATTTTTAAATGCTTCTATTTTATTATTCTTATTACTATTTCTTTGCCCTTCTTAGTATCATTTCACTTAAAGAGTGCATGGATCTTATAGAATAATTTATAAACTCGTTTGGACTTGTTTTGTATCATTTTCGTAAATTCTTAATGTTAACAAATAACAAGAGAGAGGATTCCTCTGTTTTTTTTTTTTTGTTTGTTTTTTTTTTTTGATGAAAACTTTTTCAATTCCTTCATTGATCAAATTCATATGAACTGAGTATGAGTATTTTTTTAATAATCAATGATAATAATTATTTAAAAGTTCTAATTGCCGATAGTGATTTCTAATGATGATGATAGTGATTTCTAATGATGAACTGGAGGAGACATATAAAAGAGTGTCTTTTGCTGGAATTTTAAATTTTAAATTTATTTATAACGAGACTATAGGCAATTAAAAATGTATAATTCCAGCAGAAAACACACTCTTTTATTGTCTCCTTGAATTTATAAAAATTCTGCTACTCTCAGCAAAAAGAAAAGTAATTGAAAATTCATATGAACTGTTCAGCTTTAAGTGGAGCAACACGGCTGATTCTCAACAAGAGAGGAATTTCCATCACAGAATTCATTTTTGACAATTTATTATTTAATTTTTTTTTTTTTCTAAATTGATAATGTAAATCTCAATTTTAAGGGATCTCACTAATCGAAAAGGCAACGCAAAACCACCCCTGTGAAAAAAATTTTCAGGAAAAGTTACAGTGTAGAGAAGTAGCAGAATTTGTTTCTTGAGTATACAATTTTTTAACTACTTTAGTTTTTCAAAAATTTTCAAAAATAACTACATGAAAAAAATAAATGAATATTGAATACTAGATCTTCAAAAAAACGTATAATTCTGAACAGTGTAAAAATGATCACATAGCCAGCCGTTAGCTTTCAGAATTTTTTTTTCAAAATTTTTGAGACATTTTTGAGAAATTTAAAAAACCGAAAACAGTTCTGTAAAAAATAACTCTAAATAAATTATATTTTAAAAAAACTTAAAAAAGTACAAAATAATGTAATAATCAAAAATTGTGTGTGGGGGTGGGGGGGGGCAGCAGAAACTTGTACTTTTAATTAATTTCGACAAAGTACCCCAGACTTTTTGATTATTACATTATTTTGTACTTTTTAAAAGCGTCTTTTTTAGTTTTTTTAATATAATTTTTTTTACTTTTTAGTGTTAATTATATTTATAGAGAAAAGTTTGCCGAATTTAACAGAATGAAATGTATTTATTTTTATTATTTTTAAATAATTTCATTTAAATTGAGTAGGTAAACAATTATTTTTATAGATAAATGTTTGCGTAATTTAACAGAACAAAAGTCACATAGGTAAATACATACATACATACATACAGGTGAAGCTAATATAAAGCGTGTAAAAAGGTTATCTCCAACAAAAGACACATTTTTAAAACAGTTCTATGAGAAAAATAAGATAATTAGTTTATCTTTTTAAAGTAAAATTTAGTACACTTTTTCACAATTTCTCTAATATAGCTGTAATTGTGATTAAAATCATTCGCTTCTATAATAATTTTGTAACAGGAATAGCAGAGAATTGGACAAAAATTAAAACATAAAATTTATATTAAATGGTCCAGACCTTTCGTCAATTTATTTTGACATCCTCAGTGGCCCATAATCACTCTTTGTCAAAAAACAATTTCACTCTACGATATTTTGTCGTATAGTGAAATTGTTTTTGACAAAGACTGATTAATTGGGCCACTGAAGAAGTCAAAATAAATTGGCGAAACGTCTGGACCATTTAATAAAAACTCTGTTTTTAATATTTGTCCAATTCCCTGCTATTCCTGTTAAAAGAGAATGTTTGCCCTATAAGGCTTATAAAAAAGCTTCTTATGATAAATAATAGCGTTGATATTACTTTATAACTAACCCTTTGCTTTCAAAAATTTAATTATCAAAATCTTATGAACCACTTTTGATAAATTTATATTAATCAAATAATAAAAAAAATTATAAAAATTATTAAATGAATTTATCTTTTAATTTTTGAAATAATTTCCATCTTTTTTCAAAAAAAGACACCCAAAAAGATACTTAAATCTTTGTTTTCACTATAAAAATTATGTTCCCCGACAAAGGACGAATTTCTATTACAGATTTCTATTGTGTAAAATTAAAAAAATTTCAAATGGTTATTTGTCAGAAGTGCATTTTGTAATTAAATTGAGTCCTTTATTGTTAACCAACTTTTTCAAAAAAGTTTCATCTCTATTTTATTTTTATTATTATTTTTTTTTCCTATTGAATGCCATCACCTTAATCGAATTGTTTTGATTACAATTTCAATGAATTAGTCATGTATTACTCTAACTGTAAAACTTGTTCTTCCGGGTCTCAATAGTGAATACTGATCTGTTGAGTAGTAGAAATGGCGAGTGTGTGCGTGTGAGTGAATGTATCAGTGTGTGTGTGTGTGCTGTGATGGGCTGTTTGTTCTCTATGGAAATCCAATCCGATTCATACAAAAGCCTCGTTAAAATGAGTTGCCAAACCCAGCCAGGAACCTGTTGTTGCTTTGATCTATATTATTTAGCGTTATTATGCCATTCCACGGACAGGTTTCCGTACAACTTGACAGTCAAAGAGACACCATCAACAGAGATGACCCTTTCGTTTAAGACAAATCACCAAATTAAATGGGTTTTATAATAAAAAAAATGGAATTTTACTATTCAATTGTATATTAATACAATTCTGATGTGTTTACTCCATATCACATGGCTTTTACTTGGGATCCGGAAAATTCATCGACCACAATTCATCGACGATAATTCATCAAAAATAATTCATCGACTAGACAATTGGTCGACGATCAGCTCATCGACAACAATTCATCGATATTTCCGATAGATTATCGTCGATGAATTGCGGTCGATGAATTTTCCTAGAGCCCTTTCACTTAGGGGCCATCCATAAATTACGTCACACGAATTTTATGATTTTTGGTATTCCCCCCGCCCCGTCCTTGTCATAGATGGCCACATTTCTGTGACCCCCTCCCCTGGTGTGACGTGACATATTTTGCGATTTTAAATTTAGTAATTATTAAATTAAAACAGCACTTCCAAAATTATTTATATATTTATATTTAAAACACTGGCGTTCGGTCCATGGATGCTGTGGATGCTGCGCATCCCTAAAATTTCACACATTTAGAGTTTTTTTATAAATACCTATTATATAACATAAAAGTAAAGAAAATTTTGAATTTTTTTTTAAACTTTAAAAAATTTTAAATATAAAATACTAGATAGGTTTTGCAAAAATACAAGATGCTTGTTTAGCCAGACTATATAATACTATATATATATTTCGGGGTATAAGCCCACCTTCAGGAATACACAGTTTCTTCTCTTTATTTTTGTGAAACCTACCTAGTTTTTTATATTTTTTAAATTTTAAAAAGTTTCTAAAAAAAAAATCAGAAGGATCTTTAAATTTTCCAATTATTATTCGTTATTTCAAATATTTCTATAAAAATATTTTTTGCTTTGAAAAGTATGTATTTTAGTTTTCGAAAGGAAATTGTTGCATAGTTTCAAAGGGCAATTAAAATAAATGATTTTTCCGAAAAGGGTGCCGATAGAAGGTTTGAAGTTCCTGGCTCGTATATCTTCCAGTTTAAGTATGTCAAAGTCTAGACGAGTTTTGCTCGAATAAAAATTAGTTAAATTTTTTCGATAATAGCAAAATAAATAGCGTATATGTTGTCTCAGAATATATAAGATATTGTTATTCGATATTTTCAGGGCAGTCCTAAGATAATTAAAAAAACGGAATGAGCTTCATCTAGATCTCCGGAAAAGGCTTACACAATCTCCACTTATTATCAAAATGTTAGAGGATTAAAAACAAAACTTGACACTATTCGGCTATCAAGTGTTAATGATATTTATGATGTGTACGCCTTAACAGAGACATGGCTTTCTGGTGACGTTTCAGATGGTGAGTTGGGCTTCAATAATTATACTATACATCGATGTGATAGAAGTCACAAAAATAGCAATAAATCTAAAGGCGGAGGAGTCTTACTGGCTGTGAGTTCAAAAATACCAAGTAATGCCATACCGAATATAGATGAATCTATAGAACATATATTTGTTAATCTTAATCTGGGCTTAAGGAAAATTCTTCTAGTATGTGCATATATCCCACCGCATGCTTCCTGGGACGTTTATGAAAGACATTTTCGTCAGATCGAGGAAATATGTATGATAAATAATATTTCTGATCTAATTATACTTGGAGACTACAATATTTCTCAAATTGACTGGGATGAAAATGGCTTAAGTAAAAAAATTAACTGCTGTCCTCAGATCTACAACCTAGTGAGTGAATTCAAAAATTATCTTAATCTCAGCCAGTTAAATACGATACGTAATGCAAATGGAAATATCATAGATCTAATTTTTAGTAATATTGGAGCTCACTCGCATTATCAGAATATGTCCCAGGACTGTCTAGTACCAATTGATCCCCACCATCCTGTCATTACTATAGACTTTACCCTGACCTCTAATCAGCCCTATGATAGACAGAATGTCCATTTTCGTAACTTCAAAACTACAAATTTTTCTATCTTCAACGATAGAATATCCTCTATTGACTGGAGTGACTTGTTTATGGATAACACTGTTGATGATTGTGTGAAATTATTATACGATGTTTTAGATAAGGTTGTGGAAGATTGTGTGCCTAAAATAACTGTCTCTAACTGCTCTTATCCAAAATGGTTTACACCTGAACTGAAATTATTAAATAGTAAAAAGAAACTTGTTCATAGAGAATACAAGACTCTAGGATTATCAATAATTTATGATGAGTTCTCTAGATTGAGAGCGGAATGTAAAAAACTAAACAGAAAATGTTATATAAATTATATAAAATCTCTTGAGGCCTCAATTTGTACTGATCCTAGAAATTTCTGGTCCTATACTAAGGGATTAAAATCCTTGCCTCAAATTCCTGAAAGTGTTAGATTTTTGAACAGATTTAGTTTGTCGGAGAGAACATCTGTAAATTTCTTTGCCGATTTTTTTTCTAGTGTTTATGTTAAACATAATCTTTCTTATGCTAACAATTCATCAATGAATATATTACATTTATCTTCGATAGAATTATCCTTAAGTAAGATTATTGAAAAAATGAAAAAATTAAAACCAACTTATAACCTAGGCCCGGATGGCATCCCTTCAATTCTACTAAAAAAAGTTGAAGCCTTAGCTATCCCTTTCCATCTGATATTTAATAAATCACTCACCTCAGGAGTTTTTCCTAAAAAATGGAAGCTAAGCTATATAAAACCTCTATTAAAATCAGGCAGTTCGGTTGAGGTAATAAATTATCGCCCTATATGTCATTTATCTGCCATTGCTAAACTTTTTGAATCCATTGTCTATGATATTATTTCTCCATTATGTAATGACTTCATCATTACAGAACAACATGGATTTCGGCCAAACAAATCAACCACCTCAAACCTTCTGCTATTTGAAGAACATATTCTTTCGTCTTTTGCTAGAAAAAAACAAGTAGACGTGATTTATACTGATATTAGCAAAGCTTTTGACACTGTAGACATTGACTGGCTTGTGTTAAAATTAAAAGACTTCGGTTTTGATGGTACGTTGTTGAGGTGGCTGGATAGCTACTTACATGATAGACAACTTCAAGTTAAGATTAATAACTCTTTATCATATGCCTATGAGGCTAGGTCAGGGGTCCCACAAGGGTCCCATCTGGGTCCCCTACTGTTCTTAATTTTTATTAATGATGTCTCTTACACTTTTAATAATGTAAAATTTCTTCTCTTTGCTGATGACCTCAAGCTTTTTCGTGAGGTTGAAAATTTTCAAGACGCTGTGATACTACAAAATAATTTTGTAGGGTTAATCAACTGGTGTGATAAAAATGGCCTCAAGATAAATTTCAACAAATGCTTTTCCATGTCTTACTATAGAGGAAAAGAGAGAGTAAATTATGACTATATGGACATTGATAATAATATGTTAAAGAACATATCTACTTTCAGGGACCTAGGTGTAACGTTTAACAGTTCGCTTGGTTTTGAAGAACATATAACGGAGATAACAAATAGTGCGATGAAGCTACTTGGCTTTATTACCCGTAACACGAATCACTTTAGAAACATATTTGCGCTGAAAAATCTATTCTGTTCTATTGTTAGAAGCCGCTTGGAATACGCTAGTCCGATTTGGTCACCCTATTATAAAACTTATATTCAGAGACTTGAACGGGTGCAGAGAAAATTTCTGAGATATATTGCCTTTAAGCTTCATATCCCAATCGCGGAAATATCGTATGACGACCTGTATATAACACTACATATCTTGCCGCTTGAAATGAGGAGAGAACAGGCAGATTTTCTTTTTCTCTGTAATCTCATCAATGGCAAAGTGGACGACTCTCGACTCTTGGAATTAGTCACCTTCAATGTTAGCAGCCATAGAACTAGGAATCCAGAAATACTGTCGATTCCTACCCATAGATTCTCATACCTGATGTACTCGGGTATGAGTCGCATATTAAGAACAGGAAATCAGAATATGACTCTCGATATATTCAATTCATCCAGAAATGAGATTAAAAATCATTTTTTCCGAAAGCTTGGCGCATAAATGTTTGTATTTATGTTTGTGTTTTTGTTGTATGTACTTGTACTTATATTTATATATGCTTATATTTTGTATTCATCTCTAATTCTGTAATTATATTTGTATTTATATCTGCATTCATATCTAGATTTGCATTCATATTTGTGATTATATTGGTATCTGTATCTGTACCTATATTCTATAGTTGTTTTTTTTCTTGTATTTGTTTTGTGTTAATATTTAAAATTATTGTTAAACATTTTCTTTCTCACTACTACTCTATTGTATAAATTGATTAAAATTGGGCTTTCTGCCCGTGTATATATTAATAAATAAATAAATAAATAAATAAATAAGAATTAATAAAAAAATCTTGGGAATTCATATTTTATTTTTCTATAAAAATCAAAGATTAAGACCACAGGGGGGGGGGCCTTTGCATTCATTCCAGTTTTTTTCGAGGGTGAAAAAATTAAATTTCTTCGCTTAATGTCAAAATAAAAAGCGTAATTAAAAAAAAATGCAATGCCTTTGGGTCTAAATGTGTTTTCAACTTTTATATCTTTTCTCACAGGCATAAAATGTTTATAAAAATTACATACACAGAGAAAAACTAATGTGAAAGTCGCGTAGTGCTCACACCAGTTGATTTATTTTGAGCTTCAGTGATTACAGACTGTCAGACAAACAGACAACAGATAAACAAATCGATTCAATTTTTTTTAACTCTGGAGATCACAGAAACACAAAATGGTTCAATTCTTTTACTTGTCGATAAATTAATTTCTCGCAAAATACAAACGTTATTCCATTTCCAAATAAACATGAATAACATTTTTATTAACGAAAAAAAATCTAGCTTTTGAGTGGCTGTTGTGAATTTTGTCATCTGAAGAATTTCGACTTAAGCCAATTTAATTAGGATTTTGTTAAGTAGTCAAAAAACATTATTATTAACCTTATATATAAGTTCGCCGTTTCACTCAAATGTGCCCTTTAGCCTCTTATAAATAATAATAAAAATATTTTTTTCATTTAAGTAACTAGAAGCAATCCTTTATATGTCTGTTGTTAACATTTACAAAATCTGATTCAGTATTAAAGTGGCATTTATTTTGGGCAGATTAAAAATATTTAATGGGGACTATATAAAATCCATTAGTTTTAATCCCATAGTACCCTGACTATAGCTTGTGTTTTTATTTTATTCTTTAAATGATTCGTTTTAATAAAGAAAACCTAAAATATTATTTACGTAGAAGAGATTTTGCTGAAATCGCTCAGTTTAAGTTCAGGGAAATCCCGATATATCGTATATCCCGATAAATCTTAGGAAAGTGCTGGTCCTTCGTTATTTCATATAAAACAATGCATCTTAGTCCCCTCGGTATAATGTATTTTTTCCTTTCCAAGATCGACAAAACGTCTCATAATTCGTATTTTTCCGTTGAATTAGAATCGTGTTTTGAGGAAATCTCATTAATTCGTTTAAAACCAATCCCCTTAATGTTTATAAAAATATGAACATGTTTTGTAGCTTTAATTTACTGTACAATCAAAATATTGTAAAATTCATACTACTGCAGTAGTATGAATTTTACGGTATTAAATACATGTATTTAAATATGTATTTTTTTATGTATGCATATGTATGTATGATGTATGTACATATTTATAAAAAAATATAAATAAATTAAAACTTTCGATATATCATAATTTTAATTTTTATCCTCGTTATATCATAATTTCGATATAGCGAACATGTAGATATATCGTACTTATCCTTTGACCCCTTAAAGATACGATATATCGGGATTCTACTGTAATATTTCTGATAAAAAATTTTAATCAGATTATAGAATATATAAAGTTCTTATTACTTCTATTCTTAAAAATTAGTTATATGCGCTTCGATAAAAGAGCAACACCTCTTTGGCACGATTTAATTACCGAGTGGATGCTCAAAATATGTCAAAAAAGGCATTTTTCGGCCTATTCGTTATATTAATTATTTTATGTTTATATATGCTATTTTTACTTGAAAAGTTTGTTTAAAATAGTTATAATTTATTTTGTAATCGACCATCTCATTATACTCCTTCCATTGATATTTGAATATTAGATATCAATATTAGACCTATTTTTAAAGTCGTTTTCAACTAATTGTTAATCAATCCATCCATCACTCTAGTGTAGAGTTTAATATGTCAATAAATCTCAAAACTATGAGATGAGAGATTGTGGTTTATTTATCAATATTTTAAAATAACTCTGGAAGTAATTAAAAGCCATGGTAATAATAGAACTTTATAACGATTCTCGCATTTCACAAAGGGTGGTCTAACCTGATGAACTCATGAACATGAACAATAAATAATTTTCCTTATAAAATTATATGGACTAATTTCTTTTTCTTAAGATTACTTTTTTTTTATTTCCGGAATAGAATAAGGAAAAATTTGAGTTGGGAAATTCTTTCGAGATGAATAGACGATGATGATTCAAACCTGTTTTTTTTACTACAATAAAAGCCCAACAAATCATTTAGCTTCACTGATAAAATGCAACAGAGTCTCAGAGGAGAGGAGAAGCGCTTTCTGAGCCCTAAAAGGCGATGAATAATTAACACCCGCAGTGAATGGCCTTAACCTCAACGTTCGATTGTCTGAAGATTGACAACATGCATGTCTTTTAGTCGGATTTCGAAATTCTAACGTTAATTAAAAGTAAGAATTATTTACATATTGATCAAGACAAACTTCCTAGAGTCTGTCTCAGAGAGGTGTTAAACACTTTAGATTGGACATCAATTAAAGCGGTGTGGCTATTTTTCAAATAGGCGTATTAGTATTGTAGTCAGGACTAGTTTAATGAGTTACTTAATTCAATTTTCCAGGCAGATACTAATTGGATCGGTGATTTCAAATACCACATAAGTCAAGATTTTTCCAAACATGCTTTTTTTGTCGCTAACACCTACTTTCATTTCCAATTGAAGGATCAACAGACTAGGGGTATTATCTAATAAATTCCAAAATAATTCCACATAATTCCAAAGACCTGTACACTTAATTCCGATCTCGGTTCACTCTTCATGTGCTGCCAAATCGGGATTTTGGACTTGATCCAGTTTAGCACGGAGATTTTATGAGAGTTTTTCAGTTCCAAAGGCAACTACTGGCATCTGTTAAAAATTAGCAATAGGAAGGATTTTGTTCACTAAGTTTCTCAAAATATACACCATTAACAAGTATTAAATAAATAAACAATAAAAAACAAAATTTGTACAATTTTGGACTTGATCCACTTTAGCCCTGAGCGCTTCATATATAAGCCTTTTTTTCTAAATGGTAAAATAAAATTTCCAATTGAAAAAAAAATCACTGCTCACCGAAAAATCCATTTTTTTATATGTTTTTTAATTACTTGAACAATAAAGATAATTAATTATTTAATTTGAATAAAAAATAAATAAATAACTAGCGCAGCGGCATTTATTTTATTAAATAGAATTTCATTGAAAATTTACGAATAATATTGTATTCAATGAACGTTTTGATCATCTATCTAGATCCAAATATGATCTCTATATTCATTCTCAAACACAATAATAAAACTGGTTTTGAAATTATAGTTTCCATCTTGAGTACCGCCCACACAACCCAATATCTCCTCCCATTCATGCAGATTGATAATAACTTTAGCTGCAAGATCTTGAACAATCTTTCGTTTAGCGTTCATTTCCTAGTTCATTGGCAAGTAATTACCGATCTTCTTCAAATTCTTTCTCTGGATTGCCAATGATTGTGAAATTAACGTCAACATCGCTTCAGTAAGATGCTTATCTGATGACGAGGAATTAGATTCCGGGTTCTTTAATTCAATAGAATTATCCGCGGGGTTTTTAGGAAAGAATGATGCCTGGTGGGAGTTGATATGGTCCTCTGGTAGCTGTGATAATTGGCCACCCCTGGTCCTAGGAGCTTCAGCCTTGTTCTCTCGATCACTGGTTTACACTCGCCGAGTGCAAACAGGTTTTCGTGGGCGCTCCCTGACTATATAGTATATTTGTACCAGCGCCAAGTGTATGTGTGTACATCTTTGTGTGTTCAAGTCCAGATCCAACAACTGGCTGCCGAGATGCAGCATCTGAGATTTGGCCCAGGACCCGCCAGAGGGAGTTCATGACCAGAAGCAGGTTCGAAATGCCCCTTTGCGGCGTGGAACTACAACCTAGCTTAAACAGAGTTAATACTAAACCTTTTCAAATTTTATTTCAGAAAAACCTAAGTATATTTCAGAATCCTCATTTCAATTGCTATGCTAAAAAACTCTACATGGCTAAATTAATCACTTTTAATCACGGTAGAAAGTTGATATTTAAGTTTCTTAAAAAGGTTCTTTTCTTAATATCAATAAAAATTCGCAAATCGTCGCCTTAAAAGTAGTAAACCTGCTAAATCCATTTTTTATCATATATGACATATTAATACAGTTGGAAAGAAAAAGACTGCTACTTAAAATTACGATCGTAAGTTGTAGAAAAAGAAATGTGCAAAATAGTTTCTTTCCATAACAACAATATTAAATTTTGTTTATTTTTTCTATGCATTGTAAAATTTCGTTGTTGTGAGTTAGCAGGTTTACACTCTAAGGCGAAATTTCATATTTATTTTTAGGGGGTGAGTTTATGGAGAGACATTTTAAAAAGGACCATAAAATATACCTGAGCTAATGAAGCACTTTCTGTCATTGCAGAAACTTGAAATTTCGTTAAAATACAGGTAATATGATCTAGATTCACAGAAAATTCATAAATTGCAAAAATCTTATTAATGGGGTCGACCTATGGAGAATAATTATTGTCTTCATAAAAAAGGCAAAGATGGATTTTCTATAAATTGCATTCACATGAAAAAATTTATAATTACTCTAATATAGAAGGTCATTTTGCCCTTTTTAATAAAAAATTTCAAATAAAAAAAAGTTTTTATGGGGTCCAGTTATACGGGTTGAAATACACTTTCAAAAAATGACAATTCTATTTTAAAAAATTTACGTATTAAATTGCACGAGAACGTAGCGCATATCACATGACTTTCTTTTACGATCACTTATCAACATTAAATATGTTGCCGTATTTATGCCGACCACATAAGTCAAAATAATCTAGTCGGCACAAAACTCGGTAGATAATTTAATACTCAGAAGGGAAATACATGTGATAATTAGTAGAGATTGTGGTGTTGATGCAATGTGAAACATCTTTAATAAAGATGAAAGTAAATAAATATTATATGAAATATTCATTTACTGTGAGTTAAGGATTCTAGTTCACTTGTTTCACATTAAAATTAAAAAAATAAAAGATGTAAATTTTTTCAATATATATATTTCGAGCTGTAAGCTCATCTTTAGGAAAGTACAGAATTATAACTATTATAATTCTGTACTTTCCTGAAGATGAGCTTACAGCTCGAAATATATTTATTGAAAAAATTTACATCTTTTATTTTTTTAATTTTAATGTGAAACAAGTGACCTAGAATCCTTAACCCATAATCCTGGCTCTTTCAGCCACCCGCTCTGAATCTGAATTAATTTGTTCTGAAGCCGAAAGTGTGAAAGATTTGTAGGTAAATTTGTGTAATGGTCTTTTGTCTTGTAAGAGGCGGCCCGCTCCTCGGAGGCCCAATAAACAAAATTAAATGAATATTGCATATAATATTATTTATTTACTTTTATCTTTAAATACATGTGCTATGCGCTACACAATTCCTTTTCAATTATATAATATTTATATTCTTAAATATAGTTGACATTTAATGAAATACAATTGAGGTTTTCTGAAATTCAATTGAAATTTCTGAAATACATTTGTGCCTATAAATATGAAAGTAGCCTAAATCATTGATTGTTAATTTCGATATTTAATGTTTTGTAAAATAAACAAGATTTGAATTCTGAATGTTGACTCAACTAGAAATCCATTTAACGGTTCAATTGTATTTTGCAAAACTGACAACTTATTACTTTACTTTAAATGGATGGAACACAAAATATAAAAAAATTTATTTTTTTGACTTAGACCACTTTCAATATGGACACAATTAAAAATTCTGAAATACAATTGAGATTTTTCTGAAAAAGAATTTCTGATATTCAATGATTTTCTAATATTCAATTGATAATTTTCTGTAATACAATTGTGGTTTTTCTGAAATACGTTTGTAAAAGTCGTCTGTTACAGTCAATTTGAACTCAACTCGGGTCGATTGGCCATTGAACAATCTATTCATGTATCGAATGAAATCACATTTTAACTTTTATTTGGTAGAAATAACTAATGTATTTTATTGAAGGAGACAATAAAAGAGTGTGTCTTCTGCTGGAATTATAAATTTTATTTATTTATAACGAGATTATGGTAAATAAAACAAGTATAAATGACAATTCTTAACTCAGCCACGTTAAAATTTTAACCTTCCATTCATACATTAATTCCTGTGAATCAATTGTAATAGACTGATGAAGAGGGCAAAGCCCTCGAAACTATAGTCTCGTTATAAATAAATAAAAATTATAATTCCAGCAGAAGACACACTCTTTTATTGTCTCCTTCAATATATAAAAATTCTCCTACGCTCGGCACAAAAACTTTCAATTTAATGTATTTTATTTCTGAATATTCAATTTTCTCAATAATGAATTTTTTTAAATAATGTGACACCACGAAAAATAAGAATTATTCTAACAATAGATATTAACATGGTGGTAAAGTATTAGGAACTCGTATAATGATAAACATTATTACGATGCTATGCGCTGGTTGAAATGCACACAGTAGAATTTCCGACAAGGCGTAGTAAAGGGATATAAAATGATCCTCTAAGTATTTATCACTCAGGCGGCCGGTGTACTGAATTTACTTGAAAATTTCAATTTTTTTTTTTATTGCTTATTCATGTTTATAAATTTTTGAAACATAGAAAAACATTATTTTCCAGCATGTTTTTGTGTGTATGTGCCTGTACTAATGGATTCCGATACCCACCCACGTTGATGAATTTAAGAAAGGTGGTCATACTATTTTCAAAATGCTTGTATTTCAAAAACGAAGAACATATTCTTCCTTCAAAACTTACGGTTGAAAATTGTTTAGAAATTTAGAAACAGAAAAGCGAACGGTTTTATCTAATGAACCAAAACTTGGCATATTTAAATAATTAAGAGAATCACTACAACAATAATTATTATATAAACTGCAACGTATCGTTGCTAAACTTTATCCAAATTCATTTGAAATATTAATATGTTTATTCCTTTATTATTAATCAGATATCACTTATTATTTGCAGTCCATGTTGACTTTAATTCAAAAATAATGATCGATTTTCATTTAATTGTCGAGGAATAACCATTCTCCATTGAATTTTTGACATTTCGGTTATTATTAGTAACCATTGCTGAAGACATGGAGGAATCGACTTAAAATCAAAAATAGCCATCGATTCTCATCTAATACTTGAGGAATAACAATTTTACATTAGATTTTTGACGCTTCGATTATTATTGGTAACCATTGCTGAAAACATGGAGGAATCGACTTAAAATCAAAAATAACGATCAATTCTTATCTAATACTAGAGGAATAAACTTATTGCGTTCCATTTTTGATGTTTTGACTATTAATGGCAACCTTTACTGAAAACGTGGAAGAATCGACTTAAAATCAAAAAGACTAAATTCTTTTATGGCAAACAACTCAAACTTGAAAACCACCCAAATAGAGGAGGAGGGTGAAAAAATATAAATTCTTGCCCTTGGAGCAAACTCAACCAAATTTTGTATACATAATCTCTGGGTCTCTAGAGAGCTAGAAGTGCAAAAACTAACCATCCAAAATGGGGGGGGGGGTCAAAAAATGAAAATTCTTTCTCTTGGACCAAACTCAACCAAATTTTGTATACATAATCTGTGGGTCACTAGAAGGCTAGAAATGCAAAAACTGTGAGCGGAGGGTGAATGCGGGGGTGGAATCGAGTGGGGATGAGTTAGGGTATGGGGTGCGCGGGGTGGAATGGGGATGGGACGAGGGAGTAAGGTGGAGTAGGGCATGAGGTGGTGCGGGGTGGAGTCCAGGGGGATAGGCGGGGGTATAGTGCGCAGGGTTGGAGGGCACGGGGTGGATGGGGTGCGGGGTTCGAGGTGGGTGGTGTGGGGGCGGGGGTTGTGCACGGGTGCATGGTGCGGGGGTGAGGGTTACGGATGGAGTGTTGGGTTGATGGTATGGGGGCGGGGGGTTGGGCATGATGTGTAGATGGGGTTCGTGGGTTGGGCACGGGTGCATGGTGCGGGGGTGAGGGTACGGATGGAGTGTTAGGGTGGTGGTGTGGGCGCGGTTGGGCATGGGGCGGGGTGCTGGGTGGGTTTAGATGGGTTTAGTGGGGGGGTGAGGTTCGTGGGCTGGGGGTCCAGGGGCGTGCCCCTGGCTAGCAAGAGGGCCGCCGAAAGCGGGCCTTGCAGCTAGTATACTTATATACACAACATAATCTGTGGGCCCCTAGAAAGCTAGAAATGCAAAAATTGGGTGCGGGGTTTCGGGGGCGGTGTGGGGAGCAGTGGTGGGGGGTTTCGGGGTGGGGGGTGGAGGGTGCGGGCGAGGAATCAAAAATAATATTAATATATAGCTTTTAACTGAAGCAAAAAGTTACTGAGCATCGCTCGGTGGCCAGGTTTTTTCTATTATGTGATTATATTTATTTATAAATTTCAAAATTTTCTTATATACCTAGGACTGGTTTCTTCCCTACAAGGAGATTATTTTAAGAACTAGCTGATGACCACACGGAAACAATGAATTAATAAACATGTTAAAATCTAAACTTCAATAGGAGATTAATCAATTTAATGAGGAGCCGCTAGTGGTTCATCTCTACTATGTATATAGATTGTAGCCTGTTTGATTAAAGTTGATCATTATAATTAGATTTGCATAGAACATCATTAAATCTTATGTTTGCTTATTAATGTATGCATAGAGAACGATCAATCCTACAGAGCAATTATTGATTCCGCCCTTGTTTTTATTTATTCATTTATTTATTTTTATTTGTAAATTGAGGATTTTTTAATCCTACGTAGTCACTTTATATTTCCGTTTTCTTTTTTTTTTTTAAACTTATTTATAAAATTGATTTATATATCACTAAAAAATTAAAATTAAATAAAACCTGTTATTTATGTGACTTTTAATGTCCTGATATTAATTTATTAATCCCTTAATGAATTTTATCTATTTCTGAATGATATTTTTCCACAAATAATTATTAGCTTTTTTTTTTATTTATGGTCTTCGGATACCCATTTGGACTTGTCGAGGTGTAAAGTTTTCCAAGCTGTGGAATTAGGTTCAAGTCCCGATTATAGTTTTTTAATTTAGCCAGACACACTTTTTACACTAAAGACCCGCTCAGATAAACACATAAATAACTCGCTTTTCGGCTATAGGAGAGAGAACGTGGGTTCGAGTCCTACCGGGTGCTAAATTTCAATTTTACCTTTTCAAAAAAAAATAATAAAATAATTTTTAAATATGTAGAATTAACATAAGAAATTATTGATTATACTTCGTGGTTCAATTATTTCACATAAATAACTTATTTATTTGTTTTCTAATTAAAGCTTGAATTTTCTGTTTGCCACGATTCAAATATAATTCCTTCTGTTACACTAAACTTGCCATTAGACATGGTTTTCTGACCAAATTATAGATTCTAGAGCTAACTATGTGCTTATGATCGTGAGTATATGCTTCACTGTAAGTTTCCGCGCTCCCCTTACCGATAGGCAACCGAAGATACATTTTTTAATTCATTACTCTCATATGAATAGGTAAATGAAAAATAAAAGCTGTTTATGCTTTACGCTAATGAAATTAATAGTAAATAAATTATTTTAAAATTTTAACTCAATAATACGATTTTTATTTTTATTTAGATACAAACACAAATAGAAAAAAATAAATTTGTAGGTCAATAAAAAAAAATTGAAAGCTTATTTTTGCCGAGAGTAGCAGAGCTTTTATAAATTAAAGGAGACTATTAAATAGTGTGTCTTCTTATGGAAAAATAAATTTTTGAATTTATTTATAATGAGACTATAGTTTCATCAGTCTATTCAATTGATTTACAGGAATTGATGTGAAAAAAAATTCCAGCAGAAGACACACTATTTTATTGTCTCACTAAACTACACTAAAAATGAAATCATAGACACCATAGACATAGCTTTTTGATCAAATTCTAGATTCTAGAGCTAACTATGTCAAAAAAAACATAATTCACTTTGCGACTTTTTTACAAAAACCTCTATTTATTCATTCTCACACTCAATGACAAAATATATTTTTATTGGTCAGCCTTTATTTGATTACAATCAAGGACTAGAAATTATTTCTTAAAGGCCAATTTTGTCTATTCAATTACGGATCCTTGATCGGCGAATTCCTTGATTCCTCTCAAAAGATCTTACCAATGAGTTCCACTGGGATTCACAAAACACGACTGGAATTGAGAAAGCTAAATAATTCTAAAAAGAGAGAGTGTCGCCGATTTTGAAAATTATCCCGTAATTTATCTTCGGTGATCGTAATTGAACTGATTTCTTAGCATGCCAAGACTTTTGGCTCTAAATATTATGTTCTTACTCTAAATATTATATTATATAAACAATAGTTTAGTAAAATGTTAGAAAAATATATCTATATAATTTCAAATAAATTGACACGTTCTGATGTGGCCATACACTTGACTTTACCAGACACTTCTGGTTGAGTTTGGTACTAGGGCCTAGATTTTCATTTTTCGACCCACGCCCCCTCCCATTTTGGGCGGTTTGTTTTTGCATTTTTACTCTTCTGGTAGCCCACTAATTATATATACAAAATTTGGTTGAGTTTGCTCAAATGGCCTAGATTTTTATTTTTTGACCCCCCCTCTAATTTTAGCTCCAGAAAAAAAATATTTTCGTTATTATAGGTTCATTATATAGTATTTTTAATTTTTCTTGTTTTTTAGTTTGAAAATATTATAATTTTAAATTTAAACCCTCACTCCCCCCCTTAATTTTGGGTCGATATGCTCCAAAATCTAATCAGCTCTTAATCAATGCCCCAAAACTACGTGTGAAATTTGGTTTTGATATTCATACTAGTTTTTGAGCTAGCTCGTCCACAAAAATTTGATAACGCACAGACTAACAGACTAACTAACAGACATTTTGACAAAACAATTATTATCTCGAAAAATATAATTTTTTCGACGTTTCCTTATTAAAGCTTTTTTATTAAGCAAAATGCCATGATTGCGCCCAATTTTTTTAATCAAATTAGTTTCAACCGTTTTTTAGATATTTCCAAAAAAAGAAGCAAAAAAAACACTTTTTTCATGCACGATTACTTTACTTGACCATACCCTGTATGATAATGTAAAAATAATACTGAGAGTTGGCACTCTTTATCTCAACTATAAATTGCAACTTTAAGGTTAAATGGAATTGCCGCAATTACAGTCGATTGTTGGTATATAAAAATTGTTTTTTGAAGGGAACACAGATTGGAAAGTTAAACTAATTATCCAAGGAAATGGTTTCCTAAAAAAAGATCACGTTTCTTAATTTTTTTGTTCATTTTTATCCAAAATAGAATTTGCTCGTAATTCAATTATTATATCGGTAAAAGAAAAAATCCTTTCTCTTAGCAATTAAATTTCATGTTTTCCAAGAAATCAGATCACAGGGTTAATAATTTGAGAGGATGGTTCATTTATTTTTAGTAAGATTGCTCTAAAAAAAGAAACAAATTTCCACTATACGAATTATAAAACAATAAATTTATTTTCTAAATTTCTTTTGAAAAATAAAGGGATAAATAGTATAAAATGAATTATGTAAAATAAGCTGACGTGTTCTGATGTGGGCATCCACTTGACTTTACCATACAACCTGGCCCCTAAAAATACTATATATATTTGTCAAGATTAATTTGCCGCAACGCTGACGTAATGCTGCCAAGAGAGAGAGCGCCATCGGTGTATTTGCGGCATATTTGAAATATAATCGTAATTTGGACTCAAATTTCGAAATGAAAGACTCCAATTGATTTTAAATTAAGAAACATTAAATATATTGATAATTATTACCCCCCCCCTTCACCACTCAAAAATTAAATATTCAATTCGCTTTTCTTTGCGCACAGAAAAAGAAATCAATCACATCTTATTTGATTTATATATTATTTGTTTATTTTTTAATAATTTGCCACTTTTTTATAATTTTTTAAAAATCTAAATTTTGTTATACTTATTTTTTGATTTTTACAAAATTAAACGACTTAAGACACGCATGCCCATATGCGTTTCTCATTGCAATACTGGATGGAGCAGCCTGTCATACAAACAACACCTGATCTCTTTTAAATATTTGGAGCCTTATATCGATTATCGATCCCAAATTTTAAAAAAATGATACTTAATATAATTCTCCTCCTCACACGATTCCACTTATTTAAATAAATCTATTTCCACACAAAAAATATCACAATGCTGTAGATTATAGAAAAAAAATACTTCCAGATTCATATCTAGAGCCTCATTTCTGTAGCTGTGTCAGGAATAAAATGAGGCGAAACTTTTAAGAGACAATGTATTTTCGGGAGTTTACACGTATACATTTGGAGTGTGGTTTTTTAAGAGGAATACAATTTTTGGACTGAGACGCCGCCCGCCAGGGCACCAGCCCGGAGGGCCGAGCTTCGAGGGCGTACCGAAGGCACGCACGAAAAGCTCGTTATTTATAATCATGTAGGGGGGTTAGTTTTTGCATTTTTATACTTATGTGGTCCCACTGGTTATGTATACAAAATTTGATTGAGTTTGGTAAATGGCCAGGATTTTCATTTTTTGACCCTACATTCCCCTCCCTCCATTTTGGGCGGTTAGTTTTTGTTTTTTAGACTTCTGGGGGTCCACTAATTATGTATACAAAATTTGTTTGAGTTTGCTCAAATGGCCTAGATTTTTCATTTTTAACCCCCCTCCAACCCCCTTAATTTTGGGTTAATATGCATCAAAATCTAATCAGCTCTTAATCTCAATGGCTCAAAACTACGTGTGAAATTTGGTTTCGATATTCACACTAGTTTTTGAGCTAGCTCGTCCACAAAAATTTGGTAACGCACATACTAACGGACACCCAACCAGACAACCAGACTGACTAACTAACAGACATTTTGACAAAACAATTATTATCTCGAAAAATATAATTTTTTCGATGTTCACTTATTAGAGCTTAGAGCGAAATGTCATGGTTTTGATCAATTTTTTTAATCAAAATAGTTTCAGCCGTTTTTTGAGATATTTCGAAAAAAAGAAGGAAAAAACCACTTTTTTCATGCACGATTACAATACTTAATCATACCCTGTATGGTAAAGTAAATATGTGTTCACTGTTGAAGACCTTATTGCTTCATCTTCTTGCTTACAGGAGAAAATTTAAATTTAAAATGATTTAAGGTAATATGATGTAATTTTTGTTTTTCAGAGGATGAGGAACAAAATAGCCTAGTTCCTAGCCTTCCAGTGACGAAGGAACACCAAGTTTTCAATATCCATATGATATTGACTCCATGAAAAACATTTATAATTGAAGAAAGACTGATGATGAAGACCAAGTCTTCGAAACTATAGTCTCAAACAAATAAATAATATATATACGGATGTATCATCTTGATATATATGTGTATATGTTTGTTTGCATCAAGCAGAGGACAACCTCTTTGTTTCTCTTTGTGAACAAAATAAGTGTTTGTTTATGACTTACCAATTGAAAAGTTTTTGTTTTGCCGAGAGTAGCAGAGTTGTTGATTCACAAAGAGAAACAAAGAGGTTGTCCTCTGCTTGATGCAAATAAACATATACACATATATATATCAAGATGATATATCTGTATATATATTATTTATTTGTTTGAGACTATAGCTTTCGAAGACTTGGTTCATCATCAGTCTTTTCTTCAACTATAAATGTTTTTCATGGAGTCAATATCCATATGAAACAAATAAATAATATATATACAGATATATCATCTTGATATATATGTGGTATATGTTTATTTGCATCAAGCAGAGGACAACCTCTTTGTTTCTCTTTGTGACTTACCAATTGCAACGTTTCGCCACTTTTATTGCAGCTTCTTCAGGCTCTTGATAAACAAATCTCCAAACACTTTGTCATTTTTTTAAGTTCTGCCATTAATATACATAAAGACACTGGAATACATCACTATTTTACCATCAACAACTCAAAAACACCAATATCAAAAAATATACAATCATAACCCTTACAATTTCACTGGTAAAATTAAAAATATTTTACAATTAGTAAAATATTATAGTTATAATATTATAGTTTTAAAATATTTTGACTAATTTTGAAATATTTTTAATTTTACCAGTTAAATTGTAAGGGTTATGATTGTATATTTTTTGACATTGATGTTTTTGAGTTGTTGATGGTAAAATAGTGATGTATTCCAGTGTCTTTATGTATATTAATGGCAGAACTTAAAAAAAAAATGACAAAGTGTTTGGAGATTTTGTTTATCAAGAGCCTGAAGAGCTTTACAATAAAAGTGGCGAAACGTTGCAATTGATAAGTCATAAACAAACACTTATTTTGTTCCTCATCCTCTGAAAAACAAAAATTACATTAATAAATTATGGAACTGAATCCCAATGATGGTAATATGATGTATTCGAATAGAAGATTCATATTTTATATATTTGGAGAATGATAACCGTATACTTGATTTGAAATTTATTTTATTTTAATAATTTTTATTAGTAACTTATAATGTTTCACCTAGAACCGACACCTAAATCCTTAAAAAATTTTATTAGAATTAAGTATCACGTTAGTCTCTATAAGGATTTGATATATATACATATATTAAAAAATATTTTTTTATTATTTCCTATTATAAAAGAATAAATCGAGTTTTAAAATTTAACAAATTATTAGTTTAATACAGTTAATCTAAATGTTGCTATAAACCAATTAAATTTTCGTAACCATCGTTGCGGTTGCGTATCATTCAACACGTGGACTAATTTTCAAATACTCTAATGGGACCTGGGCAGACTAGCTAAAATGAATATATTTCCAAAACGAAACTGGTTAAATTTTCGATTTTCAAGGGACCGGTTCAAATTTGCAAAAAATAAAAAAAAACAGGATTTGACACCCAAATTTTTATGATAAGACTCCACCTCACTAACAAAACAAATTGTCGATTCTTTGGAAAAGTTTTCTCTATTTTCTGAAATTTATATGTATTTATATAGAATGTTTATGAATATTTTCTCTAAGTATATTAAAAAACTTGTTTTAAAATTAACATTGGAAGAAAACTTGAATACTTATTTAAAACTTAGTACGGAACAAAATATTCAAAATTTAAAAAAAAATGTAGAAAGATCAATCTTTAAAATAATCAACCATTGTGATTTAAAAAAAAGAACTGCACAAAATGTAAAAAAATACTTTTATTTTTAAAATATAGACTACTTCAAAAAAATATCAACTACAACAACAACAAAAAAATATGAAGAGATGTTTAATGGAAAATATAAAATATGCTTAACCAGTTTTTATTATTATTTATTTTTATTTTTATTTTATTAAAAAATCAACTATTAGAATAAGAGGGGGGAGGGTCAAAAAAATCGTAAAAACTTATTTAAGAGACTTTTTAATAAAGCGCCATCTATTAAAAAGACTGGAAACTATGTAACAGAATTTAGAACAACAAAAAATACTGCCATCTATTAGGAATACTCTGAACTATAATTATACTGATTAATAAAAATACAACGACATCTATTAGAAATAAAATGAACTATAAATAAGTAATAAAAAAAATTTACTAGAAAACATCCATAAGAAGAATATTTAAAAAAAACTTATATATAACATAAAAAAGACTTAAGAATCTTGGATTAATTAAAAGAAAAAAAAATAATAAGTTTCTTATTAGAAGCTTCTACTTTAAGAATCTTCTATATATATGTTTCTAGGCTGCTTCGCAGCCTAGAAACATATTCACGTTACGCTCGACCTATGCGAAGCAAAACGCCTTGTTTTCTATTTGAGAGAGCCTCCCCTTGAGTCTCTAGACTTTCGTCTTAATAATAGAAATAGGGAACTTATATATATATACCATTCATTTCAATTTCAAGATCACCACTAGGGAACTGATTTTTCAGGCCTTCATAAACATTTATTCAAGAATTAGAAGTACAATTGAATACAACAATATAAAACACTAGAATTTTTCGGCATATTTTAAATAAAACCGAATTCCATTTGATGCCCGAATAATTGAGAAAATAATTTTTAAAAATATTTGTTTCCAAATGTCAACCGATTAATTTATTAATTATCCATCTAAATGTTATTTATTTTACTTTAGATGGTCCTAATGCCTTCTAGAATACGAATTTAATAATGTTTCTTTCATTTTTATGGAAATGTTAAATTTATTAATTATTTTAATCCCTATTTAACTCCATTGCAATGCTTAATCTACGCTGTGCCTGACCAGACTTGTCAGCCGCCTTGGTATATAGACACGCCCTCTGCTACTCTCCACAGAGAGTGAAGTGAGGCCAACATCGCCTACAGATGACGTCACGTTCTCGCATAAATATTTTGGTAATATTAATATAATATTAATTTGCGATTATTGGAATCCAAAATAAATAGTCTAAACTACGATAAATTTATCACAATGTATAATAATTCCTATAGTGGCCATGCTATTTCTGGGTGTTCATACCTACAGATGACGTCACATTCTCTAGTTGATGTTGGCCTCACCAAATCGACACCAGGGCGTGTCTATATATTTAATGGTGTAAGGTATAATCCAGTGATGCACCGCCTTTTTAAGTATATTGGGCCAGATACAATTCTGATTATGGCCATTAAAAACAGAGACCAGTAGGATTCTAAAAGCGCTTAGTCATGGGCTTGCGATGAATCATAAATCGTATGCATCAATATCTGAATAACATAGACCAATATAGAAAAGCGTTGCTTAAAGATTTTTAATTATTGAATGGCTCAAATTGTATTTTGATTCTAGCTACAACTGGACTGAAAATAAATATACAAATAAGCATATATGAATAAAAATCGTTGAATATGTTAATTAATAATAATTATTTTTATACCCATAGTATTCTTTAAAATCTCATTTCATAAGTAGGTAAAATTCTAGTTTATTTATCATCATCATCATGGAATAAACATTCCTAAGACTGATTTGACGCAACCATCCAACGCTTTAAATTCATATTTTTCTTGTTTCATATAATATTCAATTAAATTAAGCGAAATTCCCGAAAAATAAGATAATTACTTTTGGCAGTTCGCGCTCTCATAAAAAACTTCGTCATATCGTCGCCTTAGAGAGTATACCTGCTAACTCACAACAAGGAAATTTTACAGGAGAGAGAAAAAAACAAACAAAATTTAATATTGTTGTTAAGGAAAAAACTATTTTTCACATTTTTTTTCTACAACATACGATCGTAATTTTAAGTAGCAGTTTTACTTAGACGATGCTGCATCTCTTTTTCTTTCGAATGGTATTAAATAAATAAATAAATAAATAAATCTTTATTTCTCGACCTGCTTAGAGGCACAAGTCCTCGGTGGCTAGGTCCTCCAAACATCAATACAATCTAGCTACAATACATTAATAAACATCAATACAAATTAATTACAACAATTTAACAAATAATAAACAAGTAAAAAAAAAAAGAAAGAAAAAGAAAAAAAAATAGAAATGTATGCTGATTAACAAATAACATGACCATAGATTTCCATCAAAAGACAAAAAGTAATTTAAAAATTCCGCGCAAAAACTCGATACCAGGAGCAAGCGACGCATTAGCAATCCCGGCATTTGCCATAAGTTGTTAAGGAAACCTGGTCAAAACCTTAACAAGGATGGTATGACCTCTCTCTACCTCACCTAATCTCTGCTTGTGAGAACTAAATAAAATTTTGCACAACTCTAGGACATTAGGACTTGACAAAATTTATAATTGATTTAATCATAGGGGGCAGAGGACTATAATCCCTAGTAGTAACAGACAGACTGTTCCACAAATCAATGCCAGATCCTACAAATGAATGTAAACCGATATTTTTCAAGAATAAATATGATAAAAAATGGAGTTAGCAGCTTTACACTAAGTCGACGATATATAACTTGTTTTCAATATAATTAATATTCTTATAAAATCATAGGATGGTGACAACTATTAGTTCCGATTGAATGGATTATTTTTAACCCCTCGGGAATCGAACCCGAGTGTCAGTAACAGCAATCCAGGCCATTTGGTTACCCTGTGAGGTGCGAACTAGAAACACTAGATCGCGAAATTTTACAAATGAAGATAATAAAGATGTTTCACCTTGCACCAACACCACAATCTATACTAATTATAAATGAAGATAACAATCTGTGACTACCTAAAATATTTAACGGGTTTACATGTCAGACGATTCGCACTTCATAGGATAGCCAAATGGCCCGGATTGCTGTTACTGGCACTCGGGTTGAAAAACAACCCTTCTGATATATAATAAAAAATAATCCATTCTATCGGATCTAATAGATGACACCATTTTATGATTTTCTAAGAAAATTTGAATCTATTACCATCGGTAAATTGAAATCTCTCATAATTAATATTGTTCTCGCGAAGATGAACCCTGACAGGTGAAAGTGATAGAAATTTGTCATTCAAGTCTCCATTAAAAGTTTTCCCTTCGCTGTAGTTTTGTAATTAAAAATCCTATACATGTTCTCTGGACTCTCCCTCTTCCCCCAAATACACATAGATAGGAAATTTACAAGATTGCTTATAGTAAAAAAAAAAACTATATTATATTGGTAAAATCACATAACTCATCGCAAAAATACAAAAATAAATTGTAACTTTACTTTTTTCTTGTATTAATTAGATACGTATTAATAAAAAATATGTTATAAAATTAGAATACTGGTATGTAATATTACTAAAGAGTTTTTTAGGCCGGACTTCTCATTTTTTATAGTAAAATAGATTATAATTTTTTAACAGTGCCTTTTTATACACAACAGAAATAAAATCTTCTGAATTCAATATTAAAGCCACCCGCCACCCAATCCTCGGCCGACTAATAAAATTTTAAAATTAGTAAATATAGCTAATGCTATTAAGCCTTTTTAAGAAATTGATAGAAAACCTCTGAGAATATAAGAATCATCAAATGTAAGCAAAGAATTAAAGGGTTGCGTCATAATTAATGAAAAAGTAAACGAATTTGTGTCATGTCAACCCCTTTCTTGGTTTGCTTGGAATAAATAGCAAATTGCAAAATGCAACCGCCTCAAGTGGAAAACCTGTAAAGAGGCACGCACGTACAGGACAAGAAAAAAAACGTTAATTTTTTAGCGTCTTGCCTCACTCACCTTTCCGTTTAATAAAGACCGCAAATTTTATTAGAATATTATACAAACGTAGTTGATAAGAAAAGGGGCCATGAATTATGTTATGTTTTTATTATTTAGATTTGTCCGGGGCAAAATATTTTAATGGCGATTATCCACGGGGTTGGTGAGTTATTATATTGGTAAACCTGAAAGTGCAACCTCCCCTTTCGATAGTACAACTGGAAATAGTGCACGCCGGCGAGAAAGGGATACGTTTTTGTTTTCTTCCAAGTCACCAACCAAAAAGTCGACCCCCCTTTTTTTTAAAGCCAGTTTGTTTGTCACGCTCCCTCTTCTTTCGATTTTTTTTTAAGATCTGACTGGTCCAACAACAAGCTGTGGAGAAGGGAGTGGAAGGGATCCGACACACAAACATTGAAGGTGTTTTTGTGTTTTAATTATGTATGTGATTTGCATATAAGTTGCACCAGAACATAGGGCTTGTGTAATTTACAAGATTTGTTCCTTGTTTTTTTTTGTTTTATTTTGTTTTTGTTTTGTTTCGTTTTATAATACCAGGTGGTCAAAGCCAAGAGGAACTTATCGAGTTTTTTCTAAGCAGTATGTGCAAGTATTATAATTGTGAAGAGAATATTTTTTGGCTTTGTTTTTGAGAAATATTTCAAAAATTACTGAAATAATTTTAATAAGATTCTTCTAAAATAAGTATCAAATAAATAAATAAGAAGAAGAAAAGTTTTTACAAAAGACATTCTTTTGTAAAACACAAGCTCCTGATTATGGGCTAAAAACCCGAAATATGTATAGAGTACACCAATACCTCACTTTGCGTCAGGGTTACGTTCCAAAAAACACGACGCAAAGTGAATTAAGATTTTCTATAGCAATCCATGTAAAAGATCGAAGATAGGTTTCAGGGTTACGAAAATACTACTTTTTAAAAAGAAAATTGAACAAAGTAAACATTTAAAAAACAGAAATAATATAAAATTTTATTATATATATACAAAAACAAAAAAAAACGTATTCAATAAACGAAATAAACTATTCAATTAATTAAGAAAATTAAATGATTTCTAGTAATTCTACCAGCAGCGCCCTTTCCACTCATTTAACTAAAAAAAATTACAAGTGTATGTAAAAAAAATAATATAACTCTTCCAATGAATAAATTGGAAAAATATTTACCTTTTTTGTAACCAGAAACAACCCGTAAAAATTTATAAAAATTTATTATTCTCTTTTAAAAAAGCACAACACACTAAATGAAACGTTACAAAAAGCACAACACACTACATAATTGAAACTGAACTCTAAAATTAGCAAAACAAAAGTGAAAATTAAACTGTATTAAAATTGCGTTGATTTTCAGTTAGAAAGGAAATCCCCGAGTTTTGATGGCATGGCGCAATTAGAAACAAAATTTTTTTAGAAAAAAAAAATTTCAAAAAAAAAATTAAGTCTCGAACTCAAAACAACGCAACCTCGCAAATCTAACGACGCACAGTGAAAATTAGTACTAATTAAGCAGCGACGCAACTTCGAAAAAAACGCAAAACATGTAATTGTTATTTAAAATTAAACTCCAAAAATATAATTAAAAAAAAAATTATTTTTACTTGTGAAACACCACTATAATCTTTTAAAAACTTCTATGACTCTAATAGACTTCGAACGCAAAACACTAAAAATTGAACGAGATTATGGCGTTAGGTCTACAAAAATGATTATTATTTTAAAGATTGAAAAATATTTAAGGAAATGTTAATTATTATCTCGAAATATGTCGTCTATATGTTTAGCTTTGGTCTCGAGAATAGTCATGCAAAATCAATTTATAATATTCTCTTCTAATAAACAAACGAGGGTAGTTTTTCGTGAATGGGTAATTCTAGAATAATAAATTAAAACTAATTTCTACAAAAGATCAAACTTGTCTGGACTTGCAGAATTTTAGATGTTCGAGAACTAGCTAGCTAGTAAAGAGCTGCTTTTTTCAATTCCTAATCCAGAGGTTCCCAAACTGTGCGCCGCGGCACCCCGGGGGCCGCAGTGTCTACACAGGTGCGCCGCGAAACTTCATAATTAAATGAAGCAAGACGTTTGGCCTAACTAGACAATTAACAATGTGAGAAGCTAAAAATGTATTTATTATTCATTTTTATCTTTTACTTACGATTAGACATAGATAAACCGAAAAAATTCAACTTTGATACCCTCGAAAATATCTGAAATGTATACAAAGGGTCCCCCTGTGGTCTGAATTTTATAGATTTTCATAGAAAAAATATACTATTAATTTCCAAGATATTTTTACGATTCTAATATACAAGAGTATTTAGAGAGGCCAAATACGGTATTTGTTTTGATATATGTACTTTTACTTAGGGAAAAATTTTACTCGGAAAAGTTTGGGATGCCCTGTCCTAATCCATTAAAATCAAATATAAAAATTCCTTACTCGGTACAACCGGGAGGCAGGTGAAGCCAACATGACCGGGCCAACCTAGTATTGAATTAACTCAAACATTTTTTTACTCATTGCTCATTGTGTGGAACAATGTTTGGAACGTATAGAAAAATCATTTCCAACTATGATTTTTTTCTACCTGAGGGTCTAGATGTGTGTCATTTAGATATCAACGATAACTTAAAAACAAAAGTCATAAAAAGTTAGTTCATGTGCTAAAATGTTTCTAATGTTTAAATCCAATACTAAGAACTGATTAGATTTTAGGCTTTTTAGCTTAAGATCTCTCAGTTTAAAAAGTCAAAATTAAAATGGGAAATACCTCACAATCTAATAGAAGTAACTAAAACAACAATATTAGTTTTTTATTGTTAAGGATAAATAAACTGAATTGCTTCTTTCCAGTAATTTATTTTATTATTCAAATGGTTAATCCAAATATTTCGAGAGCGCTCTCGGCATCTCTTCCTCAGTGGAAACTGTGGGACCACACAATAGGCAAGTCAGTGAGTTATTATTAATTACAGATGTCAAAAGGTACTCACCCACTCACCTTTTGACATATGTAATTAATAATAACTCACTGACTTGCCTATTGTGTGGTCCAGTTTCCACTGAGGAAGAGATGCCGAGAGCGCTCTTCGAAATATTTGGATTAACCATTTGAATAATAAAATAAATTACTTGAAAGAAGCAATTCAATTTATTTATCCTTAACAATAAAAAATTAATAATCCAGTACACACCAAGCCAGCAAAATTCTTATGAACAATATTAGTATTAAAAAAATATTTACTACTCTAAACTTCTATTGAAAAGGATATTAAAATATTTGAATTAAAAAGTAGTTTCTTTAAAATGAAAATATTAACCAACTATTTTTCAATTATATATTGAAATAATTTAGCAATTGTATATGTGTATGTAATAATTACATATTCTGTTATAAGACAATCTCAAAACGGTTATTAGAAATCCAAACGTTTCGAGAGAAATTCCTCTTTCATCAATGGAAATTTCGAAAAATATAAACCAAATATTTTTCAAAATTTTCATTGATGAAGGAGGAATTCTCTTGAAACATTTGGATTTCTAATAAACGTTTTGAGGTTGTCTTATAACAGAATATGTATTTATTACATACATATACAATCGGTAAATTATTTCAATATACTAAATAATTTTTTCATTGTTAAGGATAAATAAATTGAATTGCTTCTTTCTAGTAATTTATTTTATTATTCAATTGGTTAATCCAAATATTTCGAGAGCGCTCTCAGCATCTCTTCCTCAGTGGAAACCACTCGCACACCAATATGCCGACCCCATCAGTTTGTACAGAACATTGATAAAAGCTTGATTACACAACACACACACATATATATATACAAATTCAAAATGAGATAACATGCGAGTATATACAATTATTTACATCTCTTTATAATGAAGCCAGCAAAATTCTTATGAATACTAAATAAAGTTTGCAACTGTATAATAAAGTCACTTGGAGTGTTTAGCTATGTCAGATATGTTTATTTATATTTTGTATTGTTTTTTATTCACTTAAATCATACCAGATGGTCACAGAATTTTTATTATTTTATATTCATTTAAAGTTAAAAAAGTAAGCGATCTTATAAAAGGAGATGGGATTATATTGAAGCGAAATCACCACTTCACCGGGCTGGATGGGGCCCGGGACCGTAGAATGGATAGGGGGTGCACTAGTGCACGCCACCCCATGGAAAGACACTAGCTGGACAAGTGGCTCTCTGCTCTTGAAAATCTGCACTGCGTTTTACAATTATTAACCCCCGAGACCATAAGCGTTTTTTCGTTGCCCTTCCATTCAACGAACGATTTGTCAAGAGGCCCAAAGGGGAGGAGTTGATTGTGAGCAATTGTGAGCCAGCAAGCCTCAACACTTGTGCGCACCCATGAATATTACATTGTAATTAGGGTAACGAAATCGAATTGTTTCTTAATATGAAACAAATTACTCGATCAATCAAGTGAACTGAAAATCCAAACCCTACATGGATGCTTTATAATAAACCTAATCTCAAATAAGTACTTTTTTAATTAAAAAAAATTAATTGATAAAGAAAGTTTTCTAACTTAATTTAAAGTACCTGGAACACCGAGCGTTGCCCGGTAATTTTTTGCTTTAGTTCAAAGTGATATATTAATATTATTTTTAATAATTTAATATTCAATAAAAAATAACTCCAATATAATTAAATTGGCAAATTCTAATATATAATAATATTTGTAATGAATTATTAGTGGGATATAAAATTAAAAACTAATTAATTATTGAAAGGAAATTGAATAAAAATGTAATTATACATTTTTATCGAGAGAACCACATGTGAATAATTATTTCATTTAATAAAAAATCCATCAAAAACAATTTAGCCGAAAATGAGACCGTTCAGATCGAATTGTCGACCACAAAAACCCCCTAACCCGTGAATTTCATCCAAATCGTTACAGCCGTTTTCGAGAAACCGATTCTATATAAATATATATATATTAGGGTGGCCCTTATTTATAGGAGTGGAAAATTTACTTAATATTTTTTACTTTTGCAACCCATACTTTTTTTCGTTTTACCATAATATGGAAGTGTATCAAATATTTCGCCAACATATTCAATTGTATATATATTATATACACAAGAATTGCTTGTTTAATATAATCAGAAATAGGATAAAAAAATTAATTAGGAGGTTATTGGAAATAACATCCGCTTTTAATGAAAATTCTTTTTAATTAGTTAAGTGACATTTTGCTCCTTTATTTGTTCTTCTTCAGGCTCCCTATAATCGTAATGAATATTTCGTTTTTTATTAATTCTTTATATGCATATGGTGTCACTTATATTGACATATGCATGTCTCTTCTTTGTAGCTACCTTTTAAAAAAAGCCATAATTTTTCTCAATCTAAGCGACTCCATATGCATATAAAAATTCAAAAAAAAAAAAATGGGTGTGCCTGAAGAAGTTTGAATAAAGAGACGAAACGTCGCTTAACATAGCTTATTAAAAGGCGTTTTCATTAAATACAGTTCTTGTCATTAGGAATAACCTACCTAATTAAATATTGTTAATTAGGTAATTTTCAAACAAATCAAGTTCACCAATGCTAATTATTATTATTAAAAGTAACAACCTTAATATCTGCTCCTATTTTTTATATTTAAAATGTTTATACAACACAATTTCTTTTATTAACCACTCATTGCGAAAATATTTTAGAAAAAAATTTTATATTCAGGTTCTCGGCTCTCAAATAGGTACTCTTAGCCTGATAGTGAGAAAACATTGATTAATTGGATTTGATACTTTTCAAATTAAATTTTATTATCACTTTAAATTTACCTATTTAAAATATAATAAAATCTAAATAAAATCAAAATTTTATATTTTTCTAGCAAAAAAATATTAATCTAAAATTGTTAACTGCCTCTATAAACAGACAAAAGCATAAAATCAATATTTAAATTACAATACATATTTTAATATTGATCGATTCTTCGGACACCAGAATAAAGTAATTTATTTTTAAACCTTTTAATTTTACTTGTGCTTGCTTTTGAAATCATGGGCACAAAATAAGAGTTGTGTTCGTAAGTAATGAATATAACTAGTGTTTTTCAAATTGCAGAATTTCTCGAAATAAATAGGAATTCTAAAAGTTCATAATTTAATAGGTTGAAGGTATGATTGATTGCTTGTTTTATCAATATCATATAATTTGTTTGACAATGATATTTACATATTCAAAACACCGAATTATCATCGATCAAAGCTAATGTTGTTGGATGGATAATGGTCTGAAAATACTATGTTTTTTTGTTATGTTTTGTTTTTAATGGTCCATTAGAAAGATATTTCGAATAAAAATAAAATGTCATATAAATGAAATATGTAGGTAACCCTTATTTTGCGAAATCAAAAGATTTTTCACAAGTTCGATTTCGCGCCTGCAACTACGCAACCAACAATACTCATCTCAAATTAGTTGACTATTCACCAGGCGTTGACACATTTCTTTACATTCTTTGTCTCTTACTGATTAATATTAGGTTGATGCATAATTATGAAACGTTTTTTAAAAATATTTTTATTCAGCAAAAACAATAATAAAATTTAATAAATAAATATAATATTATATAATTTAATTAATAAAATTCGTCGAACGATCGTTGATTGGTCGACATTGAAGTCTGCAGCCAGCATTCGTGTTGTAAGGCTTTCATCCTCTTCCACGGCTGTCAGAAGTGCCTGATCATCAAAAATTTTGATTCAAAATCCGATGGCCGACCTATTCCTTCTTTATCCTCCAAACTAGTGTCACCTGGTTTGAAACGGGCAAACCACTTCCGTACTGCACTATCAGTTATTGTTCCTTCGCCAAAAAGTTGGTTGAGATCGCGAAATGACTGTGCTGCCTTCCATCCTTTTTCGTAGTGGTAGAGCATAATATGACGAATATGAATATGGTTTTCGACACGCATTTTTATTAACTATAAATAGAGAAGATTGTTTTTATAAAAAAATAAACAAAACGCCATTTTTGGCTAAAGAAAACGCGCCAATACAAACGTTCCATAATTATGCATCAACCTAATATAAATTTTGTACGTTTATTTATTAATTTATGGTTGGATTGTTCAAGTTATTTCCCCTTAAAATTCTAAACTGATTTCTACTAATACGTGGACATTGATGTAAATATGGACTTAAGAAGATGCAATTCTATAGAAAATGTTACTCATTATATTTTCTGTTTCAATTTTTTCAAACATAGAGTATGTTAATATTTTTGAAAATTAAAATAATTAAAGTTAAAACTCAAACTTTTTTTAAGTAAAATATGGAATATTCCATGTATATCAAAAAATAAATTGACACGTTCTGATGTGGCCATCCACTTGACTTTACCATACACTTTTGGTTGAATTTTGTCCAAGGGCCTAGATTTTAATTTTTTGACCCCCTTCTCATTTTGGGCGGTTTGTTTATGCATTTTTAGTGTTCTGGGGACCCAGTGATTATGTATACACAATTTGGTTGAGTTTGTTCAAATGGTCTAGATTTTTGTTTTTTGCCCCCCCCCCCCCCCCCCACACACACACTAATTTTGACGGCAGAAAAAAAATATTTTCCTTATTATAGGTTCATTTTATAGTATATTTCATTTTTCTTGTTTTGTTTTTTAGTTTGTAAATATTATAATTTTAAATTTTAACCCCCCCCCTCAACCCCTTAATTTTGGGTCGATATGCACCAAAATCTAATCAGCTCTTAATCTCAATGCACCGAAACTACCTGGTGCAATTTGGTTTTGATATACACACTAGTCTTTGAGCTAGCTCGTTCACAAAATTTGGCAACGCCTAGTCTAACAGACTAACAGACATTTTGACAAAACAATTGTAGGAAATAATCCCGATGATGGATGAAGATGAGTTTTGACTCGAAAGGCTTGGTGGAAAGATGTCGGAGGAGCGCCGATGTCGTCGATTTTTCTTCAGAGTGTGAAAACCTCCTCTTGGTGGCAGCAAAAAGCCGTGAAATTTGCTTTCCCAAAATAAGAAATTGGCTCGGAGGCTTGTGAAAAATGCTTTTTAAAAATAAAGAAATTGCTCCTGAGGCGGTGAAAAATGCTTTCAACAAAAATAAATGGCACAAGGCCCGAAATTTATTACTTCTTCGTGGTTACAAGATTTCGTACAGCGTTGTTTCTTTAATCGTTCCAAAGTCGACAGGCGAACTCTTGGAGAGCGTAAAACAGCTCTTCACACAGCGGAGCTGAGTTGCAACTGACTCGCTAATTACGGCTTGCCTCTTTTATAGCCGTCGATTTAATTGGTAATTAAGGTGATTGGCTGATAATTTTCCCTAGATCGCGCTCGATTAATATAAAGGCGTGGTCTCCTTCTTCAGCTAATTA
Source organism: Forficula auricularia (assembly GCA_024734495.1). NCBI lineage: Eukaryota > Metazoa > Arthropoda > Insecta > Dermaptera > Forficulidae > Forficula > Forficula auricularia. The sequence goes on from JALMQS010000099.1 coordinate 86,652,277, forward strand.
GTCTTTCCTAAGCCACGAATCGATTAACATCGAAAATTAAGTACTACATTTCTAATTGAATAAAAAAGCAGAAGATCGAGTCCCTACTTTCTCCCCTTTCTCGATCAAGTTACGACTCGGAACTTATATCTATTAACACAATCATCTCTTTTGCATGAGTTAGCATACTTCAGCTTAAAATTAAATTTGATTCTATGTCTCTTTCTTCTTCAAAACCGTTTAGGTGTATGCTGCTAACTTAATCATACAATACAGGAATTATTATATTTTTTTTTTTACAATGAAATAGCACTTAAAACTAAACTTAACTGTCGTTATTGTTTTACGAAACAAATTGATCTTGAAAATTACTAGATGAACAAAACGAGGTTCATGCTTAAACTTAGTAGCTTTTTAATTGTCTATTTCTTTGATTTTAGCAAAGCTAACTTACTATTTCACTTGCACTTAAATTAACACTTTTTTTTTCTTTTTTTGCTTTTTTTACACTTTTGTAATTAACACAGCACTTCTATGCTTGGAGGTTTCTTCATTGTCCGCTTCATCATATTAGTGCTGAGTGTAAGGGACCGAGCAGCTGGGTTCTGACTGGTATTGAGGGGTAATTGAAATTAATTCTTGTATCAGATTTGAGACCACTAAACTTTGCTTAACGTCATATGGCTGCGTAGTCATTTTTGGCTTTTGATTCCAATTTTCTTTCGTAAAGTTCCCCCATTTCTTCTTGCTAACTTGAAACCCCTCAATCTTGTCTTTTGTTCATAGAGTGAATTTGTCCCGCTTGGAAGCCATCATCCTATAGCGACTTTCTTGCTGCATGTGAGATATCTTTATTTTCTTCTCTCAAAGCGTTAAGCTGTTTTCGCAAAATGACTGTACGTGAGTCCTGATAAATGTTTCTTGTGTGATGCCCTGATTATATCGTGTTTAATTGTATCTCTATAATGTTCTCGTTTGTATTGAATTATTTTGAGTCTATCAGTTCGTTATTTCTTAATTTTTAAAATAGTTAATTTCGTTTTCTCGGATTTTCTTTTCTTCATTGAGACTTCTTTTTAAACTGTTCAATTCCCCTTTCATTGACTGAATGTCGCGTTTCAATGAATTGTTTTTCATTCGTAGTTCATCTATTAAATGAGATTCTGTTTCCGTTCTTGTTTGGTTAATTTTATTAACGTCTATGTTTTTAATAATTTGGATGCCATCTTTGTCCTATTTTAATTTCGGCCTGATCTAACAGATCGATTCCTAAAATTACTTGTTCGTCTATTGTTTCGTTTGGAACTACATAAAATTTAATATTAAAATCTTCGTTGTCAATTCGTGTGGTCGTTTTAAAATATCCCTTAGTTCCTGTTCGTGAAAATGCAAATCCGTTTAAAATAATATTTGAATCTGTTAATTGTGGTGAACCTAGCTGTTTGTGGATGTCTTCGCTCATGAGCGATAAGCCTGCACCGGTATCTACTAAGGCGTTAATCTTGTGGTTGCTTATTGAAATGATCTTGTGATTGGATTTCGTTTTTTGACTATTTACTGTAACTATGTTCATGGGTGGGTCTTCTTTGGTGATTAGGTTTTCGTTTCCACCCTTACTGCTAACTGGCTGTCTATTGCATGCATGATTTGCTATGTTTGTTGACTTGAAGGTGATTTCTGAATACAATTTTAACTTTTCTTTAAATTCTTTTAATGTTTTTGCCCCGTAAAGTATTACTTTATTAGGACTAATGTCTTGTATACCGTCCAGTATATACTCTATTACTGCCTTGTCTTCTAGGTTGCCCCTATTGGCTATCTCTTTCATAACAAGAAAGTATTCATAAACATGCTCACCCTTTTGCAATTTTCTTCTGGCTAGCTGTTTATGAATATCCGCGCTGCTAACTTGCAATGAGAATTCTTCCAACAAGGCCTCTTTTAACTTATCCCACGTATTAATGTTTCTTTCACTTTCTACGAATAGCCTAGCTAGTCCAGTTATTAGCCGTCTGCCAAAGGTAAATAGTTGCAAGTTACTCCAACTTTGAATACTTGCTTCGGATTCTATGTCCTGCACCCATCTTTCTATTGAATAACTGTCTGTTCCGTTGAATTTTTTTATTAGTGGTTCTACGTCCCTAAAATTGATTGGACTGTGTTCCATGACTGTATAGTGGTCTTATAACTGATAAGAGGGATAGGTGTGTAGGTGTGCAGTGGGATTGTCGGCTCTTACCTCGTTAGTTAATTCTTCTGTCGTATTCCTGCTGCTACTCCTATGGGTGGCTGGTTCAGCTGTTATCCGCGAGTGGCGCTGCCGTCGTCGTGTTGCTTAACCCTCACTCAATCGTTTCAGTCGATGGGCGCTGCTGCTGCCTGCCACGCCGCCTGCCTTCGCTCGTCGCTTGGCTGCCGGGCGCGCGGTAAATGTGTTTGCCCGCGCAAAAACGGTCGGTGCCTCGAGGCGAGTCGAGACAAACCTCCTCGGGTCCGAACCGAGATGGTCCAGCTCCGTCCGATAAAGCCTTTAACGAATCCGCGGCCGAGCCCCCAAATTTATAGGAAATAATCCCGATGATGGATGAAGATGAGTTTTTGACTCGAAAGGCTTGGTGGAAAGATGTCGGAGGAGCGCCGATGTCGTCGATTTTCTTCAGAGGTGAAAACCTCTCTTGGTGGCGTAAAGCCGTGAAATTTGCTTTCCCAAAATAAGAATTGGCCCGGAGGCTTGTGAAAAATGCTTTTTAAAAATAAGAAATTGCCCTGAGGCGGTGAAAAATGCTTTCAACAAAATAAATGGCACAAGGCCCGAAATTTATTACTTCTTCGTGGTTACAAGATTTCGTACAGCGTTGTTTCTTTAATCGTTCCAAAGTCGACAGGCGAACTCTTGGAGAGCGTAAAACAGCTCTTCACACAGCGAGAGCTGAATTGCAACTGACTCGCTAATTACGGCTTCGCCTCTTTTATAGCCGTCGATTTAATTGGTAATTAAGGTGATTGGCTGATAATTTTTCCCTAGATCGCGCTCGATTAATTATAAAAAGGCGTGGTCTTTTCGCTAATTAGTCTTTCATAAGCCACGAATCGATTAACATCGAAAAATAAATTACATTTCTAATTGAAAAAAAAGCAGAAAATCGATCCCTACACAATTATTATCTCAAAAATGTAATTTTTCGATGTTCACTTATCTCAAAAATGTAATTTTTTCGATGTTCACTTATTAGAGCTTTTTTGTAGACCGAAATGCCATGGTTTCGTCCAATTTTTTTAATCAAAATAGTTTAAGCCGTTTTTAAGATATTTTGAAAAAAAGAACCAAAAAACACTTTTTTCATGCACGATTACAATACTTGACCATACCCTGTATGGTAAAGTAAAAGGAAGCATATATAAGCATTAAATGGTGTGTCTTCTACTTGAATAAATAAAAAAATAAAATACATATATTTTTGTATTCATGCATTCTCACTTAGTATATCAAGCACAAGACACACTCTTTTATTTGTATTACATTTTTAAATTAAACAACTATACTATTCTCAGCAAAAATCCTTTTTAATTATACAATTTAATAGTTACTGATGAAGCATTATCAAAATTTCGATTTTTTTTATTTTTGCTTGATAATTTTGATTATCTATACATTTAGTTAAAGTTAATGAGTTATTTAGAAGCTAAAAAAACTAGAATCATAAATCAGTTCATTTTGACATTATTAATGGAAATAGATTCATATCAAAATATTCATCAACTCACTAAGAATAAATATTAATATATCATATAAGCAAATTAATAAATACATGACAGGAAGAAAAATTATTACATCTATATATTTTAAAGATTCTTCGTTTATTTATTTAAATAAAATTAATTCTATTTAGAGTAAGACATAAAATAAAAAATGAAAGTTCTATTTTTTCAATATATAATAGTACCAATAAATAGTAGGTTTCAAAATTTAGAAAATTGTTTAGGTATTTGAATTTCTCTATTTAAAAAATCACTAACAAGATATTTTATTTACTGTCTTATTTTAAGTATTTTACACCCTGAAAAAATTACTTTGATTTTTATATGAAGTTTTTTTTTTTATTTATTGATTGTCACCGGAAACAAAGCCCATTTAGACAGCACAAAGTTTTAGTAATGTTAGTAAGGGAGCCGAGTTTTGGCCAGTCGAAATATTATATACTAAGTATCAGGCTCAAACCCGGGCCTCCTGTTTGAAAATCGTCATCAACGATTCTGAAACGGGGCCAGCGCCTTAGCCAGCTCAGCCAACCCGACTCCCCATATATGAAGTTAATTTTAATTAAAATTAATTTGAATTATTTCTCTTTTTTTACAGATCCCGTGGGACCTATTATTGTGAGTCTTGAAGGTCATTTATAAAAAGAAAGAATCAGAAAGAAGCTGTATTGTGAGTTTAAATCATTAAAATAATATTACCAATAAATAATTTATTTTTAAAATAAGTAATAAAATAAAATAGTTGTCCTCTAATTATATAATATAAAATAAACTTACGCTAATATAGGCCATATAAAAACCAGGTTTAAATGTACAAATATTTTATAACTGGATAGTTTTTTTGGGATTATTTTATTTATATATTTATTTAATTTTATTTTTGAGAATTAAAACACCGATATAAGTAGTTTATTAAATTTTATTTGATTTTTCTAGAAAAAATTTTAATATGATCTAATACTTTGGTATTTTTATAGGGAGAAATGCCACAAATGCCTTATTTATATCTTTGCAAAATTATGTAAAATTAAATAAACTGCAACGGATCGTTGCTAAACTTTATCCAGTCATTAGAAATATCAATATTTTTATTCCTTTATTAGTAATCATATATCACTGCCTATTTGAGGTCTATGTTTAAAATAAAATAATAAAGAAATAAAAAAAGTACTATCTTACTCTATAGTAAAGTACTTTAAAATATAATTTTACTAAAAACTTTATTTAACCTTTTTTGGATCCTAAGGTCCTTAATTACCGATATGTACCAAAAACTAATCAGCGCTTCATTTTGTTAAAATAATGGTAGGTTTTCGATTTCATTTCAATAAGTTCAACGATGTGGAAAAAATCGTGGACGAAAAAACGATAACATACATCCATCCACCCGCAAGCACTTCCTGAAAAATCGCACTTTTTGGCCTTCTCGACGAGATCCCATGTAATTTTTGGCAAAACTGTCACGTGACTAAAATTCAACCTAATTTAATACTACAATTTGTGACTTTAATTGAGACCATGGGTTCCGTAGTCTTTACCTGAGGAGCCTTTGAATTCGCGCTTGCCGCGAGACTGATTACAATACTTTGCCCATGCTTCGCATTGGATAAAGTAAAAAAATCACTCATTAACAATTATCTTTAAAAATAAATACACAGCACTATTTAATGCAACCTCGACAGGAAAGTAGAGTTCACTGATTAATATCTAAATATTTATATATAATTATTTAACTAATTATTAAAAAAACTACAAACCTTTTGATTTCAAAAGATAACACATATTTTAAATGTACTTTTATTTGAATTCCATTAAAATATAAATATTTTGCTATTATTGTTACTTGATACTTTACTATTTGATGGGTGATCCAAGTTTTGTGCTAACATCGAAATCTTTACATCTGTTTTTGGGTTTTCAAAAACTAAATAATAAATAAATAATAATAAAAAATAAAAAAATTTCAAACGTGTTTTTTCTGCATGTTCATCTGGGTTTTGATAACTCCTGAACAAATGTTCGTTCTGGTATCTGTATTAACTTTGGAAGCACTATTGTTTGGGTTTTGAGCTTTAGAACTTCCAAATGAAAAATGCTTCAATTCAGAAATAAAAATCGAATCTTTAAATGTAAAATTCGGTTTAAGCTAATGAGATGAAATTTGTCACAAAATTTTATATTGATAACCCTCGCGTTACTAAGTTTCAGCTTCCCAACTCAAACCGTTGGCCGACTCTACACATACTGATTAATTTTTTAATTATAATAGATTGGAGTTGGTGAAGATTCACAGTGAGGAAAAATAAAATAATTTGAGTTAAACCATTTAATTTTTAAATTCTCAATATATAGTATTTCGGGTTGTTAGCCCATCAGGAATAGATCGACTGGTTGATTGATTAATTTTTCCTTATTCTGGAGGGTTCGTTTCTCAACGATTTATGGATAGCTGTATTACATTACAATTTTTAAATTCCAAAATAAGTTGTTATCTACCCTTAGGGCGTAAGTTATCTTTTTATAAAATATTTATTTTACTATAGGACAGAAGTTGAGAAAAATTCCATAATTCTCAAAATTTTACCCACCACATATCTTATTTTGTAAATAATAATAATAATAATAATAATATTAAAAATAATTTTGCCAATCTCTTAATTTGAAGGGTTTTTTTTAATTATTTAAATCTACCAAAAATAAAAAATAAAAACTACGTAAATGGGGAAAAGGTTAGTTCAAGACTCGACATTCTATCTAAATAATTTTGAAGATTTATAAAATCTTTTATTATATTGTAGTTTTTTTAATTTTTTTATTTATTTAATGTCACCGGGAACAAAGCCCATTTAGACAGCACATAAGTAAAATGTTAGTAGGGTTAGTGAGGGAGCCGAGTTTTCAGCCGGTATAAATTTTTATTTGCCAGCCAGGATCGAACCCCGGCCTTCCACTCCAACACCGTCATAATCGGTCGATGCCGAAGCGAGGCCAGCGCGTTAGCCGACTCCTTTTATATTGTAGTTCAAAGTCTTAATTTTCATCTTCAATCTTTCTTATAAATATTATATTTGCTTAAAAACTAATTAAAATAAAAAATAAATAAATCTTAGATCCCGATAGATATTTATGTTTGTATTGTGTGTCAGAATGGTTCGCCCTTCTTGAACCCGATTAGGAAGCCTGCTTTCCGGCAAGTTAGTCAAATATAATAATTTTTATTTTATTCATTTTTTTTTTAAATCCAATTCATCAAATAAAAATGATAAAACACTCAAACTTTAGAATCACATATATTTATCTTCTCTGTATGATGAGTACCTTCGCATGAAGAGGTGTATATATAACATAATTATACCTATATTTATTTATTTTTTTCTCCACCCGTTTGGCCTCGGGAACTAAAAGCTCATTTATCCAGTCGTCACAGATTCCTTAAGCAAAAGTAAATGACTAACGTGATTGATCATATAAATTAGTAATCAATGAAAAATAATTGAAAATATATAGCCTTAAGACGGGCAAGAAAACTCTATACAAAATAAACTATATTAAATAAGAAGAAACGAAGATTTATACCAAATTACATTGGTAAACTATTTTGGGAGATTTTTTTGAACATCGTCAATAAACTGTTTTTAAGTTACTTATAAATAGTCAACAAACTGTCATAAGCTTGATATTTCCATGGTTAGTTAAAATTAAATTCATTAAAAAGTAATTTTTCACGAAAGGCGGCTTTATTAAGAAAACTTGATGTTTTAGGTATAGGAACATGATATATCGTCTTAAAGCATTTTTCTTCGTCTTTCAATTTATTGAGTAATATATGGGGGGTCTCATTTGAAAAAACGAACTTTTGATCCCATTTATGAATAACGGAAATAATAGTAATTTTAGCACGCCCTGTATAATATGGAGTTGATTTCTCGGCGTAAATTAAATACTTCGGGTCCATCTAAACTACCACCGAAATATCAACTTTTCATGTATTGAGAGCACTAATTTATTTAAGTTTAATTAGGGCCATGTATTGCACCATATTTAACACAAATGATTTTTTATATCGAAAACCGATAGAGATAGGTATAGGACAATATTAACAAAAAATATTTTAATAAAAGAGCGGTTCTAAAAACGTGTTAATATACGGGGTGTTCCATTAAAAAAAATAAAGTTGCTACGACTTTTCGATGGAAGCCGATACCTTGAAATGCTGAAAATATTTTAGATCGATAGAAGATGTAAGAAAATGATAAGGTACTAAATTTTCAGAAAAATCCTGCGTTCCGTTTTTCATAAACGTCTAACGTGCCATCGACCGTGAATCACCCTGTATAAATTCTAAACCATGAAGCACTCACTAATGAACATTTGGTTATTATTTGAAGCCAATGGATATGATATGCTTAATAATGGTATCTGCAATTGGACCTGCTTGGCATAGAGAAACCAATAGAATCTACGAGAAATCATTTTGTTTCCTTTAATATTAAGATACAAGCGATCAATTTTGTGTTTGTGTGTTTCACATCCTAGAAGGACGTGGTTTATATTTATATGCATCTTTCAGAAGAACACTCTCATTAATTTTTCAACACTTCTGCCACTCTCGACACGAAAAATCTTTTCCATTCAATTTATAATATTAAAAAATCTAATCGTTGCTTAATATCCGTTACTTTTGGCTTTTTCTTCGGCCCTCTTTTTGATTCCCCTTCCATTCCTATTATTTTTCTTCCCTTTCATCACAGCAGACCAACTTTTTCAACTAGTTACCTGTCAAAATATTCCTTGGCTATTATGTCTTGTTCGTGTGCGGAAGTTGTTGCTCCTTAACAAATACCTCATAGACAGAGTGTCTCTTGACTATTGGCCAGTGACTCGAATTCATTGACCATCATTAAACGTGCAGTCATTTGTTTAACATGTTCCTTGTCCGTTTGACACATTTGACGGCCGTTTTGATCCGAGATAAAATAATTCGCTCGATTCCTTTCCAAATGATAGATCGTTCATTGAATCGAGATCGATGCCAATTGACTAATCATATCTTCGGACACCTGCCTGGCTTCATTCTACAAGTCGACCATTTTTCCACTCCAGTCGAGTGGATTAAATGCGAAAAATTGTTTTTTAAATGCTTCCAGTCAATCATGATTAATGGGCTAATTATAGAAAAAAATTCTTCCTCGCTGTACTCTTAGTGAACTTGCCGATTTCTATTCCCTTAAAAAGAAAATAGAATCCATTATATTAATCTTTTGAAAAGTTAATAGAATCATACATCAGAATCTATTGTATAAAATAATCATATATTTAATATAAATTATTATTAAATGAAATTATCATCCATCAAATAAATGTCTAATCAAAAAAAAAAAATCAAAAATATTGAATCATTCTGTTTGAGACTGGTTTTGGGTCTAAAGTTTTTTAATTCGTTATGCTCAGCATGCAGTATTGAATTCACTCAAAAAAAAAATTTGTTCATTGTGTATAAAAATGTCGGAAACGTGAAATTAATCATTTTTTTTTTCTATTGGTTTGTCTGAATCTCAATAAGTCAAGAACGAAAAGTCGTAGAAAGCTCCTTCAGGTGTCAAAATATGTGTATTCCCAATGCTAAAAACTAATTAGATTTTAGCGAGGGGTGAACCACGATTGGAATTAGGTGTACACCGTCTTTGGAATTATTTGGAATTACTTTGGAATTCATTAGATAATCTATTGTCTTCTACTTGGAAATGAAAGTGAAAGTAGGTGTACACGATTTTAGGCCGCGGTTCACCCTATTACTTCAAACCTTCTGATTCAAAAGTCTCATAAATAGATTTTTACAAATATGAGTAATGTGTATAAATATATGAATATAACTATATCGTATTTATTTAAAGTAAGTACCGTATTTAAAGTAAAAAAAAATATATTTTAAAAATTCAGAAAAGATTTGTTATGTAATAAATGGAAAGACAAGTTTCGGTTTAAACCTTGGTTATTTATTTTTAAAGTCATATCTATTGATAGAGTTTCCGAGAATTCTTGAAACGACTCCACTAGATGTCGAAACTTCGTGCATTTCGATGAGTCATTCTCGTTAAAAATGGGCGATCTTGGTATATTTTGTTCATTCTGTATAAAAATGTAGAAAACGTGAAATTAATCATTTTTTCTATCATTATGTCTGAATCTCAATAAGCCAAGAACAAAATATCATAGAAAGCTCGTTCTGGTGTCAAAGTGTGTGTATTTCCAATGGGGCAAACTGATTATATTTTAGGCTATTTAGCTTCAAACCTTCCGGTTCAAAAGTTTCATAAAAATATTTTTTTTCCAAATATGAGTAAATGTGTATAAATATATGAGTATGTATTTAAAGTAAATATCCTAATTAAACTAAATATATATATATATTTTCTAAATTCAGAAAAGATTCTTTATAAATCGAAAGGCAAGTTTCGGTTTAAACATCAGAGGCAAATCAGCTTATTT
>JALMQS010000099.1:86662603-86758026 GCA_024734495.1 Forficula auricularia
CCAAAGCAATATTCGTTTGGGTCGAAGGTCCCAAAATATTTTTTTTTAAAAATCTAATGAAAATGATGCCGTATTCGATAAAATTTGCATAAAAAAAAAGCGAAGATTAAAATAAAATTTCAAAAAATGAAGGGTACTTTTTTGGACAGCATCCCCTGGTTGAAAAGTCACCAACCGCCACTGATGTATATATATTATTTATTTTTTTGAGACTATAGTTTCGAAGGATTGGCCTTCATCATCAGTCTTTTTTAAATGAAGGAGACAATAAAAGAGTGTCTTCTGCTGGAATTATAAATTTTATTTATAACGAGACTATAGTTTCGAGAGCTTTGCTCTCTTCATCAGTCTAATACAATTGATGCACAGGAATTAATGTATGAATGGAAAGTCTTTTTCAATATATAAAAATTCTGCTACTCTCAGCATAAAACTTTCAATTTAGTCTTTTTTTTAATTATAAATATTATTTTTCATGAGGTCAGTATCTCGTGAATATTGAAAATGTTTGTTCTTACTTAGCAGACAAGCTAGTTAAATTTGCATCAAGCAACCTCTTTGTTTCTCTTTATGATTTAACAACTCAGATACTATCGGCAAAATAAAAATTTTCAATTAAAGCAATATTTGTAGCTAATTGTTGTGTATTTGAAAGTAATTTTTCTTTTCTTGTGATATTTATATCTAAATATTTTCCATCGGCCATATTAAATAGTAGCCAATTCTCTTCTTTTTTACTTCCGTAGAGAGAACATAAATTGCTCACCCCTATGACCCTTCACCCTTTTAATTAATGTATTTTCCTTTTTCTTTACTTTTCTTAAACTAAAAAATTTCATTCAACCTGTTTATTTATAATTACTTGTCCTTCGTAGTACCTATACACTTTGTCACAATCAAAATTCTAGAGCTTTTATTTTTATTTTTATTTTTTTAATATTTAGAATCCCTGACACCTTTTTCTAATGAATAGAATTTTTTCATGTTTTTATTAAAAAATCAAAAATCAGTTCACAAGTAGAATTGAAGAGGAGTTGAGCCTTTAATGGAGAAACTATATTTTCTATAATAATTTTATTTATAAACTAATTGTTATTCACTTTTTTTGGCTTTTCGGCCTTTCTAGCCAATTTACGATACTATTATATTTTTAAATTTTGTCTTCTATCTAGGGATCAGATTTTAACCGGTTGCCTCGAGTCGGATTCGAACCCCAACTTGATTAGCAGGCTGGTACGCTTTCCCCTCGGCCAACCCGACCCCCAGTTATTCACTTTTAATTTGTTGTAATTAATTAAATGAAAACAAAATATTCATTTAGTCAAACCTAAAATAAAAAAAGGATTCAATTCAATTGCAGCTTTATTGGCCATTAATTAAATTATAGCAAGCAAAATTGGTATTTTTGATATTTAAATTACCCCTTTCTTATTAAATTCGAAATGATATACCTCATAGGCACTGGATAACAACCTACTTTTTTCTATATTATTATTATTATTTTTTTTATTATTATTTGTTGCGTTTGACTCTTTGGATCAAGCAAAAGCTTGATGTTTCTTTCTGGTTGGACCTTCCACGCCTCTTTCTTTTTCCGAACGTGTTATCGAGTTCCATGGTCAGGGCTATGTAATTTTCCTTCGCCAGATGAGTGTGTTGATGTTTAAACCTTTGGTGCCAGGTATGTATGGATTTTTGACATTATTCTTCCAATTTTCTTCCTTGATTTCGTGATGGGCCGGGTCCCCCAGAATCTGAATGCCCGGTTGCCGACTTCGAGGTTGGATGTGATTGGTTACCACCTGGGGTAATCTTGTTTTTGCCTCTCACGATTCATGGTTGCTTGTTACGAAATTTTGTTCTGCGCATGCGCCGAGGTTTTGTAGAACCAGAGATTGTCAGTTTCTGGAGCCGAGGGGCCGGTTTTTTATTATTTTCAAATAAATTCACTTTTTGCTTCTTGCTGGGATCGAACTGATGAAGTCTCAGGTTGATGTTCTCCCTAATCGGATTAGAAAAGTTGGTGATTTGGAACTGATTGCGCTACCGACCTCTTTTTTTCTATATTAGTTTAAGAATTTATTTTTATATATTAATTACTCAAAGATTCAGTTTCCCTTCGTAGTATACTATAAGTTCGCCTTCTAATCATTTTTCTTTTTTTTTTTTTTTTTACTTTATTTATCTTTAATCCTTTCCATTTTTCGTCATCAATTTTATAAACAAATTTGGCATTTGAAACAAATTTTACGATAATTGTCTACATATTACTTAAGCCATCTGATGAGACAGACATTTTTATTTCAGTAATAATGGGAAAGAAGTTCGACAAGTTAATTGAACCGGCATTTAAAACATTAAAAGCTAGTATCTCTATATATTTCAAAGATCTTCATAAATTGTACTTAATACCTCTGGGTTGGTTTTCTAATTAGATAATTAAAAATCAGCTGAGAGTATATTAAAAAAACTGTTTATTTATTACTTGAGTGGTAAGCAAGTGATCTGTGAAAATTCGAATAACAATGCACTTTAATTAAATATATATCATTCTAAAAAATATAAACCTTCATAAAAGTTGTTAATCCTGATGAGGTGATTGTGGGTCAGTGGTCAGAGTGTTGAGCCGCTGTCCTGAAGTATGTTGGTTCGCGACTGAGTCTCGGCAGATATTTACAGTCGCCTCCTTTTGGAAAGCAATGGCAAACTACCAAAAGTATAATTGCCTAATCAACCTTTCCAAACTAGCCTTTCGGAACCTGCGTTAAAAAGTAGGTCCCGTATATCTGTGTAAAACAGCTAAACACACTCAACACAGGTATATGTGGAGAGGTGTCAGGGTGACCACTTAAAGAAGAAGAAGATCTTGATGAAAATTAATCTGGTTGCTATAAATTATATTTTAGATGACATACTAAAAAACTACCGAACCTTCCTCATTATTCTGTGAAATGAAATTTCATACTATCATTAAATTCGAGGGTAAATTGTTTCTGTCATTTCTGGGCTTAAACTATCACTTTAATCCAGGTCGAGTTAATTTATTATAGAATATAATTCGTGTAAAACAGTGTTGGGCGTCATTCTGATCTGATCAATTTTCAATCTCATTTCTTGCATGTCACTTGAATTGACTGACAAGGGAATTCTGGGATTTGAGCCCCTTCATCCTTTCTTCATGATCTAAATTCAATTGGAACTATATAATTAAATTCGTTTAAATTATCATGTGTAGTATTTTTATTGGACTGAAGAAGATTATTGCAAATCAAAATATTTATTTTTATAAGATTAAAGTAGTTTTTGGAGACGGATTGATTTTGATGAGGCAGTCTAAGGTTCAAAAAAGAGATATAATTATAATTATCTTTTTTATTCAAAAATCGACGTTTCGGAGGATTATTCCCTCCTTCTTCAGGGTTTTGAAAGGTCAATGAAGGAAATCCAATATGGCATTCCCCCTGTCTCCTCTCTCAGTAGTAATAACAATATTATACAGTATTTCATTCTCAGCAGACTACACTAAATTCTGCTGAGAATGAAATACTGTATAATATTGTTATTGTCACTGAGAGAGGAGACAGAGAAGATGTCACATTGGATTTCCTTCATTGACCTTTCAAAACCCTGAAGAAGGAGAGAATAAATCTCCGAAAGGTCAGTTTTTTAATAAAAAGAAAGTTATAATCTCTCTTTTTGAACATTGGACTGCCTCATCAAATTTTACTCAATTTATTTTTAAAGCTAGTAAATTTACTCGTGATTCACTGCAGTACCGTTGTCATTTACTTATTTGTTAAAATAGGTTTTCCAACTTTTAAGAGTAAATTTAGAAGAAATTTCCTAGTTACTCCGGCTCATTGTGGAATTATAAATAGATAAAAACAGAGAGATAGTTATTCAATTTTTCTTTAAATAATCTCTAGCTGGTTCAAGATTCGGTTGATGGTCAAATGTTCAAAAATGCAATGTCGAAGTTTTAGTCCACCAGTATTCAAACATTGATTGATAGGTTTCTAAGTCGATTTCTCCTTGTCTTCAACAACCGTTACCATTACACAAATTTATTATTTATTACACATCTTCAAAAATGCAATACCTACAGAATGTTACCTCTCAACTTTAGACAAGGATCAATAGCTATTTTATAATTTAAGTCAATTTCTCAATGTCTTCAGCAATAGTCACCATCTTAAATTTTAATTAGACATTCATTCATTCCTAAATACCTATCATTTTTGAGTCTATTTAACGATCACTAGCTCAACTTCATCTTTTTCTAGAGATAATCAGCTCTAAGCTATTAGGTTTATAGTTTCTTCAATGACCTGATATACTTGATTGAAACATCTTTTATTTCTTTCTTATAGCTGTGGTTTTATTTAATAAAGGTTCGATGAAAAGATTTTGTACCTAAAGAAGAAATTTTTTTATAAATATTGACAAATTGCCGGTGAAGACTATAATTTATTAATTGCATTGATGATAGTTACTTAGATGAGACTAATCTAATATCTTCAATCCTGATTTAGCTCTGGCGATGGCTATAACCATAGAGTAATATAGAATGGAAGGCTCCATAAGGAGCCAATGTATTTTAGCGTATACGAGTTATAGAGCTCTCTGGCGAGACCAAGGCGAAACCATTGGGGAATAAAATGGCGTAAACTGCTCTCTTCGGTGCAAATTTTGGTGACATTATCAAGAGTAAAAAATGCGCTTATATATATATATATATATATAACATAAAGGGTATGTATCTTTTATCTATGACACAGGCCTTGAATGTTCTATGAACTTTGGATAGCAGCTCTTAAGAACTAAGAGTTTTCACCCTGCAGTCGCTAGAGAGCGCTTTTTCGATATACTGTAGCCTTCCACTCTATCTTACTCTATGGCTATAAGCATAGCCGAAATGTTAGCGGGGATTTTCAAATAAAATAAATATTAAATAGCTGCACATCTCTTATTTCATTATTATACTTTTATTTAAAGGGTGCGAGAGTGTAGCGTCTTTTACGGCCCCAGAGACCCCGAGTTTATCAGACTAGATATAATCTGACCCCAGTATCATTTTACACTTTAAACAACCACACATAAATACTAATATTAAATAAAAAGCATTGGCTAATTAGTTTTTGATCCCGAAGTCATAAAAAAATAATAATAAAAATTCCTTTATTTATTACTAATCTATGTTATGAAGAAGATAGACTATTTATTTGTTATAAATTAAATAACTCTATTAAAAGAAAAAAACTTTAATTAAATTAAAATATTGATTTCTGTTTAAAACAGTGGAGGTGACTGAACATCGTATGGCGCATACACCAGTTTATTTTTTATATTACCATTTAATTGCCATTCAAGTAATAAATAGTTATTAGTCTTACTTATTACACCCGCCATTCTGGGAGTAGTTTGACTTGTTTTAATAATTCTTTAACGGTTCATCCAGATGAAACACTTGAAATGACAAAAATCTGGTTCTCGTGAGGCGAGATTTCCTTTGGCTTTGCCATTCATTGCAATACAATACTAGCTCCATTGAGGCGGAACAAAAACGGAACCAAAATCAATTAGATTGGGAGGATTCTTTTATATTGGGAGAATTCTTTTATACAATGTTGAAAATGTTCGATCATCTGCTTGCTAGAATGGGCAAGAATTAAAAAAAATATGGATTTTTTGGATTCAATAAAAGTATTAAATATTTATAGCGATGTATACAACTTTTTAATCAAGTCTTGAAGCATAATTTACACCTGTCAACAACATTTTACTCCTCTCAGCAGTCTGAAATGTGGAGAAAAATCATTTTAAATCATGATTTTTTCTGACTATCTATTTGCCTGTATATCTGGATTCCGATATCCACAATAACTCAAGAACGAAAGGTTGAGGATAGTTAGTTCATATGGTGACCAAATGATTGGAATTTTTTAAAAGAAAGAGCTGATTAGATTTTGTGTGTTTTGACATCAGAACTAACGATTAAAAAAAAAAAAAAAAAAAATTATAATCTTTAAAGAATTTGGTGTCGGTTCCTAGAGTGAAAACATTTTAACAGAGCATAAGCAAAATATATATTTTTTTTCTAGGCGGGTTTCACAAATAAAACAAACATATATTTGTTTTTTATTTGTGAGGCCCACCTAGAAAAAAAAAATATATTTTTACTTATTATCCAAAAAAAATTACTTATTCGAAGCCATTTGATGGTAGTTTATTATCTTAAGTACGATTGTGGTAGAAAGGGAGACCTATAAATATTCCAACAAGTGTTTCTAGTCAGTACCTAATCTATCTAATGATGTTTAAGTTCCTAAATCTAAAGAAACAGGTATTTACATGCCAAAAAAATTATGTATAAATACTAAACTTATATCTTAACTAAGAGATACAATTACAAAAAAGCCCACTCATAGTTATCTGAAATACAATTGTCTCAGTGCATTTGCATGGGTCTTTCTAGAATAATTGAACGGGTAAAACATGTCCATACTTGTCTTTTTGATCGTTTTGATGCTTGTCAAGTATATTAAAAGATAACACCCTTTTTCAAAAATAAATACCCAATTAGTTTCTTAATTACATTCAAATAAAATAATCGATTTCAAACAAACCAAAGCAAATCAAATCGTTATATGAACCGACACACTTACGAAATTTGTAACAAAAGATTATATTAATAAGCTGCATCTTTCTTATTATTTTCAGCTTTTTAGATCATAAGGTTAACTTAAAATTTGTGCAGAGTGTACCAAATATTAAAATAGGTTTTTCACACAAGAGCGGCCAATATTCTGTGACTGACTTTAGGCCATTATAGGGCCCTGGAAGGTGTTTTTAATATTTAAATTTAACTACAGGAGTTTTTAGAAAGGTTATAGTGGTGTTTCACTAAGTGAAACACCACTATAACCTTTTAAAAACTCCCGTGTTTAATATATTTCACTATAAACCAACACCGCTTTCCCTAAATGTTATTTAAATTTAAGTTTCATTCGAAAACCATTAAAAAATAAAATAAGATATTTTATATACTTGTTCTATTATTATCAAGATTATCTCACTGATAGATAATCCACATAAGTCGTTTAACGTGAAATTGAAAATATTCTCAATATAAATACAGGTAAAAATTTCACATATAAGAGATTCAGATATACACACTTCCTTCACGCATTTTTACTCAATTCACTAAAAAGAGCGCTTCTCAAGCTGTTTTTTATGTAAGTTTCACTTGAAAATCACAAAAATAATCCTAGTAAAATCAAATACAAGCAGGAGCTAACTGAATACACAAACACTCGCCATAATCGGATTGACTCAACTCTTAACATAAGAAATTATTGATTATATTATTTAACTTTCACGGCTCAATTACTTTAAGAAAAAATTAAAACTAATGTTTAAAGTTAATTTGTTTAAAATTAATTAGTTCTATTAAAAGCCCCCCCCCCTGTGGACCGGGGAATGAATAGGTCCACAGTATCCCCTGCTTGTCGTAGAAGGCGACTAAAAGGGGTTGGACGTAAGGCTAACAACCTCATTCCTTAAAAACAAGCACTTTGCGGTCTCGAAATCGGAAGTGTTTCTTCGAATAGATTACATCTAAGATCCAAGATATCTGTAGTCTGGAGACCCAGCCAAAAAGAAGACTATCCTAAAGACTACTCAACCATACTTTGTATTTTTAGAAGATCCTGTATGCTAGACAACTCTAAGTTAAAAGTGAAGTAAGAATACAAATCTTAGATTTGTAAAGCTTAAACTTTTTAACTCTATCTGTTTGTTGACAAAAAAATTATCAAATCCTTAAAATTTTAACTCGACTTTCCCTGTACTCCACCATATCTAATACACAATGCTGGAATGGTTGCCTAACTCACTGTTAAAATACAAGAAAATATGAAATGGTCTGAAGAAAATTAATTACAGTAATAAAACTGAAATTGAATTGCCTCCCAAGAAGAACGGAACTTCTTTTATAAATTGAACAACAATTTTATTAGACCAATTGCAATCCAACTAATAAATTGTGTCTATTGAAATTCCTTTTACCACTTGATCGGCCGCGAATTTATGTCTGAAAGCAATTCCATCGGCCATTAAAGTCTCCGAGTTATTCATTAACTTGATTTTCTTTTTCTCCGTTTGCTTCATTTGAATATGATTTTTAATTATAAATACTACAAGTGACTTTTAAATGTGCAGAGTTATTTATTTTTTTGTTTTGTTTTATCTTAAATATATTTATTTATTCAATTAAAGTGGATTCGCTGAAGATAAATGAAACAGTTTTAGTGTTGGATACGC
Source organism: Forficula auricularia (assembly GCA_024734495.1). Lineage (NCBI taxonomy): Eukaryota > Metazoa > Arthropoda > Insecta > Dermaptera > Forficulidae > Forficula > Forficula auricularia. Next base: position 86,670,926 of record JALMQS010000099.1, read on the forward strand.
CATTTCCTGTCATTAACAAGTATTTATTTTGATCAATTTACATTTCATTTTCCAAGTGAACAGGAGATATCTGCCTATTGCATACATCGATCAATTAATTTTTAATCGTTAATTGATCAATTTTTCATTAGATTTTATTTTATTTATAAGTATTTTTAAATGAAAATTTTCTATCTAGATTTTAGATTACGATTTACCTATATTATGCCATATAATAAGTCTTTTTATGCTGATATTTTTCACCAAGGAACTAACGACTATGAAAAGAATTATTCTAATTTATATCTTATTAGTGATCATGTATCGATACATGCTCACTTCCTGTTAAATTATTTTTACTTTCTCTTAAACAGAATATTAGAATGACACCTCCGAAAATAATTTTTTGAAGATTTCGATTTCACTAAAATCAATTCAGCTCTAATTTATTCTAAATCTCCTTCTTACTCTTCATAATTAGAGTGCAGGTTTTTAACAAAAATTTGAGTAGTCCCCTCAACCTAAAAAAGTACCTCAAAACCCATTGGTGTATCTGTATCTTAGCACAATAACTAGAAAACATTAAATCTCAGAAAAACTAAGACTTGGGCTAAAATATCGTAGCAAAATTTTTTTCAAATTGTTCGTCCAAAAGTACTTATCCTTTTACTTCAGGTACTTAGGTTTATCTTCTTTTTTTTTTTGCTCTTAACATTTTTTTATTTTATTTATCAAGAATCACATGCTATTTGTTGTATTCTATAATTTTCAAAAAAATCGTACGTCATCTATGAGATAAATCATCTACATTAATAGATTTAATAAACTCTACCAACTTTAAAATCATGGGTTCAGACCCTTTCTGAGCACTTCATTTATTTTAATCTGCATTTTTTTAAAATAAAAATTCAAATACATAAAGAGAAACAAAAGAGGTTGTTCTCTGCTTGATGCAAATAAACATACACACATATATATATAAAAAATATAGATCTGTATATATATTATTTATTTGTTGGAGACTATAGTTTCTAAGGCTTGGCCTTCATTATCAGTCTTTTTTAATTAGCCAGTTAGAATTAAATTTTAATTCTAACTTGCTCCCGGCTAAGTAAAGATCAAAAAAAAAAAATTTCAATATCCATGCGATACTGACCCCATGAAAAATAATATTTATAATTAAAAAAGACTGATGATGAAGGCCAAGCCATCGAAACTCTAGTCTCAAACAAATAAATAATATATATATTTGATATATATCTGTGTATGTTTATTTGCATCAAGCAGAGAACAACCTCTTTGTTTCTATTTATGAATAAACAACTCTGCTACTCTCGACAAAAAAAAAACTTTCGATTAAAATGCAAATAAATAAATATATTTTTATTTTTAATTTTAATCATTTTAATTTTGTTAAGGGATGGTGTAGGTTCTTGGGGAAACATATTTAAAAAAAGTAAAAAAGATTTTAAAAATATAAAATTCTAGGTAGGTTTCACAAAAAAGTAAAAGATGCTTACTAGAATAACTCTATATAACATATTTCGGGGTTTCGGACCCATCTTCAAGAGTTCAAAGAGAAAACTTTTATTTTTGTGAAACCTACCTAGAATTTTATATTTTTTAAATTTTCTTTATTTTATTAATCATTTTATATTAATTGATGAATATTTATATATTAAATGAAATTCTCGCAATACTCAAATTATACAAATGATTAACAATTATTATTTTTTATATAAATTAAGGGCGATTCAAGGCTAAAGTTATAAAAGATCTTAAAAAACAAAATTATAAATATATATAGTAAATAGCATAGAAAATTGTTTGTCATCCACCATTAATGTCGTTTGAGTAATTTATTTTGGATTTCTTTCTCTGTACATTATTTAACATAACTCTGATAAACAAATTTTAGTTATTATTTCCCACACAATACTTAACATGATTATATTTGAATCTCCCATTGTTGCTCCTTGAATACATACGTTTTCATAAAACATCCCCCCACAATTAATTTTAATCCTCTATGTCAATATATTATTATTTAGGGGCGGTGTTGATTTTGAATTTTGAATTCTGTTTCCCTTGTCGGGTTTAATTTTTAATTTCACCTGGTGGACACCACTGGGTAAAATAAAAGCCCCGTTTGTCAGTGAAAACCCCCTAAGTGGCAGGTAACGTAAATCCGGGCCAGTTCCATTTGGCGGGCCCTCTTTTGAATTGGATCGTTTCTCCGATGGTGATACTAATTCTCTCTAATCCCCTGTGTAAAGCAAATTTTTGCATTTGCATAGGGCGGGCTGGTTTATGTGTACACCCGCTTTTGATCGGGGCTAATGGTCGTCCATCGTGAGTTCAGGTATGGCCCGTGTGACACTCCCGGTGTACTTGCAGACTCACCCTCCGACGAGCAACCCCAAACGAGTTCAACAGGTTCCCCATTGTCGATGGCCATTTTATAACATAATATACATTTCTTGAGCCGGTAGATGGACGAAGACGATTTCTTTAGATATTTAATAGAGATTGCAAGATTCGGAATCTTTTTGGAGGAAAAAACGATAGAATTCTTAAGGGGTGCAAACCAAGGAACTGGATTTCTTAAGAAAACTTTGGCATAGTTAGAAAATGAACTCATAAATAAAATTTTGTTTATACACATAACACATGCATAATAGATTAAAACTGAGTTAACCGAAATGTTTGTTTCTTGATTTATTTAACTTGATTTCTATGACTAAGTAAAATTTTATAATAGAATTCTAACTCTCATCCGAGTGGTAACCGCTATTGGAATTGTACACGTCTTTGGAATTATGTGGAATTATTTTAGAATTTTAGGATATTTAACTTATTTTGATTAGTTATGTCCATCGATTAAATTATTAAATTTGTTATCGGGAAATAAGGACTTTATTTTTTATGTAGATAATTTATATTTTATTGACAAGTTTAAAAAAAAAATTTCAATCTGATTGATGTTAATGACTTGTCTTGTTATGTTTACTAGGAATAATTATAAAAATGACAAATATGCAGTGGAAGATAACTGTCCTGATGAAGTCAAAACAAAGTTGATGAAACGTTGGCAATGAAATATAAATTATCTGCATAAAAAATATAGTCATTATTTCCTGATAACAACTTTAATAAGTATATTTAAAGTAGTGGAATTTTTTGGAAATATTCAGAAATGAAAGTGGAAGTTGAAGTAGGTGTACACGATATTAGGTCGCGGTTCACCCTTCGCTCTCATCTATAAAATCAATTTTCTTAAAATTTTGCACAAATATCTAATTGCGGTTTAAAAATTTTTTTAATATATTAATTAATTAATTATTTCTGTCCCACGAGCTGTGATTTTCTTTCTTCTTTAATTTTCACTCTTTGATAACTAATGTTGCGCTTTCCGGGTTGCTAAAGTACTTAAATCGATTAAAAATGTTAAATTTAGTAATTCCTGTTTATAAATATTTTAAACGTGGAGAAAATCATTTTCTAGCATGAATATTTTTTATTTGTATGTCTCTTTGAATTCAAGTACCCGTGATAACTCAATAACAAAAGATCGTACAATGTTTGATTAATATCCACTCTGTTTAAATTCAAATTGATAAAAAATCTAATGTTCAATTTGAAAAAAAATAACGAAAAAATTCTATGATGCGTTTATCGATACATTTTCCAAAAAGGACCGAAGAATAAATTAAAATTTAAAAAAAAATGAAGGTCTATTTTTTGGACAGCATCCTCTGGTTGAAAAGTCATTGCCCGCCACTGGTACATATACATTTATATCGTAAAAGTTTATTTTCATTAGCAAAAGACATCTTCAGTAATTTCATTCAAGGTTTTCACTTTTTCCCTCCCTTAATTTATAAAACCTGTCTTTGAAGAAAAAAAAAAAAGTAGATATTTACCGAATATTTTTTTTATATTACTTATAAACTTTAATCTTTTTTGTTATAAAGCCAGACAAGTAAAAGTCGTGTGTTATGCACACCAGCTTATTTCTATTATATTTATATACACACAACAAGAAAAGCCTGGATTAATAATTTGAGAAGCTATTCTAAATAGATAAAGCGAAGCGATATTAAAAAGGATAGTCTCGAATCTGCAACAAGTACCAAGTACCCCTTTGGGTAACCCTCGGTGCATCCCCAGCAATTATCTGACAACCCTCTTGATCTAACCCACTAAACTAGGGGGGTCTACGTCCCATTCCCTTTTCCATCTCTTGATGTTCATTCATGCCCTGATGTACATCCGATAGCCCTCTCAGCAGGTTATCTCACGTAGTCTGGTGCAATCTGATATCCCGATATCTCGCAGTTGGAGGAGGACGAGATATCTTCGCAGACAAAAGTCTTCAATGAAAAGAAAGATTTCGGAAGAGAGGTGGGATGGAATGAAGAAGAGATTTGGGAGGAGGTGTAGGGGAGGGTGGGGCTTGGATTCAAAAGCCCCTTTGAATTGCCATTGCATATATATAGTCCCGACTTCCTTTTCTTTGCTCTAGAACATAAGAGATGTCATACTAAGCCTCGCTATTTTCCGAGGGCTTTCAAGAAGCAAACAAGCAACAGGCCCGTGACTACTTGTTGCTCGGAGGCAGCTGTCGGCCAGGTGATCGAGTCCCAGCCAAATACAAAAAAAAATCCTTTAAGGCGTCCGGCCAGGCTGAAGACCGCCTGCCCTGTTTATTAATATTGAATTACGTGGCGTGCGCTGCTGGAACGAAATTTTTTGAAAAACAACACAAGAGATAGATAGATATGCCTAATATTAATAAGAAAGTGTCATTCAACTTTCCCTTCCGGTTTTCATCCAGGAAGGGTTCCGAGTTGGACCATATCACTTTACGTTGAGGTACCGGAAAACCGCGGATGAAACTTCAGCTCTCGATGGACACCCTTCCCCTTGATGCTGTCATAATTGCGGTTTACAAACTAACCCTCTTGAATTTGATTTATGATTTTTATATGAAAATAAAGTAAAATCCAATTAGCTTAACAATTTTTCAATTTTAAAAAAAAACATCAACATTTTATTTAATATGGATCTGTCATCTGCTTACAGCAATAAATCAGGTGTTCTCCAACAATTTCTATTAGGTACAGAATCAATGACCTTTTATTATATTTTTTTAAGAAATTTATCATGTTTTAGATAAGTAATGGGGACTTTGCAACTCATCACTTGTGACTTGGTTTTTAAAATAGTAACATGATTAAAAGGTCAGATAAAATACCAGATATAACAAATCAGAAGAAAAAAGCAAACAATTAAACACAGTGTTCTTGAGCAAATTATTAAGAGCCTGATGAAGCTACAATAAATTAGCGAAACATTGCGATTGACAGTATGAATTAACACGGTGTTTAATTGTTTCCTTTTTTACTCTGATTTCTAATATCTAATATTGATTATGGAACTGAACAATAATAATTATTAAAAATACATTTAGTGCCTCTTTTTTTGGTGTTTAAACGATTATAGAATGATTGTGGGTTGGTTTATTACACGCTTAGTAATTAGCAGAAATTAACTTGAGGGAGTATTTAGAAATCAATAGATTCATTCACTGAAGAGAAAAATAATTAAAATTTTTATATTAATTTTAGTGTTATTAATTGAAATTGAATATATGATATAGTGTTAAATTTAAGGTTTATGGGGATAAAGGAGTACCATAAATACCCCTGTAGGAGTGCGCCTGATTGTAATCCCTGTAGTGCCGGTTGCAACTCACTGGAAGTAAAAGATGGGATCGAAAAGGATTCATTTTAGAGAAGACTTGTTATTTTTTTAAATTTAAAACCCACTAAGAGTTCATTACAAATATTTTTAATATAGTATTTAAAAAATTAAGAATCTAATTTTATTAGAGAAATTTCGATTTAATCCTGTCAATGGATACATTATGAAAATTACAAATTCTAAATAAAATATTTTATTATAACGTCAAACGTCATTTTCATCCTCTTAAAAAACCCTACGATTCGGAATTTCGAGTTGGGGTCGAAAAGGATTTATATTGGAGAAGCCTTGTTATTTTTTTTAAATTTAAAACCCACTAAGAGTTCAATACAAATATTTTTATATATAGTATTTAAAAATTAATCCTGAAAATAGATACATCATGAAAATTACAAATTCTAAATAAAATTTTTTATTATAACGTCATTTTCATCCTCTCAAAAAAACCCTACGATTCGGAAGATCGTGACTCTTTAGGTTTTAAACGGTTAACTAAGTAACCTCATTGTATATTAATATTATTTTTAATTGCAATTAAGTTCAAAACTTTGTTCACAGCGAAGCCTCAATGATGACCGGGGCGGGTCAAAACGTTGACAATTTTTTTTTTCAATTTCATCTAATTCTATCTGCAAATAAAAATTGACCTTTTTTCCTGAGCTTAAAATTAAAAATTATATTAATATATCGTTTTAATTTATGCAAAAAATTACCAGCAACGCTCGGTCCGCCAGGTCCTTAAAATTAATTAGCTAAATTATTAACTTTTTATTTATTAACTGAGGGAAAAACTTTGACGGTTATATAATATTTTGAAAATTTCATCATTTAAGCCCAATTTAAAATCTAAACTAGCAAAAGATGGATGATAATTAATAAATGAATCAAAATTCCGTAGTCAAATTGCCTACTCCTGATAATTTCATATAAATAGAATTTTAAACACAAGTTCGAAAATGTTCTTTACTACTACAAATGGTGAATATTACTATTCATAAATTTTTTAAGTGAATATAAATCTCTCTCCTTTTCCTTAAGAGGATTTTATGTAAATAAAATATTCAAGGCATCGATAGATAAATCAGCGATATAAGGAATTAATTAAAATAAATGAACTACGTTTAATGTAATTAAGAAAATCATCTCTTTTCTAATAATGAAAAAAGTATTTAATTTTTATTTATTTATATGACACACCTAGCTGTTCAACTTATTTTTCAAGTAATTAAAACTTCTAAAGAACATATAATTTATATACTTTTTAATGAATATAATATTTTTATAAACGTATAAATATAAAGATATACTATAATAATAAAAAAATATTCATTCTACTATCTGGAGGTTCACAGTAACCATTCTAATATAAGAAAATAGCATTTTGATTATGAATTTTATAGTATGAAAAGATTCAATTTTTCTTTGAGGAAGTCAACTGGAAATGCCAAAAAGTTTTATTTTTTCCTCATTAATGTTTAATCAGTCTATTGAAATTATATCTGTGTGCTATTGTGTATTATTTTATAGCAAATAACTTTTATTAGAATATTGAATTTTAAAAAGCGTGTATTATTTGAAATCCAATTTGAAAAAACGCTAAGAACTCCGTTAAATTTTAATATATGAATATTGATTATGTATTATAAAACAATTAATTATTAATGATTTAATTCAATTTTAAACGAAATTGATCCAGTACTTTTGAGAAAATGGTCAAAAACCATCTGAACCGTCTAAAAAAGGATGTTTTTTGAAAGCATGAGATGCCTTTGAAAAAGTTTGAAAAAGCCATATGAAACGAAATATTGACTTGTGGTATGGAGATGAATTTTAAAATGTTTCTAAAACGGCTTTTCAGAGACGGCTCAGATAGTTTTTGACGATTTTCTCAAAAAAGTACTGAATCGATTTCGTTCAAAATTGAATTAAATTATTAATAATTAATTGTTTTATAATATCTATTAATTTCATATTTTTAAAAATTATTTCAAAGGAGTTATTAGCGTTTTTTTAAATTAGGCTTCAAATAAACTACCCTTTAAAATGCAAATATTCTAATAAAAATTATTTGCTATTTAAGGTAAAACACAAGAACACACAGATATGAAATTTCTATAAATTTGATTAAATATTTAATGAAGAAAAATAAAACCTTGGCATTTTCAGTTGATTTGCTCCCGGAGAGAAGATATTGAATCTTTTCATATAATTTCTTTTATACTACAAAATTATTAATCAAAACGTTATTTTCTAATATTAGAATGGTACTGTGAACCTCCAGATAGATGAAATCGATAAAATATGATTGATTTCTTTCTCATTTATAATTCTTTCGGTCTCTTGTATCGAGAGGTTTTGTCGCCATCCAAGACACATTTGTTATTGATTCATCAAGTCCATTGACTGTACAATATTGGAATATCTTTTAACTCGTAAACTATTGACTTTAAACATTTCACTCATATTAACTTTTCTGTTGGAGATTAAATCTTCTTTAATATGGGTCATTATATAAATGTGTGTACCTCAAAGGGTTATGCATTAATGGTGAAATTTATGTGGAATTTTAGTTAAATACCGCTCTATCGTCTTAGATATTCTATTATAATAAAAAACACTAATGAAGATATATTTTGATATTTTAATTTCCTAAAAGAAAGTTCATGACATATAATTAGCTCCGATCAATATTTAAGAAGCTTGAGACGATTAAAATTTCGAAATTAAATAATTTTTTCTGAGAAAAGTATAGTTAGTACAGAGGTGGGAACCTTTTTACTCTGAGAGACCACATTGAAATAGCAGTAATAATCAGGATACCATAAGTTTCATTACCGATAAATGTAACTTTTGTAAAGTTATTGCTGTTCAAATTCAATTTTTTTAATTTTAAATTCAATTTTTTTATTTTAAATTCAGTTTCTTTTTATTTCAAATACATTTCGAGTCCACATAAGAAATTCAAAAAGGCCACAGGTTCCCCACTTCTGGTATAGTAGTATTTACAAAAATAAAAGCATTTTTAGATAAAGGGTGCCCCTTAGGATTAGTAAGTTGAAAATATTTATTAAAATCCGAATCATCAACCAAACTCTTTATTTTTTTTTTAGATAGATCTTTATTTTTTGATTCAAAAAATTACCTGGCCAATTAATTAGGCTTGAATTTTTATATTGAAAAATATTTACCTTCCCATAACCCGTATGTAGATTCAAACATTAATATCATTTACACATTAATATCCTTTAGGGAATTTAAATTTTTAAATTGAACTGAAAGACATCTGCACAAATGGAAAGTCACTTGTAATATTAATTCCTGATACATTAATCAATATTTAATTTTAATTCTTGAGAGTCAAAACGTAAAATTTTAATTATTTTATTAATATTCATCCTTGGTGTGTCTAACTTCCTCAAAACAAAAATGAAAATTTTGAAATTTTATTTTCCCAGTCCTTTTGAAACAGTTATTCTATTCTGTTTCTCTCTCTATAGATGTAGTTGCTTTTGTATCGAAACAGAACCATACTGGAGAATGGAAATATTCTCTTTCTATGGTTGCCGAAAAGACTCTTTTAACCTTGAAGTTTCTCTCAGGTAGCTTGCGAAAATTTTGCAGGACGATTTAACAGAGTGCTTTCGAGAATCAATACATTTCTCCGATCGCCTTTTAGTTCGAGAGCTAGCAACGTTTTCGAGAAGGAATTTTCAACCGGCTAATTTTTCGATATTTCCCTTTCTTATTGAAGCTAGATAGGATGCAGTACGTCATAGCACCTGGGAGGGCTGTGTTTACACTGCGCGTAGTAGTTTGTAGAGGTAAAAAATGGATATTTGAATTCATTTTCAACCATTTAATTTTTTTTATAATGTTTCTGATCTTTTTAGCATTATAAATTTCTAGTTGGCAGACACTTTTCTGGTTGCAAACATTGCGTCAGATCTAATTAAAGTGTGAACTCCTGGCCTTTGACGCGAAGAAAGAGACACGGGTTCGAATCTCGTCGGATGCTCAATTTATTTTTCCTTTTCAAAAAAAAAGTTAAAATAATTTTCAATATGTAGAATTAACGTAATAAATTATTAATTATAATATTTAACTGTCAGGCTCAAATTCCTTTAAGAAAAATTAAAACTAACGTTTATAAGTTATAAGTTATAAATTATCGTAGCTAACGTTAAAAAAATGTCTGACCCTAGGTTTTATAAATATTCAATCTTAAATGATCGAAAATACCAGTTCGTTTCAATTTAAAAATAAATAAATCACGTGACTCGAGTCAAAAGACATTTATTTATTATATTTATTGATTAAATTATTTCATATTTTCCCATTAAAAATGATGTTAGGTAACATCTAAATTAAAATAATTAATTTATGTGCTAAAACTTTTAATTTTAGTGTAAATTTATTTAGATTTTATTACAATTTTGGTGCTTTTAGAGACTCTTGAAAACCTTGGAAACAGATGGAATGTCTTGAAAAAAACTAACCTTACTTACCATTGTACTTTTGTAAAAATGAAATAATTGATTAATAAAAAGATGTCTAACGGCTTTGTTTCGCTATTTCAGCCACTGAAGATGTTGCAAAACAGCAACGAAACGTTTGGCGTATTTAAATGAAAACTTGTATTTAATTTAAAGTCATGTCCAACTCCCTACGATTCCTTTAATTATTAATCATGGACACGAATAATGAAATATTATTTTTATTTTTTTTTAATTTTAAAAAGAACCGTGTTTCTCAATTGTGAATAGGTGATGATTTCGTTTTGATTTGTAGTTTTATTTATATTTATATAAAACTTGAAAAAAATTATATGAATCAAGAATTCACATTTTTTTCTATTATACCTCAAAATGACAAAAAAAATATTTTTAACTCACTAGAAGAATTATGAAGAAACAGCCGAGATTGTTCTTCGAAATTTGCTTAAGTCAGAAAAAGAACAAAACAACCAAATGGGACCTAAATACAAACTACTTTCTCTATTTCGAGAATAATAAAGCCGATTTTTGTATTTTCAAAAGATATTTTATCTCACAACGGTGGTGGAGATAAATATTTTTACCTGAAGCTTTTCTTTTCTTTCTTATTTCAATGAACGAACGCATTTGATCTAGATATTTGCGAAAAAGAAAAATGGAACAGACAAAAAGAACCTATTCATTTTATTTTTTATTATCCTTCTCTCTTTAAATTTCCAATATGTTCAAAAGAATTGCCAAAATGTACACCTGAATGCTTGAACAATAGAAAACAAAGTAGTTTAAGCTGGGATTGAGAAGAGTTTACATATGCGTCCGAAAGAATGGCGGAGGAATATGGATGACAATACAGGAACCAAACAAACACTGGTAAGACGATGGACCACAGCCTCTCTGAATTCCAATTACCTGGACGAAAGCCCGCCCGGCGGCCGGAACAGAATATTCAGTCAGAAATTCTGGAAAGTATATAAAAATCATCTCAACAACTTGTTCCTTTTCCCCCGAATAAAGATACTAGAAATTAGAAACTTTAAATGAAAAATAGTAAAAATTATATTTTAAGATTGCTCGGACAGTATCCCGTCCCCGCAAGTCAAAATAAAATCTAAATAATTAGATAGGGTACTATAAAGTTTTAAATTACAATTTTGGTGTTTTTTGAGGCTCTTGAAAACCTTGGAAACAGATGGAATGACTTTGAATTAAATTTATTGAATTAAATGAGGTGAGAAAGAGACCCCAAAAGTCTAAAAATGCAAAAACTAACCGCCCAAAATGGGGAGGAGGGGTGGGTCAAAAAATGAAAATCTTGGCCATTTACCAAACTCAACCAAATTTTGTATACATAATCAGTGGGACCCCAGAAGTCTAAAAATGCAAAAACTAACCGCCCAAAATGGGGAGGAGGGGTGAGTCAAAAAAATGAAAATCTTGGCCATTTACCAAACTCAACAAAATTTTGAATACATAATCAGTGGGACCCCAGAAGTCTAAAAATGCAAAAACTAACCCCCCTCCCCTACATGATTATAAATAATTTTATTAAATATTAGTGAGGGGCAGTGCTGGATTTCCGACTAGGCCCATAAGGCCCGGGCCTAGGGCCCCAGCCGGACTGGGGGCTTCGGTTGCGGAGTCTTTTTTTTCAACCTAAAAAGATCTACAACAGGCATTACAAATATCATACAAGTATGCAATCACAATCTCTGGCTAAACAAATATCGCTTAACATTCTCATTAAAATTACTAAGAGTTGTCATTTTTTAGTTTTATTCTTTTCTCTATATTCAGTATATTTATTGTTTTTGTTCCATATAATTGTTGTTTCCCTTTTTAAATTTTTTTCTCTTACTTGATCTGTTTGTATCATATTGTTTATTTTCTTTGTAATTAAATTGGCCTAATATTGTACATTAAAAAGGCTAGATGCCCCTACAAATACAATGTTCTTGAATAAATAAAATGTTCTGTACTAGTGCATTTAATTTGCTAAATTTCCAAAATAGCTTCGAGATGGGGGGGGGCAAATGTAGGGTGCCTAGGGGCCCTGGGATTCTTAAATCCGACCCTGGTGAGGGGCCAGGTTGTATGGTAAAGTCAACTGGATGACCACATCAGAACACGTCAGCTTATTTTGTTATTTCGAGATATTTTTATATATATTTCGATATTTTTATTTTGACGAATTCATGAGGATATTGACTGTACTCCATTGACTGGGATATTATAAATATGAAAAATAATTTTTAAGAAAAAAATAAAAACCGACTTCAAAAATAAACAAATAACACTAAAAGGTATAAAATAATTATTATCTTATTTAGTTACAACTAAACGACGAAATATTAACATGAAATTACTTTTTGAAGTCGGTTCCAAACAAACTATACCTATAAGCGAGCGTACCCGCCAAACGTACTAAGTAAGATCCGTCGAGTGCGATTCATAAAAGGTATATGTTTGGCACCAACTTCAAAAGTAATTTCATGTTAATATTTCGTCGTTTAGTTGTAACTAAATAAGATAATAATTATTTTATACCTTTTAGTGTATTTTATTTGTTGCATTTAATTTTTGAAGTCGGTTTTTATTTTTTCTTAAAAATTATTTTTATTTTTCTCTTTTTAGTGATGTTATTAATAGTGATCATATCATCAGAACTTGACTAAATTAATATGACACCATCCCTAAGACACCCCCTTTCGGATAAAAAAAGAACCATCGAAATCGGTTCATAAACAAAAGAGGTTAGGTCTAAACAAACCTAATAAAAAAGGTCTAATACCTATGAAAAAAAAACGAAAAAATGGGACCAATCGGAAGCTAGACTGGACCCAATGCAAAAAAATTTTCAAAATCGGTTGACAATTGGCGGAGATATGAGGTAACATAGGCACAAAAAAAAAAAAAAAAAAAAAAATCAGTCGAATAGAGAACCTCCTCCTTTTTTGAAGTCGGTTAAAAAGAAGACATCTATGTCTAACTAAAACTGACATTAACTCATTTTTTTCTTACACTACTTTCAAAATAAACGGTCCAATATTTATGATTAGAACCACCAAATTTAAACAGTTTTCGTTTGAATAATTTATCAATGAATAGAATTTCGTTAATTTTCCTCGAAATCAAAAAAAAAAAAACTTTCCAGGATTCTCTCTGAAAAATTTAAATTTCAAATTTATTTCTCTTGTTATTAAATTTTTCTTTTTCATTCTTGTTTTCCTTCTTTTGTTACTATAAAAATTTTCCTTTATTCCTCGATTTTTTTTTAATCCTTTCAGAATGTTTCTTTTTACACCTTTAGTTTTTCACCCAGTGAACAAGAACCATACCTATTTACGAAATTTTCGAAGAAAAAAATTCTCACTGAACATTTGCATTCTCGATTGGCATTAATGGATATGGAGAACATAAACGCCCATTTCTTTCATATTAAAATTATGCTTTTAAAATTGAGTAAAACACATATTCACAACAAATAAATATACATCCATTAGTATAACAAAGATAGAAAGGGTGACAAAAGCGTCCTTCGAGGGGTAGCCATATGTATTGTATTTTTTTATTTTAAGTTATTTATGATCTTGTATTAAACTATTTCTGGAAAGTCTGACTATAAACCGAATATTTATGACTCTGTTTCTCTTGTCACCAACTTTGGCGGGTATTACCGGGTTCACTGACTTAGGAGAAGGTTCATTTCTTACTTCGAAGAAAGGTATTATTCGGCATTTTCTAATATATAAATTTGAAAGCATTTTTGAGTTATGGTAGGTAAATAAAAAAATAAATTGGTTCCTAGTTTGTACATTTTTCATCCCCTATTTCGGAAATTCTTTTTAAGTATTAATAAATAATAAGTAAAAGTGGTATTAAGCAAGTTAAAAAATTTATGTATTAAGCGATTTTTATATAGATAAACAAGAAAAATAATAAGATTTAAGTAGTATTTGGAGTCGGACTGATAAAAGTGTATTGAGTGGATTTTGATGAGGCAGTCCAAAATTCAAAAAAGAGAGGAGGCAGAGGGGAATGTCGCATTGGAATTGATTCATTGACCTTTCAAAAGCCTGAAGAAGGAGGTAATAAACCTCCGAAACTTATGTTTTTAAATAAAAAAGATAGTTTAAATTATCTCTCCTTTTGAATTTTGGACTGCCTCTTCAAAATCCACTCAAGAAAAATAATTAAAAAAAAAAAAAATTTTTAAATAAAGGCAAAATTCTCTTCATTAGCCATAATATTGCCAAACTCGTGTGAAAAATAAAAGTAGACTCTTGTTTTGAATAAAGTTAAAAACGTCCATGTTTATTATTTACTCATATAAATAAATTTTAAAATTTTTGGGTACGGGTACTAAAGATTAAAATACTTTTTAATTAAATTGAAAGTTTTTGCCGAGAGTAGCAGAATTTTTATATATTGAAGGAGACAATAAAAGAGTGTATTTGTAATAGACTGATGAAGAGGGCAAAGCCCTCGAAACTATAGTCTCGTTATAAAAAAATAAAATTTATAATTCCAGCAGAAGATACACTCTTTTATTGTCTCCTTCAATACTTTTTAATTCATTTTGAAAATCATGTTTACTTAGTTTGTTCAATACTTACATATTGAAGGAGACAATAAAAGAGTGTGTCTTCTGCTGGAATTATAAATTTTATTTATTTATAACGAGACTATAGTTTCGAGGGCTTTGCCCTCTTCATCAGTCTATTACAATGGATTCACAGGAATTAATTTAAATAATAAATTAAATAAAGTAATTCCTGTGAATCCATTGTAACAAACTGATGAAGAGGGCAAAGCCCTCGAAACTATAGTCTCGTTATAAATAAATAAAATTTATAATTCCAGCAGAAGACACACTCTTTTTTTGTCTCCTTCAATATATAAAAATTCTGCTACTCTGGGCACAAAAACTTTCAATTTAATACTTACATATATATTGTTCCTTTTGGTCCTTGAAATATTCGATAAGGGATCATCCATAAATTAAGTAACATATTAAACGGGGAGTGGATATTCAATTTGTTATGGTGTGGCTGGTTATTTGTTATGAGGGGACTTCAAAAAACTTCCAAAGCACGTTACATAATTTATCGATGCTCCCTAATGACTGCGAAGCAATAAAAAGTAATAAATTAGCTCTTCCCTCTAAATATTTCTTATAAAAATTATGTATTTTATTTTTCATTGGGCCCAGAAGGCGCGGACCTATGGACCCGCATTAAATAATCTCAAAATTGTAGCTGGTTATTTAATTTATTAATTGAATTTTCTATTTTCTTTTTTTTTTATACTTCACTTGAATTCAATTTTTAATTCAAAATCTTATTTTATCAAATCTGGTTCTGTAATTTTTGTATAAAAGAAAGGACTTATTTATGGTTAATTCGTTACTGGTTAAAATTTATGGAAAGTTTTTTATAGATTGATAAAAAAAGCAAAAAATAATTATCGTTTTAGTCATTATTTCAAACTAAATAAATAAATTTTGTGAAATATTATTATAATATTATTTATTTTGAATTACATATTTTTCATTCGAATTGGTATTAAAAAATTTCGTTTCAGGAATATGGTAGAGAGGGAAAATATTTTTAAAAGAAATAAGCTGAGGTGTTCTGATGTGGCCATTCACTTGACATTTGCCATCACAGCCTGGCCCCTCACTTATATTTAATATTCAATAAAATTATTTATAATCATTTAGAGGGGGGTTAATTTTTACATTTTTAGACTCCTGGGACCCACTGCTTATGTATATAAAATTTGGTTGAGTTTGGTACAAGAGCCTATATTTTCATTTTTTGACCCCCCCCCCATCGGGGATTTTGGGCGGTTAGTTTTGCATTTTAGACTTCTGGAGGCCCATGGATTATGTATACAAAATTTGGTTGAGTTTGGTGAAATGGCCTATATTTTTTAACTCCCCTCCACCCTTTAAATTTGGGTCGATATGCACCAAAATCTAATCAGCTCTTAATCTTAATGGAACAAAACTACCTGTGAAATTTGGTTTCGATATTCCCACTAGTTTTTGAGCTAGCTCGTCCACAAAAATTTGGTAACGCACAGACTAACAACCAGACAAACAGACAAACAGACTAACTAAGAGACATTTTGACAAAACAATTATTATCTCAAAAAATGTAATTTTTACGATGTTCACTTATTAGAGCTTTTTGTGAGGCAGAAATGAAATGGTTTCGCTCAATTTTTTAAATCAAAATAATTTCAGCCATTTTTGAGATATTTTGTAAAAAAGAAGGAAAAAACACTTTTTTCATGCACGATTACAATACTTGACCATACCCTGTATGGTAAGTATAAAAATTGTATATTATTAGAAATTGTGTTAAAATCATTTATGGGATGACAGTCATCCAAATTTTCCTGCCCTTGAAATCTGCCTGCTCATTACTCTATAATAAGATTCCATTATTACTGACAGAAGTAAGCCAAAGATCATTTCTAAATAATTTTTCATTTAAACAAATCGTCTTATTTTCTTAATTTTATTTTATAAGTATTTATTTATTATTTTAATGAATAGCTATTTTCCCCTTTGAAAATCAAAAATTCTTTAGATATTGTTTTGTTTAGAGCCCCTTCATCCTCCCCCCCCCCCCACCCCCATCAGCAGAAATCTCTTTAGATCCGCGTTCTTTGTTTATGAATGCAGTTATGTTTCGGGCAATTCGTAAAAACAAAAGACAGAAAGAAAATGAAAGAATCTGTTTGGTATAGCTGTCATGGCATGAATAAAAACAAAGGAACAGACAAAGATATTCAATTAAATTTGAATAGAGAAAGAGTGAGGGGCTTATATGGACACGAGAGATGCTTTTTGGGATAATTCGAAAGAGCAAAGGGCATCAATATAAATTTGGAAAGAAATCAATGGAAAGATTTTGATATATATACTGAGCCTTTAAAATTTTTAAAATTTAACCGTAAATGGCACGAAAGAGTATATAACATTTCATTCAAATGGAGAGAATATAAGTTAAATAAATGATGTTTGTCTTTTCCTTAAGGTTGCTCGGACAGTGCCCCGCAAGTCAAAATAAAATCTAAATTATTTTTTAACAAAAATTGAAATTTTTTACACATATATAAATTAATTATTTTAATTTAGATGTTAGCTAACATCATTTTTAATCGGAAATATAAAATAATTTAATTAATAAATATATTAAATAAATTTCTTTTGACTCGAGTCACGTGATTTATTTATTTTTAAGGTAGTTCTTTCACAAATGCTAAAATTCAAGAAGTCTTTGAAACTTGGAATATAAGTCATTAAAGCATAATACACATACTGTTAGAATTTGAAGACGATTTACCACACCAAACATGACATAATTGCAATTAAAAATGACATTTTTAACATAGGGTAGATAGAGAAAGGGTGGGGATATGGTTATTATTTTATTTTTTTTCATTGAAGGACTTTCACCATCTTGATGAAAATCTAATATTTGTTAGAATAATATATTCGGAGTAATTTAAAAAAAAATTGAAATTATTTACCACGTAGTTTTGATAAAAAACAAAAGAAACAAACATATTTGGGCGATTATTTTTAGTGGAGGAGATATAAGCAGAATGGCTTGGAAACGATCCGGCTAGTATTTGTGTATCCATATAGATATTTCGTAGTGTGAGTGGACAGTCACGTTAAAAATACATAACCTAAAATTTTAGTTCCGTTCATATTTATAGAGTGGTTACGAGGCTAAAACTTTTTGTGTGGATTGTAGCGAAAGAACCTCCTTAAGTGAAGCCGACTGATATTGTCGATCATTTAGATTTGAATATTTACAAAACCCTGGGTCAGAATGTTTTTTTACGTTACCTACGATAATTTATCTATATAAATAAACGTTTTGTTTTTTCATCATCATACGATTTGGCTAGATTAATCGAAATATATGCTTTCAGGCAATATTCCCTACGTGTTAAAAGTCACATTTTTAATCAATTAATTACGAAAACCCTTGGTCAGATCTTTTTCAAAAAATTATTTTATACGTATTTGTTATCGATTAATAACATATTAAAAATTCAGATTTTTAATCAATATTGCCTTAATGTCCGAGCAGCCTTAATGTTTTCAAGAGTACTACGGGGTGTAACAAAAACGTAGCCCACTATAATGTATTCTGATCTCGAAATGAACAAAAAACTAATAATTAAATTCTAATGAGTTATTTTAATGTTACTGTTTTTGTTGAAATTTAAGATATTCAAATGAATATTATTTTATTTTCGATGATTTTCAGTATAGCTTCTATCAAATGAATAAACAGAAAATCAGTCGAAAATTGAATAAGCAAACATAAAACTAAATTAGCATTCCTATAAATTTCTTATTTAATTAGTTTCGATTGTATTATATTGTTGAAAATGGAACATTTTTTAAAGCAAAAACGATTGATTAATTGTAGGTTCTACAAACTATAATTAGTATGAAGAATAGCGTTTTAGAGTAATTTTTCTAGTTGAACATAACAAATCTAAATATCTTTATGACTCAGCAAAAACATGAATGTAACATAAAACATTTCATTTGAGAGCATATATATAATAATTAGTAAGAGATTGTGGTGTTGGTGCAGGAGAAACATGTTTAATAAAGATAAGAGTAAATAAATATTCATGTTTAATATTGATTTTTTTTTTTTTTTAATGCAATCGAATGCAAGAAGGGGTGCACCAGTAAAGATGTAGCCCCTATGGATCTCGAAAGACCCTTGCATTACCGAAGAGAAGGGAAAGTTGATTAAGTGAGAGGGTGTAGACGTAGGTGTCTATGCACCCTGGTTTTGAAGGTTTGAAGATCATAGGTGCTGGGAAAGCATAGAGGCTGGGAGAGAGTTCCAGTTCCTTGAAGTCATGGGGATATATGTATTGGCGAATGAAGTGGTCCGGCACTTTTCTAATTTGACCGCGAAGAGTGTTGGGAGTCGGCAAAACGTGTGCTGCGTGCAAAGCATGCTTTGGGGGGAATTATTGATTTTATCTCATCAGAGCACCTGCCGTGATAGTATCTATAGAAAAGGGAAAGGGCAGAGACATCTCTTCGATGAGCCAGCGAGTCGAGGAGTCGGTGAGGGTAGAATCGTCAATTAGCCTGACGGCTCGTTTCTGAATTGCATCAAGGGTAGCAAGAGAATATTTTGAGGCTCCTCTCCACAGATGAGGCCGTATTCGAGACAGGGGCGGATTTGGGCCTTGTAGATGGTGAGAAGTTGTGGGGGTTTGTAAAATCGCTTGGACCTGAATAAGAAGCCAATCTTCCTTGCTGCAGATTTCGCCACAGAGGAGATGTGTTCATTCCAAGACAGGTCAGATGCGACAGAGACGCCCAACATGGATAGGCTGTCACACATTTTCAGGGTATTCGAATCGAAGTGAATATCAGGGAAATCTCTATTTTCGCGCCTAGAAATTAGACAACATTGAGTCTTATTTGAATTAAAGTTAATAATAATAGAATAATCGTAAATATTTTAAAAATGTGAGCCGCTATTCTAGGAGTGATTTCTTTCTATTACCAAAATGATCAAAAAAAGTTTAATTATTATATATATAAAGATAAGAGTAAATAAGTATTATGTTTAATATTGATTTACTATGAGTTAAGGATTCTTGGTCACTTATTTCACATTAATGCGAAATAAGTGACCATCTATAACTCATAGTAAATCAATATTAAACATAATATTTATTTACTCTTATCTTTATATATATAATAATTAAACTTTTGATCATTCTATTAAAGAAATCACCAAATGGCGGTCTATTTTAAAATACTTACGATTATTCTAATTTGAGAATGCATTTGTACCCTTTTGTTATTACATACAATGTCTAAGCTGATGAAAGAATAAGAAAGACCTAAACTCTTAACATTCTCAAAAAAAGAATATACCTATTGTGAGGTGTGATTGGATCTAGGGTCAAAGAAATATACCGACATGGAGGTACCTACTTTAGCCCTTCATTAGAAATTTATTTGGTTCAAATTGTTTCAAATTTGACCGCGAAATCAGTTCTGTAAGCCATAGAGTACAGAGGCCATAAGGGCCCTATGTATTTTAAGCGTATTACGAGCTGAGCTCTCTCGCGGCTCGTCGTACACAGAAGCTCCAAAACGGCGGGAGCGCCGCCCCAGCCCAGGAAGATTGTGGTGATGCTGCCGACATGCGGATGATTCGAAACAATTTATCATGAGCTTATATTCAGGGCGACTCACGGCCGATGGGACGTTATCCGCCTTATGTAAAACGGAAGGTCGATTTTCTGAACAATTTGGCACCTTACATTTTCTTGCCTGTTCTATCGATCTGCAATATTTCCAGCCCCGCGACGCTTCGGCTTCCACGCAGAGCCTGCAGCAACTATATTTTTTTTTAGATAGATAGAAACAGGTGAGAAAATGTAAGGTCCTAAATTTTCAAGAAAATCCATCTTCTCGTTTTACATAAAACGGATAACTAGCGTCCCATCGACCGTGAATCACCCGCGTATTAAGAAAAAAAGAGAAAATTTATTCTCAATACAAATCTTTAAAAATACTTTAAAACGCGTATATGTATATATAAATAAAATCGCGATGTCTATAAAAAAAACTTTAGCAAGTCAATTTAATTAAGATCGATTAGGAGGAGATCACAATGGAATAAATACTTGAAAAATAATTTAAATTAACCATCTTTTTGATTTAGACCTAGCGTGTAATGACATTACTAAATATTTTAATAAATAAACACAAATCTTTTTCAATGGAATTTTTGCGATTCGCATTCGCCAACATTAGTTGTTTGAGGAAAACCATTGAGAAAACCTTCAAAGAATCACCTAGACACCTAAAAAAACAATAGTTTTACTTTATCTTCAATTGAAATGACTTTTTTATTAATTAAATAAGATATATCTATTTACCTATAAAATATAGGCTATTCTTTATTCTAATAAAAATATGTATATATGTTGTCGGCTTCGGCAAAAAAACTAATCAAGAGCCGGTGTTTGGAGACCTGATGACGGCTTTAATGTGGATGCGAAATCATATTCTGGAGAATCTCGCTGCGTTGTCAGATACTCAGATACGTGACTTCTAAAAAATGTTTTAACTGAAATTAAATCTTTCGACAGAATTACCGTTTCTGACTATTATTCCCAAAAGCTCATTAATCTAACCCAAGTATTCATAATACTTTACATATATTTTATTTTACTTTTAACCCGTTCTTTGAGATGGTAGCCCCACACACTGACACGTCCCAGAATTTATTCCAAATTTTTTAATAAATTTATTTTTTATCGCCTGATTTGATGGTTTTCTATGTGTTAAAGTACGCCTTAAAAAACTTGGGCCTCCCAGTAGCAACGAACTTTAATAAATAAATTTATGAAATTGTCTGGTTGTTGAGGGCGCATAAATCAAAAGAAATATTTATTTTTGTAAAAAGTGACCTCATCACTTCAGAAATCTTTCTGTTACGGCTAATACTTGAAGATAGAGGCTTTTAAAATTTGTTCCATGTTTTGGACGAATTCGAAAACAGGTTCGGTGACATGTTTCAATTGATCTTTAAGCTATCTTGTTTCAACAATGTAATAATTTGATCATATAACATTATCTTCCTTGCTGCTATAAAATTTGTTGCATTTTTCGCAATTACGGCTTTTTAAGAATTTATTGCAAATATATCCGCAAATGTAATATATTGCGTTTCCCTCTGTTATTTCTTTGGTCTGCGAATCTATATCTACTTCCATGTCCTGTAACGGGATCGGTTCTAAATTTATTGTTTGAATTTTTTCCGCGAATGTTGAACTAGTAGGTGCATTAGTTGTAATATTATTTTGAAAATTCATTAATTTTGCAAATAAAACATTATCATCTAGTTCACAATTAGTACTTTGTGATATTTTGGTAAGTTGGGTAATAAAATTTTGGCGCATTCCGTTTTCAAATTGTTTCGGGGAAGGGTTTGTAGAACATCCGTGTTGTTGACGGACGGCCGAAAAAAAGTTTTCGAGGGGTCTTGATTCAAACGTCTAGTCCTCAACTTTTTTATATTGTAATTATTTGAAAGATCTTCAAATAATTGAATCACAGAGTTTACGCTAAGAATAAACCCCTGGATACACGGTGGTTGTCTATTACTTTCAAATTTGCAATTCGCAAAATTATTCAACATCTGTCTTAGGAATGGTATATGATCGGAGGTGCTACTCATCGCATAATTTAATTTATGAGGCAATTTTGTTTTTATAAGTCGCGAGTTCAAAGAATCAAATAATTTATCAATATCGATGATAAATTGGTTGGTCATATCGTTTTCGATTGTGAATAGATGGGGAGCTAATGTTCTGTATACCGTATAAGCCGTGTGCATGGATGAAGAAAAAATTTCCGCTGCCAGAGAAACCCTCATTTTAGACAAATGAGTCAAATTAAAATGAGCGTCAGTTACTTTTTTAATTAAGTTCAATGGTGTGTCTACATGTAATTTATGGATTTTTTTGATTTCCCCCATACTACAATACCGCCTCGATATATCAAGTTTTTATCTATTAAATTATTTCTTAAGGACTTCAACAAGTGTGGGACATCATAAATAATAAAAATTTTATGAGGATTATTTTCAAGACAAAAAAATGGATTATCAGGAGTTACATTAACTTTTTTCAAAAGTCCTCGATTTTTGGGCCCTTGGTCGAATACTATTGCTTTAACTATAATCCCAATTTGAAAAAGTTTTCCTACTGTATTTAAAATTATTTTATGTGTTTTATCACTACTACCACTGTTCGCTAAAAACCAATAGCCTACTACTTGTTTTAAATTTTTATTAACCCAGGTAATCATCGCCACCAAAGCAGTTGTAGCTTCTTTTGGTTCTCGATTTTCCCCATCATCTACGAATCCTTGAAATAGGTCTTGACTATGGTTATAATGGATTTCCGATTTTAAATTTATTTCGTCGAATAGCAGCGTTACAACCTTGTCTTGAATTGGACTTTTTATTAAATTATTATTTAATTGTTCTAATACAAACTCGTTTATCCCAGGGTGCAGTGGGCAGCGACTTTGATATTCTCTCAAATTCCGTTCGGATGGTAAATATAAAATTTTTTTCAAAAATCTATATGTTTTAGGAGAATGGTAAAATATGGACAAAGCAATATCTTTATATTCATCAGAATATCGCTTGGCATGATTTTTTAACAAACTTAATTTTAACTGAGTAGAGAATAAAGTTTGTGCCTTTTCTGATAAAATATTGGCCGATTGACTAATTATATTTTCTACTTTTATATTTCTTTCAAGGATATTTGATTTTTTCTTTTGTCTCATGCGAAATAATTTACTATTTAACGCTGCTATTTTACGATTTTGTCTTTTTATCTGCGAAGATTTGGGTGTCAAAAGTATACTTCCTTTTGGTGTTAAGTTTGTGCTGGTCGAAGTCGATGCTCGAGGGGAATTATCATTTGTAATTTCCAACGATTCTCCGAGAGTGATAGTACTTTCGGTTTCCATTGGCGAAATATTTCTTTCAAGGTCCAAAGGAGATGCTTGATATGATTCAGTATATTGGGATACTTCACCTTTCAAATACAAACAAAAATAGCAAAATTAATGTGGTTATTTATTTTATCGATGGGCTTGTAAGAATAATTCATTTAAACGAGTATAAGCAGATGTAATTAATTATCTAAAGTATGTATATGTTACAGTTAATGTTTAAACTTAGTCAATGTAATCTCATAATATCCGTATATCCTTTCAAGGGAAAAAGAGAATTAAATAAAAATAAATATAGAATTAAAACAAACAGCAAATTAATTTAGTTAAATTAAATTATATCTAATTGGACTGAATTTGACAACATTTTTGATATTGTTAATTAATTTAAACTCAAGAATACTAGCTATTTTATAATTAATTAGTTTAAAAGTAGAATATTTTTAAACCTAGTCTAATTTGGAAATTTTGAGGTTCAAATGATATTAATAAATATTTGTAAATCTAGCTTTCACATGACAAAAATATAAAACAATTTTATGCTTTGACTACAGTGGCTTAAGTTTATACTTTAAAATGCAATAAGTATCTTTTGAATTATTTAATTGATTTATAATTTTTTTCTTACCGATTATCCCAACCGGATCAATAGTTTTATTATGTATTATAAGAGGATCATTTGATTCTACTATAGGTTTATCCGCTATATTGTTTTTTAAAGTTGGAACAGCTCCAGTAATAAGCAGACGTCGTGGATATTTTTTATAAATTGTTTTTGGTTCAAAATGGTCAGAACATATCAAGAAATATTTATTATCTTCAGGGATATCAGCAAATTGACACCAGCGTTTAGCTCTATAATTAAATTATTCAAGAATTAACATATAAAAATCAAAGAAATAAATTATTAGTTAATTTTATATAGGGTACTTACATTTCAGGATTTTTAGGTCGTCTAAAAAAAGTATGTTCTTTATCTGATTTTGTGTCGCGAAAGCAACCTTTCACACAACATTGACGTCGAGGACTAGCCATATTTAATATTATTTTAATAGATAAATGTGTACGTTGGAAAATTTTCTAGCCTGTAGAATCTTTTATCTATGACAAAGACAAAATGTCAGACTGAATGTCATGTGACAATGTGCTCTATGAATGGCTCTTAAGGACTAAGAGTTTGACGATGACTCGCTAGAGAGTGCTTTTTCCAAATACGCAAGCTTTCCTCTCTATATACTCTATGCTGTAAACATTTTCAGATCTCCCGGAAGTTTATTTGAGGATTTTAAGAGAATGTGTTCGTTTCTTAAAGGCTTATAATTTTAATCTTCAAAATATCACGTATTATAATATCTACTATGCCGTTTCCTGAATGGAAGCGCATTCCACTCAAGATATGCCAGATAATCCATAGCTAAACTCAGTCACGTACTGGTTTAAGATTTATTTGAGGTATTCATAAAATATATTAAGGTGGTTTCACATAATTATGCTGCATATGAAAATTTTTGAGCTCACCAAATAAAAAATAAAAAAATCTTAATTATACTGAAAAAAATGGTGCGAATGAATGAACAACTGCGTCCTGTTAATCTATACTAGTAATAACATTTCGGGAAAGCGGTGTTGGCTTTATAGTGAAACATATTAAAACACAGGAGTTTTTTAACAGGTTAGGTTTAGGTTAGGTTAGGTGGTGTTTAACAAGTATACTAGTAATAATAGGAAGTTTTCTGTTTGTTTTTTAGCTTCATGTTAAAAGTACTTTTAAATTGAAATGACTCTTTTTACTAGAGTGTTATTTATATACATGGTCTCTTGAGTGTCATAGGCTAGGTATCATCACACTAAATAGGACTGCTCTGCTTAACCGCGGAGGGCTGGCAGCTTTAGTAGTTAGCTGACGCGGGTCCCCTAAATTACGTAAAGGCCTCTACCATCAAAATATATATATAAAAAAACTATACAATTTTAACCAATTTTTCCGAAAAATCTTCCAGATCATCATTTGACTAGCAAAACAAAACAAGAAAATGTCATTATTTATTTTTCTCCTCTTTAGAGTGATTGAGGAATAATATTTTGATAAAAAATAAAAAATCAATCGGAACAAGTTATTCATAGATAATTATTTTAAACCAAATTTTGTTCAGCCCTTAAAATAAAATTACATATAAGTAAATGAACTAATATAGAAAAAATTCGACAAATTTTCACTATTTTTCTAGCTCCCGTGATTTCTTGGCCTATCGTAGAATCGTTTCTGCCCATTCTTTTTACTATAAATACTACCTTGTCTGATGAGATAAAGTCAATCAATCCTTTGCCCTAACGGCTCATGTGCATGAAACCCCTAACTTTCAAACATTCAAAACCCCATCGCAGTCAAATTAGATACAAATCAGCGTTTGCTAATTCGTTTATACCTATGCCTTTCACAACAGGGAAACTCACTTCCCGCTTCTGTCATTTCCGAGACTCACAATCTACAATCATTTCATTCATGACCCACTCAAGTATTTCAACTACAACCCATCACCTGAGTTTTCTTCACTATGCGAGTCTCAATCTTGATTTATAGGTGTTCCACTTGCATAACACTTTCTTGAATTACTACTATTGAAAAATATATAATATCGATTTTACGAACTATTATCTTGTACTTTTAGCCTTTTTTACTTTACCATACAGGGTATGGTCAAGTATTGTAATCGTGAATGAAAAAAGTGTTTTTTTTTTGCTTCTTTTTTTCGAAATATCTCAAAAACGGCTGAAACTATTTTGATAAAAAAAAAATGGGCGAAACCACGGCATTTCAGTATACAAAAAAGCTCTAATAAGTGAACATCGAAAGAATTATATTTTTCGAGATAATAACTGTTTTGTCAAAATGTTTGCTAGTCTGTGCGTTACCAAATTTCTGTGGATGAGATAGCTCAAAAACTAATGTGAATATCAAAACCAAATTTCACACGTAGTTTTGGTGCATTAAGAGCTGATTATTATTGTAAACAATAAAACTTTCAATCTTCTCCGTGGATTGTGTAAAGCTTATTGAAGGGAGACCTAAAGAGTTCTCATATTTATAAACAATTTCTCGAAATTTGAATTGATTCTCCGGATTTTGAAAAGGATGTAATCCATGCTTAATATCCTTTCATATTATGCCTCTGTCTGGTTCTGACATCACTCACCTCTCCTCACCATATTGCCTAAGCAAAATAAAAATCTCAAGAGGAAATCAACCAATTAAACTTTTTTTCTTGTGATTTCCGAGCCGTATGCTGCCATACTGAGTCTTGGCCAAGGTACATCCAATTGAGGAGCAGATGTGTAGCCGGGGCCATCCCTGGCCATCTGCCCCCGCACGAGCCTTTTGGTGCCCCGGGGCCTTTCAAAGGCACACCTTGCTGGGCACGTGGCACTCCCGACAGATTGACTATGACCAGATCTTAATTATCTAATAGCGGCCACCACAAAAACACCGTCTAGCCCTCCAATTCATCCAGCCACAAAAACACCAGATCCAGTACCAATTTATTTCATTTATTTATTGATGTTCAATCTGGAATCGCAAAAACTTGGGATGAGCAATATTATGTTACATCTAATAATTGGATAGTCTGATAGTTTTAACAGTTATACCAATCGATAGGAAATTAAACAGACTTCCAAAAGTTATTCTTTGCATTTTTTATAAAAATGTATCGTTTTTGAGTTATTTAAAAATTTTAAATGGCCGCCATTTTGAAACGGATCAAATTGATATTTTTTACATGTTTTTTTTTTTTTTTTTTTTTAATGCAATCGAATGCAAGAAGGGGTGCACCAGTAAAGATGTAGCCCCTATGGATCTCGAAAGACCCTTGCATTACCGAAGAGAAGGGAAAGTTGATTAAGAGAGAGGATGTAGACGCAGGTGTCTATGCACCCTGGTTTTGAAGGTTTGAAGATCATAGGTGCTGGGAAAGATAGAGGCTGGGAGAGAGTTCCAGTTCCTTGAAGTCATGGGGATATATGTATTCGCGAATGAAGTGGTCCGGCACTTTTCCAATTTGACAGCGAAAGAGTGTTGGGAGTCGGCAAAACGTGTGCTGCGTGCAAAGCATGCTTTGGGGGGAATTATTGATTTTATCTCGTCAGAGCACCTGCCGTGATAGTATCTATAGAAGAGGGAAAGGGCAGAGACATCTCTTCGATGAGCTAGCGAGTCGAGGGAGTCGGTGAGGGTAGAATCGTCAATTAGCCTGACGGCTCGTTTCTGAATTGCATCAAGGGTAGCAAGAGAATATTTTGAGGCTCCTCTCCATAGATGAGAGCCGTATTCGAGACAGGGGCGGATTTGGGCCTTGTAGATGGTGAGAAGTTGTGGGGGTTTGTAAAATCGCTTGGACCTGAATAAGAAGACAATCTTCCTTGCTGCAGATTTCGCCACAGAGGAGATGTGTACATTCCAAGACAGGTCAGATGCGATTTATATTAGCTTCACCTGTATCTATCTATGAATGTATCTATCAATGTGGCTTTTTTTGTTCGGTTAAATTCCGCAAACATTTCTCTATAAAAATAATTGTTTACCAACTCAATTTAAATGATTTTTTTCTACTTTATTTATTTAGGCTTTTCGACCCATCTAGCCATCAGCCAATTTACGATACTATTATTTAATTATGTCTTTTATGAAGGGATCAGATTTTTAGCCGGTTGCCTTTAAATGAAACTATATAAAAATAAAAACATTTCATTCTGTTAAATTCCGCAAACTTTTCTCTATAAAAATAATTAAGACTAAAAAGTAAAAAAAAAAAAAACTAAAAAACTCGCTTAATAATCAAAAAGCGTCGGGCACTTTGTCGAAATTAATTAAAAGTACATCTGCACCTCACACTTTTTGATTATTACATTATTTTGTACTTTTTAGAAGAGTGTTTTTTAGTTTCTATAAAATATAATTTATTTTTCCAAACTAGGACTTTACATACTGAGTTCCTTGCAAAATTTCAACTCGATCGGTTAAACTCTTCCAGAGATATACATTTTTGACCCTTTTTTACCACCTCCTGAAATATCTCCGCGCATTACAGATATACTCTGTATAACTAAAAAATAATTATAAAAAACTTCACAAAACGTATAGTAATTCATAAGAATTTTTTTTTCTAATTCTTTATATCATTATTAATTACACTGATCAACAAAAAATTTTACCCTTAAACCTAACAATGGATTCCAGTAGAGTTTTATACGCTAATTATCAAGCAATTTCCCGATTTTTTACAACACGTCAGAGTTTTGAGATAATATCGCTCAAAACGACGAAAAATGCCATTTTGACCTATTTTAGAGTCTCATTAGATATTAAACATTAATATTTTTAAATCAAAATATTTTGTTGACGTATTAGAAAACAGCTTCCTCTTTGATTTTCAAATTACCAGTTGTTTGTAGCTCAATTAGAACTCGAGTTATAACTAAAAAATTAATACTACGTGATTATAAAGGATAAAAAACATAGTGGCCTTAGTCTTAACTCGAGTTCTAATTGAGCTAAAAACAAGTGGTAATTTGAAAATCAAGAGGAAGCTGTTTTCTATTACGTCAACAAAATATTTTGATTTCAAATATTGTTGTTTAATATCTAATGGGATTCGAAAATAGGTCAAAATGGCCTTCTTCGTCATTTTGACCTATATTATCTCAAAACTCTTACGTGTTGTAAAAAAATCAGAAAATACATGATACTCAGCGTATAAAACAATCTACTGGAATCCACTGTATTGTAACGGTTTATGGCGCTGAGACATTTTATGTTTAATTTATTGGTCAATCAGTATACTCTTCTAACGACTTTGCTTAGATAGATAATTTATTGATCGTTTACCTTTTTTCAATTTCCGCATCCTAATGAAGCGAAGTATCTCTTTAGACTATGAGAGATCCACTTTATAAATTTTATATGACATTGAACAAAATTCCGACTACTCTTTGGATTTATTCTGATTAAATTAATTCAATTTGCAAGAAAATAATTGGATTACAGATATCATTTCTATACCTACAGCGATTTTATTATATTTCTAATTGAACCCGTCAGCAGAAAACTCGTGTAGGTATATTTATTAAAAATAACCTTATTTTTTTCTACCTCCAAAACAAGTTTTATATTATTACCATTGAATATTTTATAATATTTATTAGTCTCGTTTAGATATTGATCCTAATGAAATGACTGATACTACATGTGTATTAAAATTTATTATTCAATTTTCATATGAATTTATATTTATGCCTTTCATCGTTAGTTATACACTTTGATCATAAATCTTTTATTGTGCTAGAAGATCGAGATTGAAATTCTATAGGAAAAGATTAATTCCTTAGTACACAAAGTTGCGCTTATTCAAGAGCGTATTTGGTTGAACGATCAGTTTTTTGCTTCTTATTTTAATAAAGATTACTATAAGGTCTTTTGGTGCAACTCATTATATAAAAGCTGTAGTATTGATAAGTTTTGGTAGTAAGCTGATTAGTGAGATTTTTGTCTTTGTTATCATTACTAGTATTTTCTTTAACTTTTCGAGAGTAAAAAAAAATCAAATTTCAAAAATCATTTTTTAAACCTTTTGGTGGTAATTAATTGAAATTTTGTGGTGTTGGTGCAAAGCGAAACATCTTTAATAAAGATAAAAGTAAATAAATATTTTATGAAATATTAATTTACTATGAGTTATGTTTTCTGTACTTCCTGAAGATGGGTTGATAGCCCGAAATATATATATTGAAATAATTTACCTCTTTATATTTTTTAATTTTTAACGTGAAACAAGTGACCTAGAAAACCTTAACTCATAGTAAATTAATATTTCATAAAATATTTATTTACTTTTATCTTTACCTTTTGGTGGTTTTATAGAAAATATATATATATTCAGAAATATTTATGGGAGAAGTGACTGAGTAAGCGACCCCTTTTCCTCGATACGTAGTGCTATACACTAAATATATTCGATTTTATTCCAAATGTCTAGTATATTTATAATTCCTGGCTCCGCAATATCAAATATATGGTGCAGGATACCAGATACGGAGTCTATATTTCGCCATACTAAAAACAACACACTTGTCATTCAATCATGGATAAGACTCCCTAATTGCAGATGTACGCATATGGGCGAGTAGAAGAAGTACATTTTATAATTAAACTGTATTATTGTGTTTATATGTATCTAAAGAAAGTTTCAGCTGAAACTACCTAGATTTCAGATTTTTAATGAGATAAACTCATCAGATTGCACAAATTC
Source organism: Forficula auricularia (assembly GCA_024734495.1). Taxonomy (NCBI): domain Eukaryota; kingdom Metazoa; phylum Arthropoda; class Insecta; order Dermaptera; family Forficulidae; genus Forficula; species Forficula auricularia. The sequence goes on from JALMQS010000099.1 coordinate 86,702,020, forward strand.
AAAATGTTGTCTTTTGATAATCATTTCGCTCCAGTTGACTCAAAAGAAATTTAGTATCTAATATTTAATAAAATAAGTTAAAATACAAATGAAAAATAATAGAATTAAAAAATAAATAGTATGAAAGCCGTAAATGTTTGAAATAAAAACAATTATAAAAAAATTAATTAAATACAAAAGTTAGTTTGATTTATTCAAATCATAAAGATAAGAGTAAATATTATATTTAATATTGATTTACTATGAGTTAAGGATTCTAGGTCACTTATTTCACATTAAAATTAAAAGATATAATTTTTTCTTTTCAATATATATATTTCAGGCTATCAACCCATCTTCAGGAGTACAGAAAGTAATTTTTAATTTTAATGTGAAATAGGTGACCTAGAATCCTTAACTCATAGTGGATCAATGTTGAATATAATATTTATTTACTCTTATCTTTATTAAAGATCTTTCACCTTGCACCAACACCACAATCTTACTAATTATTATTCAAATCAGCTGATAATAAGTCTTGTATGATTTGGCAATGCGTAGGACAACCTCTGTTTCTTTTGAGTATTAATACTGTCTATGTTTACATCCAAATATAGCATTTATATGATTTTTTAAAGTAAATATCTAAGTAAATTCATCGGTCAATCATATATTTTATTGCAAAAAAATCTAATTTTTAATTTTTTTTAACTTGGGTATACAATTAATAGTGGTATAATTCAAGAGAAAGTGTCAAAAAAAAATTTTCGGCTTTTCTAGTCATAAGCCAATTTACGATACTAATTATATTTTTTCTATATTTGTCTCTAACCTCGGGGTGTCAAGATTGTCGCGGTCGTAAATTCGCGATATAAACTTTCGACAATTTAAATTATAATGTTTAGAAATTTAATATATATTTCGGTGAATTGGCTAAGCATTTAACCCTTACCTAGAGATAGCGAACTTTTTCCTCAACAGCACACATCTTCCAGCAAACGGCAGGCGAGGCTAAAAAGAATCCACGATTTACGAGTTCGCGTTACCCTTAGTAGGCATTCATAATCCTTCGGAACTATGAAAGTGCCCGCTATCAAATAAAACATAATATGTTCTGCGCCCTTAACCACTGGCGCGCGACAAGATCTCAATTTTCCATAAGACTTTAAGAAAATGTTTACATTTTAAAAAATTTTATTTTCAAAAATTTTGTTCGCTAATGTGTGATTCAAACTTCATCAAAGCATAAAAAATTAAGTTATAGTTATAATCTAATATTTTTTATTTAACATTGACAGCGAAAGGACCTCCTTAAGTATGTAGATGTTTTCTAAAAAATTCAAAAAACTAAAATCTGCCATAACTTTAACTTATACGATTTTATTCATTCATTGTTATTATTATTATTATTTTTTTTTTTTTTTGAAAACTCACCACCTTTCATTTTCCCACCCTTTCCATTCTTTGCTATCAGTTTGGGGAGTTCTTTAATAATTTTTCATGGCATCTCTGGGTAAATATCCATTTGGTGTCCCCCCTAGTGAGGTGATCAGAGGGTCCTGAGGATGTCACCAGACCAAAGCACAATGGTCTCTGCATCAGATAGTCTGGGCATGGGGGTCGCACGTGCCCTTCTCTGAAAGCCACGCGCTTCAGCCGCCCCGTCGCCCTTCAGCCCTTCAGCCCTAAAAGAGCGCCGTAGCCGTTGAGCCAGCCAGCACCAAGCCAGATTACAGCCTCTTTAGCCCCCCTAAACCGCTTACCCCCTTCAATCCCTCAATTCACCATTCTAATAAAATTGCATAAGATGATGGTTATTTTGTATTTTGTTGTTTTTTATATTTAGGTAATCAATAATTTTTAAAATTGTTTTTCAATTTTTATTCAATTAAGATATATAAATAACAAAAAAAAACAATTGGATGTTGATGAAAGCAGTCCACGGTGGTTGTAAAAAATAAGACTATAGAGGTTTTATTATTTTACATTTATTTGTTAAACCGACGTTTCGGAGATTTAACAAATAAATGTAAAATAATAAAACCTCTATAGTCTTATTTTACAACGCACCGTGAACTGTCATCAACATCCAATTGCATATTTATACCAGTCCGTCTCCTAAAGAAAATATCTATCAACAAAAAAAAACACAGATTAATTTGTCATTAGCGAAAAACTTCGGGCTTATTTAATTCAGATCTCGAAATACGGAATCGACAAAAAATAGATAGAAATTTCATTTATTTTTAAAGAATATTAAAACCGAGATTAAAACATAGATACTCAGCTCACAAAACAGTTTGCTGTTGTAGTGGTGGATTTAATGGCGGGCGGCTTCAGGAACACATGGACCCGGAGGACTTCACAGAATCTCAAATTTTATCGAATAAATCATTAAATAAAAATAATTCAGGGCCCTTTTTAGTTCTACCGCCTGGGGCCAAAATCCGCCACTGGTTGTAGTATTATATTAATAACCAGTAAATCACGATGGAGGAGCAACACATGCCTTTAGGGGATGCACCTCTTTGGTGTAACTCCTTGTCTCATCAATTTCATAAAAAAAAGTAAATGTTCTTAATTTTTCAAATCGGTTTCGGTTTGAGGTCCAATCTGATCAGTGATTTAATTCCGAATTTATAATATTAAATTAAGTTGGACACCACCTTCAACCTAATTTAATTTTTAACTATGTTTCACTATAAACTAACACCGCGTTCCCTAAATTTGAATTAATAAAAGCTACCAATAGACAAAGCAGAGTAATCTATCCAAAGAAAATACGTAATATGCAATTATATTAAATTTAAAATTTTATTTACGCCTATTACATAAAAATTTGTCATCAATAATAAGGAACTTGGTTCCAAAATCAAAAAAATAGTAGGGAATTGGATAAAATGAAAAGCAGAGTTTTTATTAAATGGGCCAGACCAGCGTTTCCAAGTGTGGGTCGCGATCCTACACCGGGTGGTAGACAAATTTTGCCGGGACTCGAAAAAAAATTGTAAAAACACGAAAAAAAAAATTTATCGAAACAAATTGTATGTCGAACCTAATTTGAAAATAAAATTAACATCATTAGCCCTAATTTGAAACTGTTATGTGATAACAAAGAACATCATCTTTCGCTCTAAGGACAAAATATGTGAAAACAAAGTTTACTTCATTTACTAAAGTTTTAAATGAATTTTATTGTTAATTTTTTAATTACTGATATATTTCTTATATAATTATTTTACAATTTTTTGTGTAAGAAATAAACAAATAACTTGATTTTTTATTAAAAAATATAATTTGTTTTGTAATTTTTTTTTCATAAGGTAGGTCGCAAAAAATTTTAAGACCTCGTACCTGGCCGCGGTCAAAAAAGTTTGGGAAACGCTGAGCTAGACGTTTTGTCAATATATTTTGACTTCCTCAGTGTCTCATTTTATCACTCTTTGTCAAAAAACAATTTGACTATAAGAATCATTAATTATTAAAGAAAAGTCGCTTCCAAGATTGTTGATTAATTTGAGCCAAGAATATGTTAAAGAAAGATGAATTATGTTTTGTCTTTTAGTGAAATTGTTTTTTGACAAAGAGTGATAAAATGGGCCACTGAGGAAGTCAAAATAAATTGACGAAACGTCTGGCCCATTTAATAAAAACTCTGTGTTTTTAATTTTATCTACTTCCCTACTATTCCTGTTACTGTTTTGTCTTATAGATTAGAAATTATTTTTTGACAAAGAATTATAAAATGGGCTACTGAGGAAGTCAAAATAAATTGACAAAACGTCTGGCCTATTTAATAAAAACTCTGTGTTTTTAATTTTATCTACTTCCCTACTATTCCTGTTACTGTTTTGTCTTATAGATTAGAAATTATTTTTCGATAAAGAGTTATAAAATGGGTCACTGAGGAAGTCAAAATAAATTGACAAAACGTCTGGCCTATTTAATAAGAACTCTGTGTTTTTAATTTTATCTAATTCCGTACTATTCCTGTTACTAATTTACTATTGATATGAATAATGCAAAATTGAAAATGTTAGAATTCATTAACTATTTTTTATCGGATTTCTATTCTAAGCTGAAACAGAATTATGATAAATGTTCAGACTAGGTAATATCTGTTAAATCGTTTCCAGTGGATTACGACGAGTGCGATTGTAATTTAATTTGTCTAGCAAGATTGAATTGAATCCGTGTGACTGGACGGTTGCCTACTCCCCCGGCGCTTCTGCCTGTCATTTAATAAACGGAAATCAAATTAATTCCCATATCTTCACATATTCAAATCTTTTATCATTTGTGGAGAGAGTCATACACCGAATTCAATTTCTAGTTTAATAATTAAAAAAATTTTACATAGTGTTCAACAATTTTATTAGAAAATCTCCATTAAAATAATACATAATTTCAAGGTAGTTGTTCCGCCAAATGCGTTTTTTTAGGATTTTTTTGAAATTTATACAGATTATTATTTAATTACTTCTGTGTCGATTGGTGGCAAAACGAAATTTATGAACAATACAGTTCCGGAGATATTAAATTTCAAAAATAGAGTTTTTCAAGCTCTTTAACATTGCACTATACGGGATATCGGAAAATTTACATACATATTTAATTATAATTAAGAAACCCTTCTTACCATTGTTATAAAAAACTAAACCAACATTAAACAATAACCAATACATATTTTAAGATAATTTTGATTCATAGTTACAACACAGTTTCTGAGATAATAAGGAATAAATATTGAAAAATGTATAAAAAAAATTTAGACTAAAAACAATTTGGCAACAGCGTATTTATTTAACCAGCGAAAGATGCATGCGCTAGATTTTTTCAAAATTATAATTTTCATAAGGTGTAACGTAGGCGTTGATTACATTTGTTAAAAAATAACAAAACGATTTTTATAGAAATTTAAAATGTATTTTATCTGTCATTTTAATATAAAAATATTCAATCTCTTACAATGGTGCCAAATTTGTCAAACGAGCACGGAATTGGCTAGAATCGGTACATAAACAGCAAAAAGTTTTGGGCTTATGAACTATGAATCCTTATTGTCTGTTCTATATACTCTAGCATTAACTTTTTGCTAGTATTGTCGCGAAACAACTACCTTAAACAGTCAAAATTCATGAGTTTTCATATGAAATTTCCAAAATCAATCTTTTGAAGATTTTTCAAGAATTTGCACTAAGTAGGATTAAATGTTGTTTCCTAGATGGGAAACAATAGGTATTAGAGCTTAAGAAAGGTACAGTGCTTGGGTCGAAAGTATTTGTGGTTCCAAATGTTAAAGGATTAAACATTTTAAGATTTAGAATAAAAGATACCAGGTAAGAAGTACCAAAGTATAGAAATGACATTTTTTGTTATCCCTGGGTCAAGATTTTTTTTGAAATAGAATATTTGACCACCTATGGGAAATTAAAGAAATACGTTTTCAAGTGAACGATTGATATTATTTATATTCCAGTTAACTCATAGGTAGGGCCGGATTTAACCACAGGCAACGCAGGCTGCAAGCTTATATGGGCCCGCACCACAAAGGGTCTATGGTAAGTACTTTTTTTAATATATATAACAAGGTACCAATAAAAAGTCATGCAGGTTTATTTTTAAGTTTTTAATTGGATAATTGCTGAAAATGTGATTTTTAGGTTAATTAAAAAAAATTCTCCGGTAAGGCCCTCGCCCTAGGGGTCCATATATCCTAAATCCGGCCCTGCTCATAGGGTAAAATCAATTGGATCTTTTTGATAATAATAATTTTTTTTTTAATAATTTATTTAGAACTACACTCCCAATAATAGTTAATTTAAAAAAAATATATTTTTACTTTATCGAATGAGAAGCGGCAAGCGCGACTTCAAAGGCTCCTCAGATAAAGACTACGGAACCCATGGTCTCAATTAAAGTCACAAATTGTAGTATTCAATTAGGTTGAATTTTAGCACGTGACAGTTTTGCCAAAAATTACATGGGGTCTCGTCGAGAGGCCAAAAGTGCGATTTTTTCAGGAAATGCGTGCGGATGGATGGATATATGTATGCTATCGTTTTTTTCGTCCACGATTTTTTCCACATCGTTGAACCGATTGAAATGAAATTGAAAACCTACCATTATTTTAACAAAATGAAGCGCTGATTAGTTTTTGGTACATATCGGCCCGGAAACATTAGTACTTTATTTCTTTTTTAGTTTATTTACTTTTTTAGTTTTTTCTAAATATCTTGAAAATGTAGAGATTGTGGTGTTGGTGCAAGGTGAAACATTTTTAATAAAGATAAGAGTAAATAAATATTTTATTTAATATGGATTTACTATGAGTTAAGGATACTGGGTCACTTATTTCACATTAAAATTAAAAAATTAAAAGATATAAAAAAATTTTCTTTTTCAATATATATATTTCGGGCTATCGACCCATCTTCAGGAAATACAGAAAGTAATTGAAACCACATGAAAGATTTTAACCTTTCATTCATAAATTAATTTCTGTGAATCCATTATAATAGACTGATGAAGAGGGCAAAGCTATAGTCTCTTTATAAATAATTAGTAGAGATTGTGGTGTTGGTGCAAGGTGAAACATCTTTAATAAAGATAAGAGTAAATAAATATTATATTTAATATTGATTTACTATGAGTTAAGGATACTAGGTCACTTATTTCACATTAAAATTAAAAATTAAAAGATATAATTTTTTTCTTTTCAATATATATATTTCGGACTATCAACCCATCTTTTAATTTTTTAATTTTAATGTGAAATAAGTGACCTAGTATCCTTAACTCATAGTAAATCAATATTAAATATAATATTTATTTACTCTTATCTTTATCTTTATAAATAAATAAAATTTATAATTTCAGCAGAAGACACACTCTTTTATTGTCTCCTTCAATATATAAAAATTCTGCTACTCTCGGCAAAAAACTTTTAATTTAAACATATTATAAATAGGCAGTGATATATGATTAATAAAGATAATAAAGGAATAAAAATATTGTTATTTTAAATTGCTTTGGATAAAGTTTAGCAACGATCCGTTGCAGTTCATTCTTATTGTCGACGTTACATATAAACATTCAATTTTCTGACTGACAACATTTTTTAGAAAAGATATTATATTTTTCGTTGCAAACATCCATAATATTAGCTTAAAATCACAATTCATTAAAGTATTCTTTCATTTTATGTTCTAGTACTCGGAAACTCTGAAAGATCGAATTATCGACCCCCAGAACCTCCCCTAACTAGGTGTGATGAAGGTGAGATATTTGTGTTCATTTCTCTAGGTATTTTATGTTTTGATCTTGTTAATTATTGTTTATACTTTATGCTTATATTTGTATTATTACTTTGTATATAATAATAATTGGTCATTTTCACTCTTGTGAGAACAGATACTATCTAATCAATATATCATTCTCTGTTATGATCCAGGAGAATATCATTCTCAGAGCAACAATAAAAAAATCTAACCCGTGATTTTGGTTCAACAGATTCTGTATGCAAACTGTTCACAAAGTGAAGTGGACCACTTACAAAAATTCAAAATTTTTTGATTTTAATTATTTAATCATTTTTTTAAATTTTAACACGTGTTTAGGTGTCTTTATTTTTTAACACACAACCTATTACTATTGAATAATTAAGGTTTTAAAGTCGAACAATTAATTACCATTAAAAAAATCTGAATTTTTCTAAGTGGTCCACTTCAAATTGGGAGCAGTTTATATCCAAGAATTGTTAATTTTATACACTGCGGTGCAAAAAAATCGACCCACCAATAAAAACTTTATTAAATAGTAAAAAAGTTAATTTTTTACAAGTAACCATACATTATTAAAACTATTGCTTATTGTAAGTGTACTTGCCACTTGGCGTTGACTTAGCCCTTGATTAATTAGGGACACAATTTGAACTGCTTAACTTGAGAAATATCCGTTTTTACTTACTTTTCTCTTTATAAAATTCAAAAATTATCAACAATATTTATTGAATATGTTAAGTTTAACAATTAATAGAACAAATTATATGGTTATTTGTAAACATTTTAAAAATAATTTCGTATTTAATAGTTTTTATTGGTAGCTCGATTTTTTTGCACAGTAGTCTATAATAAGATTAAATGTAATTGATAACTATTTGGGCAAGTATGATAATTTGTAATTGTATCTTTTAATATAATTTTACTTATATTTTTTTTATAAAATTCAAAAATTATCAACAATATTTATTGAATATGTTAAGTTTAAGAGTTAATAGAACAAATTATATGGCTATTTATAAACATTTGAAAAATAATTTGGTATTTAATAAAGTTTTTATTGGTGCCTCAATTTTTTTGTAGTCTATAATAAGATTATATGTAATTGATAACAATTTGTCAATTATTTACGAGTCTCTATTGTCAGTGCCGTAAGTTGAATACGCTATGAATGATCTTTAATTAAAAAAAATAAAACTGATTAATAGTTAAAGGGAAAATTCATGATATCAATTTTACTTTTAAAAATGTAATAAATAATTATGTTTAAAATTATTAAAAATTTTCCGGAAATTCTATTTTGATTTTTCTTTTTAAATTTAATTTCACTCTAAATCAAATTTTGTTAAAATAACTCTTTGAAATAAATCCCCTTTCTCTTTTTTATTTGATTGATGAATTGTTTGATGGTGATTTAATTCGATATAGTTGTTGGTGGTAGTAGAAGCATTGTATTCTTTCCACCAGGGGTGGAGGGGGTGGAGGAGTAGTTGTCCCAGGTAGTTCAACGGTTAGGGGTGCAAGGGCTTCTGGTTTTCAACGTCTCCCATTGGTTCTTGGCAAGGTAGAAGGCTCCTTGGCACTGACCTGCCTCTCCTTCCAGGGGTTCTGGAGGGTCTCCAGAACAAAAGGGCGCCCCTTCTTCTCTCCAAAGGGCCCTGGAGGGGCTCGAACCCCCCTCCTGCTCTGTAAGCTGCACCCAGACCCCAGAGTTAGGATGTTGGCTTGCAACAGTTGGCTTTCGGAAGGCACCACTGGAACATCTCCAGTGGACCTAGTCCAGAAGAACGGACTTCCTCTTAAGGAGTCGTGCTAATGTTTTTTTTTTCTCGAGTGCTTCCTTTGGTGAATGGACAACGAAGAGCATCTACCATTTTCGCATAGCGGATAGTCCGTGATTTGTGGCAATATTAGTTCCAACAATTGGCAATATTGCACTTGTCCCGGCCTATTCGCTTTGCGAATATTTCTCCATGCCTTTTTTGGAATTTGAATCTTGGATATCTGCAAGGAAGTTTCTGCTGAAATCCCATCTCGAATACACATTTTAATGAAATATTATTAACAAAATGTACAATGTTTCGATATCTAATTCTGGAGTCGTTTTTGCAAGTGCTATTTTTACTTGCCTATCAGCAAGTGTTATTAGTAAACCATGATTTTAATACTTCACAAGCACTTGAATAACGTCTTAGAAATTAGTTGTCGTAACCATATGGATTTTGATTATATTTCTTTATGTGGTTTCAGCAAAGATCTTGGATTTTGATGAATGCCGCATCTCAGGTCGTGATTAGTGCAACTTTGCGGTCTTTTAATGTTCAAATTGCACTTGTCCCGGCCTGCATTGCGCATTCTGAACAACGCTGGATCCAGCCATCTCATTTCGCCGGTCGTCAAAGTCTCCTGGTGAGTTGCCTTATCATTCCTATCAGTTCGATTGTCGGCCCAATTGACCGTATTACGAGGCTCAAACGGGTTTTAAAGCCCACATGCATGACGCATCGGCCCTGCTATCTGCTTGTCCTCTGTTTGTGCTTTTAGCAAATTATTACGCGAAATGTTCATAAATTCAATTTAATCACGCTCTCGGCATCTTTTCTCTCTGTCGTTGTTTGGGGTTTTTTTCTCATGCGTGTTACAATTCCAAATGATACCTCATTTCTAGAATTCCATTTTATTTATTTTATTAATATCCATATAAGTATTTTAATTTTTTTTACCTTGCTTATTAGCTAGTGCATGTATTGCGATTTTACTAGATATTCAATATTAAAACCTGATAATTAAAATTATTTCAATCGATATCAAAAGATTTAATAATATCTCATAGAAAATTATTTATCTTTTTTTTTTTAAATTTCACTATAAAATAATTAAAAATATTTCTCTTAAATTTTATTTTTGTAATTTATTTCCAAAAAAAGAATTTGTAGTAGCATAAGTAGTAGTTTTTTTATTATTATTTTGTAATAAAATATATATAAATAAATGCCAAATATCGCAAATCAGGTTACTTATTATAATTTTTATTTTCCACTAAAAAATAACAATAAAAATGCATGTTCTATGATGGTTATCAGGTGGGGATTGCTATCATGAAAGCACATTGTCTGTAATCGAAACGTCACCCCCTCGTATTTTAATTGCTATATATACAACAAATTAAACTGCCAGTTCGATAGATAATAATAAAAATATTTTATTGTACGTCCGTTAGATGTTGATAAATATAAGTAGGTTCCCATTTGTCTCTCCTTTCAGTGATAGTAACAATGTTGTAATATAGAGTTCTACTCACTCATCAATACCCTGAAGGAGAGAAAAAAGTCTCCGAAACGTCGAAATTTGAATAAAATTTAAATAATTTATGGACTGCCTTTCATTATAACCTACTTATTTTGCTTACCAGTCAGTCTATCTATAAAAAATAAATAAAAAGTATACAATATATTTATTAATGAATCTAGTAAGTCAACCCTCATCAAAATTTCTCTTCCCTTTATATGGCATATATTCAAGAGGATTAATGTTATCACCCCTCCAAATAATATGCATGATTTTTTATACTACCTTTCTATAAATTAAAAATCTAATAAAACGTAACTTGTAAAATTTGATTACTAATATCTTATTACGCTTAAATCTGCATTATTAAAAAATAATTCGGTCCGACCTTTAATGTAATCATTTTAGAAAAAATTTTTTCGAATTAATTATTTTTAAGAAAATATCATTTTTCAATTGAATTAAAAAAAAAAATAGAAATACCATTTCCAGTAAGCATAGGTAATTTTATATAAGATTAAATATTTTATTAAATATTTTTATATTCCTTAATTCAAATGATTATAAAGTAATTTCTTTGCCTAATTGTATTAATAACTTTTGTTAATTATTTAATAGCAGATGAATTAAAGAACATTAGATAAAAATAAAATAAATAGTTAATTAAAATAAATATATTTTAAATTTTATTTTACAGGTATACATCAGTCAATTCGCCGTGCCTTCGCAAATGGATCGGTATAAACAATAAATAAAAATAAATATGCCGAATTCTTTTTCATTCAATTATTAAGTGTAGTAAAACTGATTTCACTTCATTTAGAAATTCTACCTTAAATGTAAGATATACTTTCATAGAGGCTGCATCTTACCGGGTCTTGCATTAAAAAAAAATATTAACAATAGTCAATATATATAGAATATTTCACGAATTGTTTGACATGTTTTTCATTTTTCAGGTTGTTTTTCTTCTTTTTGACGTCCGATTGTGTTTTTGGGATGTCATAAAATCCCGAATGTTTTATGTCACGTGGATGGGGGGCTTATATAAATTTTCTACTGTTTCAGGCCATCGAACTCGACCAGTTGGCATGTTTGCTTGCCTGGCCTTGAAATAAGGGCTGTTTGGCCTTCCAATTAACCCTCGAGGGGGATCTTTTCAACTTTTTCATACCTCCTTCAAAGGTCTATTCCGACGGAGACAACAACCTTCTAGGGATGTTTCCTTTCCTTTCGGAATGGGGTCAAAGACCTCCAAGAGCCCACCTTAAAAACCCACCCTACCTTTTTGCATTCTCACCCACGGGGACCTTTTTTGGGTTCGGTTCCCATCAACGACGCGGAGATGGATTACCCAACGGGTAAGGGAATTTATTAATACAAAAGGGATGAGGGGTTCAACTCCAATACCCCTGTCACTCGCCTTTACCAACTCTTAAAAAAGTAATAAGTTTCCGTTTTATGCTTTTTCTATCGGCCGAAAAAAGGGATGAAGGGTTGAAAGGGTGGATTTTTATTTCTTGTCGCGCGAGTGGATTTATAATAAAGGCAATGTGGTTCACCTTAACTCTTGAAATAACACAATACTATAAAATAAATCAAAATTCCAAGTTTTTGAATATAATATTTAATAGGTCGGTTGCATTAATTTCCATTACTTAATAATAATTAATATATTATAGATTCAATGGAATACATTTATATGAAGTTCTAAAGAAGTTGGTACCAGTTCTAGGTGAAAATTTTTAAATAAGAGTAAATTAAAATACTAGGTAGGTTTCACAAAATAAAGCGAATATATTTTATGAGTTTGATCTTGATATATTATATATTTCGGGTTATCAACTCATCTTCATTAATCGAATGTTTTCTACATTTGATTCAATCGCGAATCAAATGTAGGGAATTTTTGTCAAATATTGAGTGAAAATAATATTTGAACTTATATATTTCTTACTTGAAATAATGATCTTAAATAAATTTTTATAATTTTTCTAATTAATATAACAAAGAATAATAGCTATATCAATGAGAATTGTTTTTGACCGCGCTTATTTGAAAAAGATATTTATCGCGAGACTACTGCTGATTACGCTATTGGAGTCTGCGGAGTCTTAAGTCTGGACCAATAGAGAAAAAGAATTGATCCACTTAGCTACAATCCAACGTCATTTCGCTGGCTATACTCGAAATGACGTTGGATTGTAGCTAAGTGGATCAATTCTTTTCTCTATTGGTCTAGACTTAAGACTCGGCAGACTCCAATAGCGTAATCCGCAGTAGTCTCGCGATAAATATCTTTTTCAAATAAGCGCAGTCAAAACAATTCTCATTGATATAGCAATCATTCTTTGTTATATTAATTAGAAAAATTATAAAAAATCCATCTTCATTAGATACAAGAAGTAACGTTTTTTCAGTCAGTTCAGTTCGACGTCGTTACTTCTTGAATCTAATGAAGATTTGATAACCAGAAATATATAATATATCGAGATAAACTAAAAATATATTTGTTTTATTTAATATTTTAAAATCGCAGGGAGTGGACAAAAAATTAGACAACCGAGTTAGTTATTCAATTTACCAGACGTTTCGTCACTTTATTGAGACTTCATCAGTGGCTCATTCAATATAACTCTTTAATCAAAAATCTCTCAACTAGTAACGAATATTTTCCATTAAAACACAATCAGTTTGTAGACTAAATATGCAGTTCATGTTGTTAATAATATACATTTTTATAATTTTTCTATTCAATATAACAAAGAATAATTACTATATCAATGAGAATTGTTTTTGACCGCGCTTATTTGAAAAATATATTTATCGCGAGACTACTTAATTTATGGCAAGCATCTAACATGCATGCTAATAGACCGAGCGCTCTGGACTGGGAGATTAAATATATAACATCTGAGATTTCAAATTCACTTGGTGATCCATCCTAATGTCATGCGGGCTATACGTGAAATGACGTTGGATTGTAGCTAAGTGGATCACATCTTTTCTCTCTTGGTCTAGACTTCAATAGCGTAATCCGCAGTAGTCTCGCGATAAATATCTTTTCAAATAAGCGCGGTCAAAACAATTCTCATTGATATAGCAATTATTCTTTGTTATATTAATTAGAAAAATTATAAAATTTTATTTAAGATCATTATTTCAAGTTAGAAATATATAAGTTCAAATATTATTTTCACTCAATATTTGACAAAAAATTCCCTACATTTGATTAGCGATTGAATCAAATGTAGAAAACATTCAGTTAATAATATGTTTCGGAAAAATTCCCTTAAACAATTCTTTAGTCAGTCTCATAGTTGATTCCCCATATTCATTTAATAGATAGTTAAAGTATGTGTGTAGTAGTATATAGTATTTCATCATTCTCAAAATATTTAATAAAATATGGACGCGAATGATGAAATACTATATACACCAGGGATACTTTAACTATCTATTAAATGAACATGGTGAATCAACTATGAGACTGACTAAAGAATTGTTTAAGGGAATTTTTCAGAAGCATATTATTAACAACAGGAACTGCATATATAGTCTACAAACTGATTGTGTTTTAATGGAAAATGTTCATTACTGGCTGTCTTATAGTTAAGAGATTTTTGACAAAGAGTTATATTAAATGAGCCACTGATGAAGTCTCAATAAAGTGACGAAACATCTGCTAAATTGAATAACTAACTCTGTTGTTTAATTTTTTGTTCACTTCCCTGCGATTTTAAAATATTTAATAAAATATGGACGCGAATGATGAAATACAATATTTGTTTTATTTTTGTGAAACCTACTTTTAATCAACTCTTGTTCATGTTATATGAATTTAATTTTGACATTTTGTCTACTCTGAAACTTTTTCAAGCACTAAATTTATAACATTTAGAGAAAGCGGGGTTGGTTGGTTTATAGTGAAACATATTAAACACAGGAGTTTTTTGACGGGTTATAGTGGTGGAGAGAACTCTTTGTGAAACACCACTATAACCCGTCAAAAAACTCCTGTGTACTAAATTTATAGTTGACAATTGGATGGAAATTTTTTTATAAAACATTTTAATTAAGTAGTTCCTATTTGGTAATTTAAGAACACTCAAATATAGGAAAAAACGACATAATTAAATTTGGTTCGATTAACTATTTTTAACCGACTTCAAAAAAGGAGGAGCTTCTCAATTCGACTGAATTTTTTTTTGTGTCTGTCACCTCATAACTTCGTCAATTGTGAACCGATTTTTTTTTTTTGCATTAGGTTCAGTCTAGTTTCCGATTGGTCCCGTTTTTTTTTCATTGGTTTTGGACCTTTTTTGATGTGTTTGTTCAGACAACTTCTTTGTTTATGAACCGATTTTAATGATTCTTTTTTTATTGGAAAGAGGGTACCTTAGGGATGGTGCCATATTAATTTTGTCAAGTTCTGAAGATATGATCAATGACGAAATAACGTAAATCTCCAATTCTTATGACCAAATAATCGAAATTATAATAAATAAAATCTTTTATTAAAAAAATCATTAAACATTCATTTAAAACCCGCAAACGTTTCGAGAAAATTTCTATATTTATGAATTGAATTTTATTATAATTTTCTGAATCATTCGCCCAACTGCTTTCTCTTATGAGATGCATGCAAGGTATTATATTAAGTCACTATTAATAACATCAGTAAAAAGAGAAAAATAAAAATAATTTTTATAAAAAAAAATAAAACCGACTTCAAAAAAATTAAATGCAACAAATAAAATAATAATAACTTAAAAATAAAATAAAATACACTAAAAGGTATAAAATAATTATATAATTTAATTACAACTAAACGACGAAATATTAACATGAAATTACTTTTTGAAGTCGGTGCCAAACATATACATTTTATGATTCGCACTCGACGGATCTTACTTAGTACATTTGGCGGGTACGCTCGCTTATATAGTTTGTTTGGCACTGACTTCAAAAAGTATTCATGTTAATATTTCGTCGTTTAGTTGTAACTAAATTATATAATTATTTTATACCTTTTTAGTGTATTTTATTTTATTTTTAAGTTATTATTATTTTATTTGTTGCATTTAATTTTTATAAATACTTTTTAAAATTAATTAATTGTTTTTAGTGCTATATTTCTCAATTTTGTCCCCCCCCGATAAAAATAATAACTTTTTTATTATAGGTCATTTTACAGTAAATTTCATTTTTGTTGGTCTCTTAGTTTGAAAATTATAAAATTTTCATTCCCCCCCCTTTAATTTTTTGTTCGATTTCAGTCAAAATCTAATCTGCTCTTAATCTCAATGCACAAAAACTACATGTGAAATTTCGTTTTAATATTTACATTTGTACGTTTATAATCTAGAGCGCGTACACAAAATTTGGTAACTGATAAAATAATTAATATCTAGTAAAAAAAATTTCGATGATTTCGATGATTTCTCATTTGGGCTTTGTATTCAATAATGTATGGTTTTGTGCCAAAAATTTTAGAATGTGAACATGTTCACGGAGAAGTAATTTTTATATTATATAATAATTTCTCCCTAGTATATGAGAGTTCTACTTGGATTCGACCATGTTTTTTTTTTTTTATTTAAATCTAAAACGAATAAATAAATTAAATTTATATAAAATTTGCATTGATTTCACCTGCCTTCTCAAACCCCATGAAAAATTTCCTGCGAACCTCCATGTTCATTAGAGTTGAAAATTGGTAAAATATTCCTTCAAAGGTGGGTAATGCAATTATTAATATGTATAAATAAGCACGTTATGAGTATGTATAGAAATAGATAATTATTTTGTTTCAGATTTAGAATGATTTAAAACTACTTATTTTCCTAATGAGTCCTAATTTAATTTGTACAATTAATAAATAAATTATGTGAGATAGAAAATTTCAATATATACCTAAGGCAAAATATTTATAATTATTTCAGTTTGCTTATATCTTATTGGCGAAAATCTGAGCTCCTATATAACGTGCAATGTATTTTTCTTATGAGGGAATATAAATTGTATCCTCAATAAATTTCTACCACCATATGTAAGAAGGGATAAATACGCTACTCCATTACATGTAATTATTAATTCTACACTGTTAAAAATTTATTATCTAATTTTACTATAAAACAAAATAGGAAGTCTGGCCTCAAAATTTGTTATTAATATTACATATATAGTAAGTATTGTAATCTTACAAGTTCCAACATGTTTTTACTAATACTTATCAATTAATACAAGAATGAAGTCTGTTAAAAAAGTAAAGTTACAACTTAGAACATGAATAGTAGGGAATTGGATAAAATTGAAAACACAGAGTTTTTTTATTAAATGGTCCACACGTTTCGTCAATTTATTTTGACTTCCTCAGTGGCTCATTTTTAACCGACTTCAAAAAAGGAGGAGGTTCTCTATTCGACTGAATTTTTGTTTGTTTGTTTGTGTCTATGTTACCTCATATCTCCGCCAATTGTGAACTGATTTTGAAAAAAAGAATTTGCGTTCAGTCTAGCTTCCGAGTGGTCCCGTTTTTTTTCATTGTTATATATAGACCTTTTTTGTTAGATTTGTTCAGGCCTAACTTCTTTGTTTATGAACCGATTTCGATGATTCTTTTTATTGGAAGGGGGGGGTATTTTAGTGATGGTGACATATTAATTTGGTCAAGTTCTGATGATATGATCAACGACAAAATAACGTAAATTCTTATGAGCAAAAAATCGAAATGATGATAAATAAAATCTTTTATAAAAAAAATCTTATAACATTCATTTAAAACCCGCAAACGTTTCGAGAGAATTGCTATATTTATGAATTGAATTTTATTATCATTTTCTGATTCATTCGCCTGGCGCTTTCTCTTACGAGATGCATGCAAGGTAAATAAAACCGACTTCAAAAACTTAAATGCAACAAATAAAATAATAATAACTTAAAAATAAAATAAAATCCACTAAAAGGTATAAAATAATTATCTTATTTAGTTACCACTAAACGACGAAATATTAACATGAAATTACTTTTTGAAGTCGGTGCCAAACACTTTTAAGAATCGCACTCGACGGATCTTACTTAGTACGTTTGCCGGGTACGCTCGCTTATAGGTATAGTTTGTTTGGCACCGACTTCAAAAAGTAATTTCATGTTAATATTTCGTCGTTTAGTTGTAACTAAATAAGTTAATTATTTTATTCCTTTTAGTGGATTTTATTTTATTTTTAAGTTATTATTATTATATTTGTTGTGTTTAATTTTTTTGAAGTCGGTTTTATTTTTTTTTTATTAAATGGTCCAAACGTTTCTTCAATTTATTTTGACTTCCTCAGTGGCTCATTTTATCCTCTTTGTCAAATACAATTTCACTATAAGACAAAACGTTAAAGAAAGGTGTTTTGTCTTATAGTGAAATTGTATTTGACAAAGAGGGATAAAATGAGCCACTGAGGAAGTCAAAATAAATTGACGAAACATCTGAACAATTTAATAAAAAAACTCTTGGTTTTTAATTAAATCCATTTCCCTACTATTCCTGTTACAAATTTACTATGGATACAAATAATGCAACGTTACAATTTATTTTTGAATTTTTGCACTGGGATAATGTGATTTTACATATATAATATAGTATTTTTTACTACACACATTTTTGTAAATTTTCTATCTATTTGTATTGTAAACATATAGTAAATTTACAATTTGTTAACAGTGTAAATAACTTGAATAGATGTCCCCCCTTTTATGATTTTCGCCAAAACATTTTTATTTCTCTTTTTTTTTTAATTAAACCTGTCAAAATATAATACCTACCTAGCATCTTTTTGTAATTTGTATGCAAATGTAAGTTTTCAGAAAAAAAAATATCCTACATCTTCAGTTTATGTTTGTTGCGTCAAGTTTCGTTTTGTTTTTTAAAAAAATTACGATATTCTTTTATTATAGAATATCGTTTTCATTTGTTGTATAATGAAAATAAAATCGATATTCCGGCAACAATTAAAATGTCCCTAGTTCCCAAGGGCGTTTCCACGAGGGGGACTGGTAGACGGTTGACCACTCCAGGACAACTAGTTATTGGATTCAACGCTTTGATCTCCAAACTTTAATCTACCTACCTGTTAAACTGAAATGACTGCTATTAAATTCAATTTAAGTTCAAATTTATCACCGAACTAATTTAAATAAATTCTTTTTTTATCCCAGGGATTTAATGTTTAGAAAATGTTGAAAATTTAGGGTTAATCATCCCCTCTGTGAACTAAAAACCTGATTCATTTATATGCATCCTAAACTAATAATAAATTCTGGATTAGTCTTTTGGATTAACGGTTAAGTAGTTTTGAATATACAAGGGGTGTTTTAAATGCGTTTAAATTTAATCAAAATAACTATATCTTTGCCTCTCAGACAAATTATAGCTTAGCGTTAAATTCTTTTCGAGAACCCTAAGATATTTTTCTCCTTAACCATTTTTAAGGATTCTTGAAGAAGTAATATAAAACCTTATTAGTAATCGATAATTGTTTGCCCGTCTGTTCGTCCTTCAGAGCATTGTAGCTCATTGTTAACTAAATTAGAAAACAACTTGAAATTTTCTAGTTATATTATATGATTTATTTTCCCCAAAATATAAATTTTAACCCAATGAATATTTTGGGGAGAATCAAATTTTTGATCGAAAATAAAAAAAAATTGTTTTTCATGGGTATCGTTCTCTCCGGAAAAATATTGTAAAGTAGAATTAGATTTAAATTATTTTATTTTGACAAAATGTCTGTTAATTCGTTAGTAAATAACCGTTACCAAATTGTGCACGCTCAAAAACTAGTATAATATAAGAACGAAATTTCCGATTTTTTTTTTTAATGATTTGATATGAGATACTCCAGAAGGTGACCCCCTAAAGGCCTGAAAGGGATGGCCACCGCCATCGTGAAAAGAATAGAGTAGAAGAAAAGAAGCCGGGATCACGAGCCAAATCTCAGAAAAATTAGATGCAATCCAATTTACTAAGTTTTTTAAGGGCTTCGAGCAGTGGTAAATTCTCCGATAAATTAGGTTAAATATATCTCCCACTTAGATTCTTTATATTGAGATTAAGACCTGATTAGATTTTGGTTGAAATCTAACCAAAAATTTAAGGGATGGGGGCACTTAAAAATTAAAAAAAAAAAAACAAGAAAAATGAAATTTTCTATAAAAGAGACCTATAATAAAATAATCATTTTTTCGGGGCCAAAATTTGGGTGGGGGTTTCCAAAAAATAGAAAATTCAATAAAAGTCCCTAGACCCTTTGATCGATTAGTGCGAAATTTGGCATATGCCAGTGTTTCTCAACCTTTTTTGGTTGACGGCACACTAAAAATGTTTGGAATCATTTGCGGCCCATCTAAATATAAAAAAAATAAACGTAGTATGATACAAAAAAATGAAATAATTACAAATACTATTTCAAATTTACAAAACACGCAATTTTAATTATATGTCAAAAACGCTCGCGGCACATTTGATAATCTCTCGAGGGACACTGGTTGAGAAATACTGGCTTAGAGAGGCCAAAATCTAAACAGTTCTCCGCATTGAAAATATAAAAATTTTGGTACAGAACAAACTTTCTAGGACGATTTCTTTTATGAATTTAATTTTTCTATTTCATGATGAAAATGAAGAAAAAATAAAACTTTATCACGACCCAGTACGTTCGACAATTAGAACACGCTTTTTTTTACATTATGTCTGAATTTTATTTAATTTCAATTAAAGATTTGCTTTCTCTATAACGAGTATAATTTTGATCCAAGAGCAAAAGGCCATTCCTAGAATAATAGAAATCAAAAATTGAATCTTTAATAGTCTGAACAGGTCTTGACTTGTTTTCCCTCGCTATAAAGGAAGAAATTAGATAATTCCGAGGAGTGAACCGCAATTGGAATTAGGTGTACACCGTCTTTGGAATTATGTGGAATTATTTTGAAATTCATTAGATAATGGGCCACTAACCTTAACTTTGGGAGCCGCAAATTTATAAAACTGTATCAAAGCGAGGCACATTGTTTGGAGATTAATTAATGGAAAAAGACACATTTTTTTTATTTTATAAAATATAAATGAAGTAACATATATTTTTTGCTCTACTTATAATATTACAAATTATATTTAATTTTTGTATTATTATTTTTTTAATTTAATTATTATACAGGATGGGGCATAAAGATCTACCACATTTTGAAGAGATATACCTTCTGAGGATCCACAGAATATGTATACAAAATTTGGTTGATTTTGGTCGAAAGAGCTAAAATTTTCATTTTTGACCCTCCCCCCATTTTGGATGATTAGTTTTTGCATTTCTAGCCTTTTTGGGGCACACAGAATATGTACCATATCCAAAATTTGGTTGAGTTTGGTCGAAATCTTTATGCCCCACTCTGTACTTTTTTAAAATCAGTATTATTCAAGAGGGTTCAAGAGCCGTCAAGAGACTGAAGAGCCGCATGCGGCTCGCGAGCCACGTTTTGGCCACCTCTGATCTATTGTCTTCTACTTGGAAATGGAAGTGGAAGTAGGTGTACACGATATTAGGTCGCGGTTCACCCTCTGATAATTCTATCTAACATGCTAAACGTCTTTTTCAGTTGTTTTTATATTATTTTCCTGTGATACGTTTTGTGTCCCACATTGGCCTTGGTATTATTTTTCGTACTAGATTCGAAAAAGGATTTAGATTGTTTTATGTTATTTTTTCAAATGGGATTGATTCGATTTCATTTGTGATGTTTTCGTTTAGTGTTTCCTGATTTCTGCAAATTTTCGGCCATATCGATTGTTAAAAGGGATCAATTGATTTTTCTGCGTGTGGGTGTAGGGGTTGAGGGCAGCTGGTCCTTTCGTTCACCAACTGCTGCCCTTTGTAAGCATGACTAAGAGCCCAGGACCTCAGGCTCTTTCCGTCCTGTACCTTTGCGTTCTTCTTTTATTTGTATGTACACTTTTAATAAATTTTTAAGCAAAAAAAGTATTTTATTACGTTTATCCTACATACCTATTTCTAATCAGACAAATATGGTATATCGCAAAATAATTTATTTCATTTTACTCAGTAGGTACCATGGGTGCACTTTTTTTAGTATTATTGATGTGAGAAGGAGATACACCAGAAGGTGCATCCCCTAAATGCCTGTATGGGATGGCCCCTCCATCGTGAAAAGAACAGAGTAGAAGGAAAGAAGCCGGGATCACAAGCCAAATCTCAGAAAGTTAGATACAATCCAATATCCAATTTACTAAGTTTTTATGGGCTTCGAGCAGTGGAAAATTCTCCGATCGATAAATTAGGTTAAATTTATCTCCCACTTAAATTTTTCCAGATCCTATACTTACAGAAAAAATGTCTGGCTATAGCTGGGAATCGAACCCGAAACCTCCGCACTTCTCTCAATAGGTGCCCTGAGTAATGAGTTCATTTAAAAAATGTCACTTTTTCTTTATGTTTAAACCTATTTTGAAAAATCTGAAATTCCCTCATTCCTTATCAATCCCATCAAGCACCGAGTGTTTTAGAAGGTCACCCATCCAAAAAATAACAGCCCAGGATAACTTCGGCTATCATACGAGAACCGGTACTTTCACCATGTCTTAGATTAAAAAAAAAGTGTAACATAAATATATTCTGCTTTTAAAAATACTCAAGAGGTTGTCCTTGGTTCGAGGCCCGAGTGTGTAACACCAGCTTGAAACACAACTTCGCAAGCATAGCTGTCAAGATCATATACTAAATGACGCACTCATGTGTTTCTTATCAGATTCGGATAAAATAACAAAATGAAGAGTGAATTTAAAAAAAAAAGCGGTATTGAGAAAATAACAAAAAAATTATTGGATAAAAAATTTAAAAAAAAAAACTGGTGTGTTCACCACACGACTTTTAACATTTTCATTTATTTGAAATTATCGCGGCACTACTAATTTACACCCCCTCCCTTTATTTCGTTTTTTTTTAATTTTCTCAAAAACGGTTTTAACGATTTTTTTAAAAATTAGTGTATTTATGAAGTGCCATGAGCCATTTACTTTCACATTTATTTGTGTCAAATTTTTAATCCGATTGAAAATTTGACATAACTAATAACTCATGACACTTGATAATTACATTAATTTTTTTAAAAATGGTTAGAGCCTTTTTTGAGAAAATCAAAAATAACGAAAATTCTTTCATGTAAATGTCCACTTCCGGTTCAATGACTGATTTATTGCGCCACGGAGAGGGGGGGGGGGGCAGCCCTTTACAGAGATAAAAATAGATTTAATTACAAATTAGGTTGTAACACCTAATCAGCCGTCCAAAAATAATGCCAGATGTTGTGGCTATTGGTAAAATGTAAATGTATATATGGGCGCCAGTAGAATACCAGAACCGAGGCCAGAGAGTTGGGAGCGCCAAAAGCGCCCCACAACTGTGCACTGAGATTAAGCAAAAAAAAATACAATAGTAAAAACAAAAACAAACAAAAAAAAATAATAATAATTGAAAAAATATAGATAAAGCTTAACATAAACTTAAAGCTTAACTAAAGATTTGCTTAAAAATAAATATATTTAAGAATTTCTGGTGAAAATGAGAGATTATTATGCCACGTCTAGATAATATGTAGCCGCAAATCCATAATAATCACATAAAATAATTTAAATACATATTTTTTTCATCGCAGACTTTTCTAATTAAAAATAATGAGAAAAATGGGCATGACTATATAATTTATCGACAATTCAGCGGTGCCGTACAGCAGGAATACGTAGATTCAGAATACTTGTGCCTTTAAGCAAGTCTATGAATAAAGATTTATTTATTTATCTTACTTAAGCAACGGGTAGGGAATTGTATTTGAATAAAAATAAGGTTCTTTTCAAGCCATTATTTCGAGTGTCCTTGTGCTCAATATCATTGGCGTAGTTAGTGAGTTTTCTTAGGGGGCAGCCGGGCAACTGATTAGCCACCACAAGGTTTCAGTTTCGGTAATCCGATTAGAGATCAACTAAATTTTTAGTAGAATTCACTAATTTTGCAAGTAACAAAATAATTTAATGAGAAATACATGGGATCCTTAGTAATAATGGACTTTCGATTTTTTTTTTGGGGGGGGGGGCAATGAGTTTTTTAGGGGGCAATGCTCTCCTTGCCCCTCTCTTAACTTCGCCCATTCTCAATATAAATCCAATACTCTCTCGATTTTAAAGAAGCTCAGAGGATTGGTAACTATATCAGCAAATTAACGCCTGCTGGTCAGCAACTTGATATACACGAAAAGATGATAAACTATTGAAGGGGCTGGGTGGAAACAACCTACCCTAGATTACTTGGAGCAATAGTTACATCATAGGAAGTTAAAATTTAGAATCAAAAATTCACAATATTTGTGAAATACTCTATTTTATATGCAGGAAGGTTGATAATCCTTATAAAAAAATATTTCGCTTTTCCTTATTAATTCATTTTTTAACGAAAATTGCGGCTAATAATATTTGTATTCAAAAAATCTTATTAGAACTTTGTTAAGACATTGAATAATCTTTAATTTTATAAATTTTAGAGTTTATTTTGTCACACAAATTAAAATAATAATAAAACTTGAGCAAGATCCGAGGTAGGTTTCACAAAAAAGAAATAAAACAAAATTGAGTTTTGAATTCGATATATTTCGGGGGTGAGCCCATCATCAGGAGTCAAAGTAAACTGATTATACAATGGAAAAATAATTTTACAAATAACAATTTTTTTAATATTTTTTGAAATGTATGTGATGAGGAGAAAGTATGATGGGTATGATGTATGATGGGCTCACACCCGAAATATATCGAATTCAAAACTCAATTTTGTTTTATTTCTTTTTTGTGAAACCTACCTCGCATCTTGCTCAAGTTTTATTATTATTTTATAAGATCAGGAACGAGGCTTAATGAATCCGGTGGAAGATGGAATCCTTTGAGAATGATGGTTATTTTTCAAAATAAAAAATCTTCATCATGGTTGTTAATTTATTTTATTTTGATCATGAAACGTTTCGGCTTCAACTCGGCGCCATCTTCAGTCTGCAATTACATTCAACATTACCTTACATTAAATTTGATAATTTATATCTTATAATTCACAAACATTATAAATATCATGACATGAATGTTGAAAGCCGAAACGTTTCATGATCAAAATAAAATAAATTACCAACCATGATGAAGATTTTTTATTTTGAAAAATAACCATCATTCTCAAAGGATTCCATCTTCCACCGGATTCATTAAGCCTCGTTCCTGATCTTATAAAATAATATACGAATCATTAAGTACTGTCCTAAATAATTTTATTATTATATTAAAATGTTTCACCTAGAACCAACACCTAACTCCTTAAAATTTACATAAATTAAACAAAAAGAGTAATTTCAGTTAATTGACACTATTTATTTCAATTAAATTGAAAGTTTTTTGTGCCGAGGGTAGGAGAATTTTTATATATTGATGGAGACAATAAAAGATAAATTCCTGTGAATCAATTGTAATAGACTGATGAAGAGGGCAAAGCCCTCGAAACTATAGTCTCGTTATAAATAAAATTTATAGTTCCAGCAGAAGACACACTCTTTTATTGTCTCCTTCAACTATTTATTTCATAGATTTACTAGAACGTTTCGGTCCCCACTGGTAGACCATCTTCAGTAGTACTCATCATATATTGTAAAATGTTCCATGTTTCTTTGAGGAAAAGATGTTGAAAACACAATTTGTTTTTTTTTATGAGATTCTTCCAAAACTTAATTGACTTATGTAGAATTTAATTTGATAAATTGTAAGGTTTATTTAGTCACATAAATTAAACAAAAATAGTAATTTCAGTTAATTAACACTATTTATTTAATAGATTTACTAGACAATCTTTTTAAAAAGGATAATATTACTTGTATCTTATTGAATGATTATGAATTTTTCCACTACTTTCTTTGCTTGGCCCTCCAGACACCAGTGGCCCTTGGCCTGCGTCAGCATCATTCCCCAAATAGCTGATTCCAGGATGACCATTGCGACATCCCGCAAATGATTAATTATTATCTACTTGAAAATGATTTGTTAATTAATTTAATGTTTTAATGGTCGGGATGATGAACTAGACATTTTTTCTGAGTGACCACCCAAAGAGAAATTAGGAAATTTGTTAATTTGTTTAATCAGGTGTTTAATTCTTGAGATGATCCTTGCTAACATCGATTTCAACAGATTATTATTTTTTGGATTGACTAAAATTATATCTATTTAAATCTAAAAACTGCTATGAAATTAGAACCTGAAACATCGTGAATAAACTAGAAACTTATAAGAGATTTTTAACTAATTTCACCACGGATTGTAAACTCTGAAAATTTTTTCCAGTTTATGGAGTTATTATTTAAGTCATACGTCCATTCGTTAAAATTGATGTTTTTTTAATCACATCCCTATAAGTGAACATAATTATTCAGAAAAGTTGTAGTTGGTGGTGTTTCACAGTAAACTACTGTTAAACACCACCAACTACAACTCATTATAATTTAAATAAGCTGACGTGTTCTGATGTGGCCATACACTTGACTTTACCATACAACCTGGGCCCTAAAATTATTTATAATCAAGTAAGGGGAGGGGGGTTAGTTTTTGCATTTTTAAACTTCTGGGGGTCCACCTATTATGTATACAAAATTTGGTTGAGTTTGCTAAAACGGCCTAGATTTTTAATTTTAAAGCCCATCCACCCCCCTTAATTTTGTGTCGATATGCACCAAAATCTAATCAGCTCTTAATCTCAATGGACCAAAACTACGTGTGAAATTTGGTTTCTATATTCATACTAGTTTTTGAGCTAGCTCGTCCACAAAAATTTGGTAACGCACTGACTGACAGACAACCAGACTAACCAACAGACATTTTGACAAAACAATTATTATCTCGAAAAATATAATTTTTTCGATGTTCACTTATTAGGGCTTTTTTGTAGAGCTAAATGCCATGGTGTCGCTCAATTTTTTTAATCAAAATAGTTTCAGCAGTTTTTGAGATATTTTGAAAAAAAGACGGATTAAAAACACTTTTTTCATGCATGATTACAATACTTGACCATACCCTGTGTGGTAAAGTAAAAATGTTATATAAACCAACACCGCGTTCTCTAAGTTTTATATTCTGAAGAAATAAAAAATATGCCCATTCTGAGCAGGCGTAGCCAGAAAATTTTCATGGGGGTGGGGGGTCAATCCACAAAGTAAAATATTTAGTGGGAATTTTTTTTATTAAAACAAATAATCCAGTTAAATTGTCTTTTTACCCTGAAAGTTTTGGGGTACTTGTAAAAACTGTGATTTGAAAATTCCAGTTTTTCAAAACTTCAACCTCATTGTGTCACGGGTTACCATTATACAATTAAGATGAAACTTTGTTTGATTTGTAGCAAATGTAATCTAGTTTAAAAATGTATAGAGTGATCTTTGTCGAAAACGTGTTCTTTCATGGGAAAAATGAGAAAAAATCGAAAAAAATGCGAGATTTTGGGATTTGCGGAAACAGAAAAAATACGCCAATTTTCAACTAGCGCTTGAGCCCTGATGGTTGGTCGAAGAAAAAACCTAAATCATGAAATTTGTAGGAAATTGTAGGAAATTTCATTTTGAATAAAAAGGTTATTTACGAAAAGTTGATAGTTTTCGAGTTATAAGCAAAAAACCGCCAAAAAATGAGATTTTTTTACCATTTTTGCATTTTTGACAAGTTCCGTCACGAAATTTTTAGCAAACCTCAGATTCGGATTCAGCACGCCAAAAAATATATCCGATCAAGAAATCAAAACTACCCTAAAACTTTTCCCGCGCAGGGGCCCTTTAGAGAACAATTTAAAAAGTTACTTCTATAAATTAAAAAAGAACATAATTCTTGATTAAACATATGAAACATATTTAATTACGGTTAGTTTGCCATAGCAAACGGTTTGTCGTTGCCGTTACTCATCCCATGAGCCCTGGCCTTGGGGGGGTTATTCTACGCCTCTGCTACTGAGAAAATCCAAGCCAAGAAGTAAAATCATTTCTACTATAAATAATAAATCTCATTTGTAGGATAAGAATTTATGAAAATTTACAAGTATTTCAAATATGGACTTAATTACAACGGTGATTGTTAAGAAACAGGGTGAGAGTCCGTGTGATTTTTATTTTCTAGAAATTATTTATAAAAAAAACCCAGAAAATGTTATTTCATTCGTATTGAATAACGTGTGGTAAGTCAATTCCCCAAAAAATATTTACATTGGTTGACTCGCGCCAAATTCGAGTAAAGGGGGAAGGGGCTGAGATCTTAGGGTCCTGTCAGTGAGGGCGGCTCTTGAAACGAAGGGTGCCTTTGTTTGACCAATGATTGACACCTCTATACGGGGCCTAAGCTGAAAGCCTTGAAAGGGAGATACAAGCCTAGGAGATGGGGTTAATTAAAGGGTAGGCATTGCTTTTTGAAGTTTCGCAAATCCATACAGCTTGTCAAAATACTTTCGCCACATTTCAACCTACATTTACAATTAAAAAGAACACAAATACACCACGTAACTTGTTAATGACTGTCTCCCTCGAATAGATTTATTTCAACAAAGAAATGCATTTTAAACAGCCTTATTTATTTAATGAAATTCATTTTATTGTTATTATAATTTATAATTTTAATCGAAAACAAAAATTAATTATTCTTGAACATTTCGTCACTTTATTCCGACTTCATCAGCATCGTCATAATCATAATATACTATTAAAATTAAAATGTTTTAGATAAGTTTAGTAGAAATAAATGCTCCAAATGTTTAACACCGATTAATTTTGACTCTCTTGTATTATTAAAAAATATTCATAAAGGATCAGGACCTGACAATATTTCTCCCATTATCTTAAAGAACTGCCCATCAATATGCATACCTCTGTTAAATCTATTTGACCTATCTCTAACTTCAGGAATCTTTCCCGCTTGCTGGAAGATCAGCTACTTATGACCAATTTTAAAAAAGGGGAACCCCTCCCTAATAACTACCGACCTATATGTATTCAATCAACTATTCCAAAATTATTTGAAAGTATAATCCGTGATAAACTATTGGCTATAACAAAGCATATTATCCCTCAACATCATGGATTTGTTACTGGTAAATCAACAACAACAAACCTTATTTTATTAGAACAATATTTACTAAATGCTCTTACACTGTGTAAGTCATCCCGTGTTGATATTATCTATACTGATTTTAGTAAAGCATTTGACAGAGTGAATATTAACTTATTACTTCACAAAATAGAAAAATATGGAATTACAGCTTCTTCTTCTTCTTCTTCGAGTACCATACCCGAAACGGGTGTCGGCGCCTCTCTACATATACCTGTGCTGAGTGTGTTTAGTTGTTTTACACAGATATACGGGACCTACTTTTTAACGCCGGTTCCGAACGGCTAATTTGGAGAGGTGATTAGGCAATTATACTCTTGGTAGGTTTCCATTACTTTCCAAGAGGAGGTGACTGCAAATATCTATCTGCCGAGACTCGGTCTCGAACCAGCGATCTTTGAGTCAGCGATCCGACACTCTAGCCACTGACCCACAGTCACCTCGTTACAGCTAAATTACTGAATTGATTCAAACCCTATTTATTATATCGAAAGCAAACCGTCAAAATCAATGACTCCACCTCTGAAGTGATTGATGTTCCTTCAGGAGTCCTCCAGGGCTCTCATTTGGGACCTCTCTTATTTCTACTATATATCAACGAGAAAATTTTGTTGACTTAAAAGTTTACTTAAACCAGTTTTTTGATGAAACTCTTAGTTATGAAGATTCGGATCATATCCTTTGTAGAAAATTTTATGAACTTTCGAACTTTTTGAAAAGGAAGGTTATTTACGAAAAGTTGATAGTTTTCGAGTTTTTTTATTGCATTTTTGACAATGTTCCGTTACGAAATTTTGTTAGCAAACCTCATATTCGGGTTCAGCACACCAAAAAACATATAATATCAAAAAATCAAAACTACCCCAAAAACTTTCCTGCGAGGGGCCCTTTAGACAACAATATATTTGGAGTAAAAAGGTACTTCAAGAAATTAAAAAAGAACATAATTCTTGATTAAACATATGGAGTTCTGCACCCCCCCCCCCGTGGCTACGCCTCTGCTCGCGGCACACTGGCTCAGAGAGCCCAAAATCTAAACTGTTCTCCATATTGAAAATATAAAAAATTTGCTAAAGGCCAAATTCCTTTACATGAATTTAATTTTTCTATTGAATGATAAAAATGAAGAAAAAAGTAAAACTTTTTCACGACCCAGTATGTACGCCACAAGTATTTTTTCAGATTATTTTCTGAATTTTATTTAAGTTCAATTAAATATTTGCTCTCTCTATAACGAGTATAATTTTGATCCAAGAGTAAAAGGCCATATCTAGAATAATAGAAATTAAAAATTAAATTTTTAATAGTCTGAACAGTTCTTGACTTGTATTTGGCTATAAAGGAAAGTAAAGGTAATTATATCCGAACCCTTTTTAGAAATTTTCCTCAATCGGATTCTAAAGAAAAAATCGCCCCCTCCGCACATTTATTAATTAAGAAAAAAAGTGAAAACATTTTCAAGACTCGGTATGCTATATGTACCATAGCAATTAATAATAAACTTAAATATAAATTGTTTATATAACCAGTAACGATATTGTAGTTTGTACTGAAAATCTATAGATTTATTTTTTGAACAAAATAATTCGCCAAACAATTTCAATCTGGATCATTTTTTCTTTTTATAAGCTCGAATTCTAGTCCATTAGCCAAAATAAATATTGCGATTTACTTTACTTATGTGCATATGTGTATTTATTGCAAATTAAACTAGGAGCTTGATTATAGCTGGTTAAATTTAACGAGAGTAAAAATACGCAAATCTCCGGCTCCTTGAAATCGAAATCTAACAAAATCGGGCAATCCGGTTTCCTTGGATAAAATTCAAATACATCATTGCTGACATTTTTAATGAATAAAATTCAAATTAATGTGAATAATTAATAATAAAAATAACGAATTAAAAAACATATTACAGCAATTTTTGATGATTACTTCCATCTAGTTGATATAATCAAAATTATTTTTTCCCTATCCACGGCCTTATTAGTCATTTTCCTCGATCGGATTCTAATGAAAGAACCCCCCCCCTCCCCCTGCATTTATTAATTAAGAAAAATAGTGAAAATTTTCCAAAACTCGGGTCGCTAGATATGCCGTAGTAATTAATATTTATTTATTTATTTATTTATTGAGTAACCAACTTATTATACATATGTATAGTAATTAATAATAAACTTAAATATAAATTGTTTATTTATCCCTATATTATGACTTCGCATTAAAATCTTAAAACTAATAAATGTTTGCTGTTTCAATCTATATTTGAGAATATAACTGTCCGGAAATTAAAATTCACTTCTGGTCAAGAAAAAAGTTGTTTTAGATATATTTTAAAGTTTAAGGTAGTTGTTCCGCCAAATGCTTTTCTTAGTATTTTTTTTTAAATTTATACAGATTATTATTTAAATACTTCTGCATCGATTGGTGGCAAAACGAAATTTATGAACAATACAGTTCCGGAGATATTAAATTTCAAAAATCGAGTTTTTCAGGCTCTTTAACATTGCACTATACGGGATATCGGAAAATTTTCATACATATTTAATTGTAATTAAGAAATCCTTCTTACCATTTTTATAAAAAACTAAACCAACATTAAACAACGAGCTTTTCGTGCGTGCCTTCGGCACGCCCTCGAAGCTCGGCCTTTCGGGCTGGTGCACTGGCGGGCAGCGTCTCGGTCCAAAATTTTATTCCTCTTAAAAAACCACACTCCAAATGTATACCTGTAAACTCCCGAAAATACATAGTCTCTTAAAAGTTTCACCTCATTTTCGTCCTGACACAGCTACAGAAATGAGGCTCTAGATATGAATCTTGTAGTATTTTTTTTCTATAATCTACAGCATTGTGATATTTTTTGTGTGGAAATATGTAGATTTATTTAAATAAGTGGGATCGTGTGAGGAGGAGAATTATATTATATCATTTTTTTAAATTTGGGATCGATAATCGATATAAGGCTCGAAATATTTAAAAGAGATCAATCAGGTGTTGTTTGTATGACAGGCTGCTCCTCCAGTATTACAATGAGAAACTCATATGGGCATGCGTGTCTTAAGTCGTTCAATTTTGTAAAAATCAAAAAATAAGAATAACAAAATTTAGATTTTTAATAAATTATAAAAAAGTGGCAAATTTTAAAAAAATAAACAAATAATATATAAAATATAAATCAAATAAGATCTGATTAATTTCTTTTTCTGTGCGCAAAGAAAAGCGAATTGAATATTTAATTTTTGAGTGGTGAGGGGGGGGGGAATAATTATCAATAAATTTAATGTTTCTTAATTTAAAATCAATTGGAGTCTTTCATTCCAAAATTCGAGTTTCAATTACAATTATATTTCAAA
This sequence comes from Forficula auricularia, assembly GCA_024734495.1. NCBI lineage: Eukaryota > Metazoa > Arthropoda > Insecta > Dermaptera > Forficulidae > Forficula > Forficula auricularia. The sequence continues at coordinate 86,734,140 of JALMQS010000099.1, forward strand.
TTTGCCGCAAAGACGGCATCAGCGCTCCCTGACGGCAGCATTACGTCAGCGTTGCGGCAAATTAATCTAGATAAATATATATAGTATAACCAATACATATTTTAAGACAATTTTGTTTCATAGTTACAACACAGTTTCTGAGATAATAAGCAATAAATAATGAAAAATGTATAAAAAAAATTAACACTAAAAACAATTTGGCAACAGCGCATTTATTTAATCAGCGAAAGATATATAAAGCGCGTATGCGCTAGATTTTTTTCAAAATTTTAATTTTCATATGGTGTAACGTAGGCGTTGATTACATTTGTTAAAAAATAACAAAACGATTTTTATAGAAATTTAAAATGTATTTTATCTGTCATTTTAATATAAGAATATTCAATCTCTTACAATCGTGCCAAATTTGTCAAACGAGAACGGGATTGGCTAGAATTGGTACATAAACTGCAAAATTTTGGGCTTATGAATTATGAATCCTTATTGTCTGTTCTATATACTCTAGCATTAACTTTTTGCTAGTATTGCCGCGAAACAACTACCTTAAGACTACAAATTGGGGAGAAGTGGGAACCCCAATTTTTTTACCCATAAAGATGTAGCCTTATTTAGAAAATGGTAAATCTCAAGTAAATGAAATTTGAAACGCAAATTAGCTATTAACTGACAAGCCCGTAGCAAGTTTTTATTCAACTCAAACGTTCGAGGACCATAATATTGAGGGAGGGAGTTATAGAATAATTAAAATTATGATATCTCAAAGCCGAGAAAAGTTAAAATTTAAATAAGCCTTTATTTAAAAGGGTGAATGAATTTATATAGGAGACCAAATTAGGGGAGAGGCTTACTGGGCTGTCAGGGAATTTTCTATTTTAGTATGTCAGTCAAAAATCATCCCTCTTTTTTGTTTATAAATCTCTAGAAAAATACTTTATAAGAACAATTTTTCTGGATTCCGATTTCGGAGATGTACTTTCAGACCCTTGTGCTATAATATTTGTATGCAAGGGCGAATCCAAGGGCGAGGGGGCGGAGGGGGCGACCCCCTCCCCATAGAGGCCCATGCCTGGCGGGAGTGCAACACGTGCGCCGCACGCAGAGGCCAAAAAACGGTGGCCAAATCGACAGGGAATTTATAACAATTTTTTTATTTATTTTTTTACTTTAATGAACTTAAAATATGAGATATGAAATTTGTAAAAAAAATTTGAAAAAAAAACATTTTTTTTTTTTGAAAAATAAAGTTCTATGCGTGGGTGGGGGGCGTCTCTGCCCCCCCCCCCCCCCCCCGCCGCTTGGACAATTCGATCGCGACACACTTTCGAGATAAAAAGTAGATCTTATATACATCGGGCACCTTATATACACCTCCCCCCCCCCATAAAAAAATTTCTGGATCCGCCCTTGTTTGTATGTATGGTATATAGAATGAATTAATGTTTGAATTCTGATACCCTCGATAACGGAAGTTCATAGAAAGTAATTGTTGTAGATAGATAGATTATTATATATTATATAGATTATTTGTTATACAAAATAGTTGTGCATTATTTTCCAGATCATTATAACAAATAAATGAAAAAAAAAGAAACCTATGGAATACAAACAGTTATAAATCAAAAATAAAGAAAGATAATACAAAATGTACAGAAATTCGAAAAATAAATTAATATAATACAAATGTGAAAAAAATAAAAAACCGAAAAATAAATTAACATAATCCAAAATATACAGAAAATCAAAATAAAACAAACTAATATAATATAATAAAGTGTACAAATATCCAAAATTAACAAACATAATACAAAATGTACAGAAATTGGAGAAATAAATTAATCTAATATAAATGTTCAAAAAATCTAAAATAAATAAATATAAGCAACAGAATATACAAAAAATAAAAAAATAAAAAAATAAATCCAATAGAAAAGGAAAGTGTCTGTGGTGGCACAACTGTACATTGATCGCTCAGAAGTAATTGTTGTAATGTTTAGTAATTGTTTGTTCTGAAGAGATAAAATCAATAATCCCTCCAAGGGCTTCATTTGCGCGAAATGCATAATTTTCTAAGACTCAACACCCATAAATTGGATACTAACCGAACGAAGGCATTCGCCAACTCGTTTATCCCTATGACATCTAGAGACTGGAACTCTCTTCCCCCGACCGTCTTTTCAGCAACATATAACCTTCAATCTTTCAAGACACGCATCCACGTACACCTTCAACTCCGACCTAATCTCTAAAACTCTTCTTATTTCCAAGATACAAGGGTCCACAGTGGACTACAGAGGTTGAACCTTTTCGGTGCAACTTCTTTTTGTATCAGTATCATTATATAAAAAAAAAAATTTCTGGTGCCAAAAATTTTCTAACCGTGCCCTGACAATATTGACAAATGACAAAAATTTTCATGGAGGGGAGGGGGGAGGGGGATGTTAAAACACAAAGCTAAATATTTAGTGGGAATTTTTTTTTATTAAAATAAATAGTCCAGTTACATTGTGTTTTTAATTGGAAAGTTTTGGGGTATTTGTAATTCCTCGACCCTTTATGTTTTTTGGTGTGCTGAATCCGAATTTGAGGCTTGTTAAAAAAACTTGGTCACTTAACATTGTCAAAAATGAAAAAAAAAAGTTAAAAAATATCTCATTTCACGGACTACAGAGGTTGAACCTTTTCGATGCAACTTTTTTATCAGTATCATTATAAAAAAATTTCTGATGCCAAAAAATTTTCATGAAGGGGGGGGGGGGGGGGGGAGTTAAAATACAAAGCAAAATATTTAGTGGGAATTTTTTTTATTAAAATAAATAGTCCAGTTACATTGTGCTTTTAATTGGGAAGTTTTTGGGTATTTGTAATTCCTCGACCCTTTATGTTTTTTGGTGTGCTGAATCCGAATCTGAGGCTTGTTAACAAAATTTCGTCACTGAACATTGTCAAAAATGAAAAAAAATGGTAAAAAAAAATCTAATTTCATGGACTACAGAGGTTGAACCTTTTCGGTGCAACTTCTTCTTGTATCAGTATGATTATAAAAAAAAAAAAATTTCTGATGCCAAAAATTTTCTGACCGTGCACTATCAATATTGACAAATGACAAAAATTTCAGGAGTGTATACTGAGTTTTTTCATTTATTAAATAAATAGATTAAATTCTAATTGTCTATAAATTACGACCCCTCTCTGGTTAGTAGGTTTTATATTTAAATTCTATCAATATAATCATTTTTATTAACAATGAATTAAGCAAAAGCATTATATTTTTATTTCTTTATTTTATAACCTTGTTACGTCTTGTTAATCCAACAACATCCCCTCATAAGTCTCCGCCCCTTTGCACCCCTGTTGGAATTTATAGATCAAATTACTAGATGTCAAATAAATTTCCGTATAAAAAGAGAGCCCCTTGGACGTGTTTGTTGTTGTGAATTGTACTACTCTATCAAAAGAGATCCTAGCTAATAATAGTAATCTACTAAATAGAGAGATAGTTTGAAGTGCTGGTGTGTCGTTCGATAGAAAGGTTCGATTCTATTCAAGCTTACACACATATGAAAAAAAAATCTGGTCTGTTTAGTGCACATCGAGGGGTGAACCGCGATTGGAATTAGGTGTACACCGTCTTTGGAATTATTTGGAATTACTTTGAAATTCATTAGATAATCTATTGTCTTCTACTTGGAAATGCAAGTGGAAGTGGAAGTAGGTGTACACGATTTTAGGTCGCGGTTCACCTCTCGGTGCACACCTCTTGTTTTTTACTTACCCCGCATTAATAATAATGTAACATTAAAATAAAATTGAAGGAGACAATAAAAGAGTGTGTCTTCTGCTGAAATTATAAATTATATTTATTTATAACGAGACTATAGTTTCGAGGGATTTGCCCTCTTCATCAGTCTATTACAATTGATTCACAGAAATTAATTTATGAATGAAAGGGTAAAATTTTTCGGGTCATAGTGCATTTGCAGAATATTTAAACTCCGAGAAACATTGTTTTCCAGATGAATCAAATATTAAATTAATTAGATCAAAATTAGATCCCTTAAAAATTAGTATTTTCGAATCATTAGAAATTTTAAAATCATATAATAATTCACCAAAAAAATTCTTAAATCGAAAAATAGAAATTCCCGAAAGCTTTATTTTAAAAATAGCCACTCAAATAAAAACTTCATTAACGCCACGTACAGCCAAAATAAAACAAGTATAAATTTCAATTCTTAACTTGGCCACCTGAACAATTCTTAACCTAGCCACATGAAAAATTTTAAACTTTCATTCATAAATTAATTCCTGTGAATCAATTGTAATAGACTGATGAAGAGGGCAAAGCCCTCGAAACTATAGTCTCGTTATAAATAAATAAAATTTATAATTCCAGCAGAAGACACTCTTTATTGTCTCCTTCAATATATAAAAATTTTGCTAATCTCGGCACAAAAAACTTTCAATTTAATTAAAATAAAAGAATAAAAATAATGGGCGTCCGCAGAAGGGGATCCTCCTTTTGGGATCGAGTAAAAATTTCACAAATTTTCATCATAAAAATAATTGAAAAAAATTATAATAATAAAACTTGAGTAAGATACGAGGTAGGTTTCACAAAAAAAGAAATAAAACAAAATTGAGTTTTGAATTCGATATATTTCGGAGGTTAGCCCATCATCAGGAGAAAAAAATTACCTTATACCCCCGTGAGTCCCTATCATTTGTTCTAAGAGACCAACCGTACTCTTTTAGGGAGTTTTATACTCTTTTTAAAACCTGTACTCCAAAATACTCCTTTGTACTTCAAATAATAATAATATAAAAACTATAACGATTATTGTATGAATATGTATTCGGTTTACGAAGATTTCGAGGATTTTCCTTGGAACAACCAAAAATGATTCGGCATACTTTAGTGAGTTTCTTTGAATGAAAGCATTATTTAATTATTAAATTAAGTAAAATTAAAATCATTCTAAAGGCAAGTACAATCAAAAGATTTTTTTACTTTACCATAAGGGTAAAGTATTAGTACGTTAAGAAATTTAGAAGATATATTTATTCCCTTTTTCGAAATATGAATGTACATAAGTAAATCTTTTTTCAAGAATAAAATTCACTAAAAGCAAAATTATAAGCTCAACTTTATAAGATAAAAAAATAATGAAGTTTTGAATATTTAAAAATTCTTCTTCTTCTCATTTTTTTTTTTTAATATTTATTATTTCAGTAATTGATATGCTACGACACTAACCAAGTCTATATAGCTATCATTCAAGTACAAGGAGACAAGGAATTGGGGTTTTCTAGAACAATCACAATTAATTAATAATTTCTCTCCTGGTCTAAAACTTGTCAGGACTTGTTTTTTAGATCTTTGCACGTTCTTACATGTCAATAGATAATGGATAGTCAGGGATTATTATATCCGTGATCGTTTTAAAAAATAAATTATCATTTCTCATATCCTTCTTTAATTCCATTCTCCCGCTATAAAGTCATAAAATTCCTTAAAACATTGAGATTTATTTGTAGATACTGGAAAACACACAACAATTCGGCCAGATAATTTTTTTTCTCTAAAAAAGAAATCTGAAAATCTACTGTGAAGTTTTCGAAAAATAAAAGTGCTAATTTTAAATTTTGTATCTGGAACTAGATTTCAAGATTTCCGAAAAAATAATCATCATTTTGGTCTATTTTCGACTCCATTTTCATTAGAAATAAATTTTCTACTTGCAAATTTTCTGATTGAATGTTCTAGAACAACAATTAGATATCGATCTGAAAGAAAAATTGAATATTGTCTCTTTATTAGAATTTTATATTAATTATCTAGCCAGGAAAAAATATAAACAAATACTAATATAATAATATAATATATATAGTGAATGAATGTGTCTATAGGTTTGTTGTTGTCACCCCTATAGAATCTTGATTAGATTCTAGTAATTATAATATCTTTCTTTAATAATTAGAATTATATTTTTCTCAAAATTTATAATACTTTTCTCCCGAAATATTTAACCCTGTCGGACCTCATACTATATAATCGAATGAGCCATGGGGATGTTCAAACAAAAATTCGGACTTAAAATTGATATAGTGGTCGTATTTTTCATAGATATTCTTCTGATTAGTGATTGAATGTAAGTTTGTTTGACACTCCATGAGAATCTTGATTAGATTTTACTAATTAAAATATCTCCCTTGAATACTTAGAATTACATTTTTCTCAAAAGTTTTAATACTTTTCCCCCGAAATATTTAAGCCTTTTGAACCTCAGGCTAGGTCAATCGAATGACCATGGTGGTGTTCAAACAAAAATTCGGACTTGAAATTGATAAAGTGATTTTTTGATAGATTTTCTTCTGATTAGTGAATGAATGTGTCTATTGGTTTGTTTGTCGCCCCAATAGAACCTTGATTAGATTTTACTAATTAATCTCGCTTGAATAATTAGAGAACTACATTTTTCTCAAAATTTTTAATACTTTTCCCCCGAAATATTTAACCCTTTCGGATTATATCACTTTTATTATTATTATTTTAAGTATGTAGGTATCAAATTACATATACGAGAAGCTATTTTCAAGTATAAAATTTACGAAAAGTAAAATATAGAAGCTCACTATGAGCTAAAAAAATAATCAAGTTCTTATTATTAACTATCTTTTTTGAATAACAAATATCAATACAATTATAGGTAATATTTTATCCGCGGTCCGAGACAATTTTTTTTCTTCAGAATTTGGCCCGTGTAAGCCAAAAGGTTGGACACCCCTGATTTAAATTTAAGCCATTTAACTCAATCGGAGAACTTGAATCGCTGTCCCCCTCCTGAATTAACTAAATTTTACCCCCTTTATTTAATAATTTTATATTACACAAGCTGCAAGTCATTTATCCCTTTCTGATCAGTTTGTAAAACGATTCTTTTCAAATCAATTAAATTTTTTTTCCGTTTTCGCTTTTTAAATTGCCATTCTTCAAAGCACTGTCAAACCAAATGGCTATTTTGAAAATAATTCATTCTCTTCTCTAAGCATTCACGCTGCAAAGATGGATCGGTACATTCGAATGGAAAAGTATAACGAAATTGAGAAACAGACAAACACATTTTCGGGGTGCATTTTGAGGCCCGAAACACGGTTTGGCAGAAAAACAACTCACGAGGATTCATTCAACCGATCTTTGCTCTCTGTGGGCTGGGGGGGGGTCGAAGTATGAATAGAGCCACCTTTACCTGCATGGGCCTTTTGTACATGCAGAACAAGAAAAAGTGCCCGAGGGCACCGGGGATCTCAGGAGCCAAGTCTTTGAACCCTCTTAACGGAAGAATGACCAGCTTATTTCCGATGTCTTCAAAACCACACGGGCCCCTTAGACCTGATAGAAAACCCATTAACCCGGTTGACGATTGTTTTATCCGAAAAATATACTATTTACATTATTTCTAAAATATAACTCGTTTGGAAGCAACCTTTTTTCCGAATATACAATACAATACAGTAGTATATTGAACCTTTTGAGATCATTTGAATTTGACCAGCGAGAGTAATAAAGATAAATTAATTTATAAAAAAAAAAAAAAAATTTCCGTCGCTTGTATAGGTATATATTTTTTAAGATATTTTGACTGATTTTTGTATATAGTTGTATATTGTAAATAGTTTTATAATATGTTGACGATTTTTGAAATGTTTTAAATTTTTTCCAGTGAAATTATAAAAGTTATAATTGTATATTTGTTGATATTGGTGTTTTTGAGTTATTGATGATGAAATAGAAATGTATTCGAGTGTCTATATATGTAATAATGGCAGAGCTTAAAAAATTGACAAAGTGTTTAGAGCTTATTTATCAAGAGGCTGAAGAAGCTGGCAATAAAGTAGCGAAACGTTGCAATTGATAAGTCGTAAATAAATACTTATATTTGTTCCTCATCTTCTGAAAAACAAAAATTACAATACAATACAATTTTTATTTTATTTTTTAATATTACTGTATGATTAGGGATTGCAATCCCTGAGTGTTTTTAATCCCCCAGATCCCGCGTAGGTATTTTACATTTTAAGAAATTCAATAAATAAAACGTTTATTTTGTCCATATTCAAACCAAGTTTAATAAAAAGTACAAAAAGTTAACAATTGGTAGTACTCTAGTTAATAAAATTATTATCGAGAGATTGGCTCTTTATTAATTAACTGCATAACCCATCACCTATGTATATAATGATTATGAATTTGTTATCTTTTAACTTTGGGCGAATTAATTAATTAATTTTTTTATATATCTAATATTCTCTATCTAGTTTAAAACTTGTCTAAAAGAGATAATTATAATACATTTTAATAGTTACTAGAGTAAATCCATGATAATTATCACATTAGTTTGTATGTAAGTAGGATAGAGTAGATAACTAAACAGTCTTTTCAATCTCCATATTATTAGTATTAAACAAATAGAATCAATTTGTCTTCTTAATCGTATGTTTCCTATATTTGATTCAATCGTGAATCAAATTTAGGTGATTTTTGTCAAATATTGAGTGAAAATAATATCTGAACTTATATATTTCTAACTTGAAATAATGATGTTAAATAAATTTATAATTTTTCTCATTAATATATCAAAGAATAATTGACATATTAACGAGAATTGTTTTGACCGCGCTTTTTGAAAAAGATATATATCGCGAGACTACTGCGGATGGAGCTATTGGAGTCTGCGGAGTCTTAAGTCTGGACCAAGGGAGAAAAGATATGATCCATTTAGCTACAATCCAACGTCATTTTGCGTATATAGCCCACATGAGACTCGGATGGATCACCAAATGAATTTGAAATCTAAGATGTTATATATTCAATCTCATAGTCCAGAGCGCCCGATCTATTAGCATGTATGTTAGATGCTTGCCATTAATTATTCGTATGTTTCCTATATTTAAATTCTCTTCTACACATTATTCCAACGCCCAATTGTCAATTAATTCTTTGATTTGACTGGATTTGGGAAATTCGTCGACGAGTTCACGTCTTTGCAGATTTTCGCCTGATCCGCAAGCTGGAGTGGGATCCCACTTTGCGGGATTGCAATCCCTATATATGACATTAGCTCTCAGTCGCTGATACTTACGCAAAAGAAGACTGGTAGTACACCAATATATATATATTGTTTTTGGCGTAACTTACTTTTGATGTTTTTTCTTTATTAATTTTTTATTAGAAAATCATAAGAAGTGTCATCTATTAGATCCGATGGATTATTTTTAATTATATGTCAGAAGGGTTCGTTTTTCACCCCTGGGAATCGAACCAGGCCAGTGCCTGTAACAGCAATCCGGGCCATTTGGCTACCCTTTGAGGTGTGAACCCTCGGACATAATATGTAAACGCGTTAAATATTTTACTCAATGATTTAAATCTTCATTTGTAAAAGTTCGCGATTTAGTGATTCTAAAAAATAAACAACCGAATGTTTTCTACATTTGATTCAATCGCGAATCTAATGTAGGGAATTTTTGTCAAATATTGAGTGAAAATAATATTTGAACCTATATATTTCTAACTTGAAATAGTGATATTAAATAAATTTTATAATTTTTCTAAGTGGATCACATTTCTCTCTTGGTCCAGACTTAATACTCCGCAGACTCCAATAGCGTAATCCGCAGTAGTCTCGCAAGATAAAAATTTATTTTTCAAATCAGCGCGGTCAAAATAATTCTCGTTGACGTATCAATTATTCTTTGATATATTAATGAGAAAAATTATAAAATTTATTTAAAAATAAACACATAGCCATGCCACATACCCGTATAGCACAGAGAACAAAATAAAACCCAAATCCAACTTTTTTGAATGGTTGAATTATAGTCTTTATATAGTTTTAATTAGGTTGAAGTACGGTTTCTAAACGGTAGTTATGTCTCGTTTTTTTTTTCCGTTTTGCAACTGTTGTATTATCGTTAAATTATAGTCGCAAAGATTATAATTCAACCGTTACAAAAAGGTTGTCGCCAACATTTTTGTCACCGATTTTTCAAGCTGAATACTATTACTTTTTCTTTCTAAATACTTCCGTCGTAAATATTTCGGCTGAATGTTCAATAAAATTTTAGTCATAAGTGATGTACCAACTTTTGGAAGAAATATCAATTCATTCTTTACGAAAGAACTAGATTGTAGATTCAATTTTGCTAAAATTCTACTAAACATCATTGAAATATATACGACGGAAGTATTTAGAAAGGATATATTATACTTAGGCACTCTCTAATTTGCCGAGGATCTATTACTAGATTATAGAATTCCGTTTCTATTTATTGTAAAGAAATGGAAGAAATTGAACCTAGTTTTAGATCTTATGCATATTCATAATGGGTTTGAGAACTACTTCCATAGATCAATACACTCGGTTTATAATCAAATGAGGATTAGATATTTTTTCAGACAACATCACATAGAGAAAGTTAAAAATTCTACTATAGTATTGTATTTCACGACAAAAGTTCTTAGTTTCACGAGCCGGATTTTTCAAAAATTTCATAAACAGGAGCACTGCTCTGATTTCTTCTGGTTTCCTCTGAGCCCTGCCTAGGAATGATAATTTATTCGTTTTTATAAAATAGTTTTTTTTTCACTCCAATTAATATTTAGAGTGTGTGATGTGAACCTTTACTTAAGGAGGTTCGGAACTGTTTATCATTTTTATAAGAAAATTTTCAAATTTTTATCATCGAATAATTGATGCATTAGATATTTATTCCCGAAATTTGAAGTTGATCGTCTTCCCATTACCGAGAAATAAATTATTGAAAATTGTCCATTTAACATGGAAGTAAATGGACCGAGCTTTTAAAAGGGCTATAACTTCTATACAAATTATACCATTTTCAACAAATTTATACGGATCAATAATTCAACTTTTATGAATCAAATGATACATTTTTCTATAATATTTGAGAGTTCTAGTTAATTAGTGATTCATAAATGTAAAAATAAAAAGTTGTTGCAGCCAACAGAATATAACAAAAGCACTAGTGTAGAATTCCAACTCTAAATTTCTTGAAATCGCTTTTGGGTTAAATAAAAGTTTTTATATATGAGAAAAAATTGATCTCAATATTATTTGTATTAGTGTTATCGAAACAAATGTTTTGAACAAAAAATTAACCTCATTATTAACAATTTTATTAAAAAAATTGGTATGCAGACGTTGTCACTCTGGAGAAATACAAAATATTTTTTTGAAAATCAACACTAGATAGATAAGCACTCTCGAACTCCCTTAAACGAATTTTTCTTCATTTTTTCCCTCACATTTTTTAAAACATTATCCAATAAAGAAGAACAATATTTACATACATTTTCCACACAAAACATTCCAAATGTAAATAATATGTAAGTACTTAACAATAAGCCCATAATAATAGTTAAGCAAAGAACAACAGTAATACTAAAGAAAACTTTTTTGAACTTTGTGTGAGTTAGATTTTTATATTATTTTAAATTAAATTTAAATTTTTATCTACATTTTGTCTATTTATATTTATTTATATTATTATTATTATTATTTAAATAAATGTACTTAGTAGCGTAACTGGCCTTGTAGACTCATGAAATTTTCCATTTCTGGGTCCTAAATTAAGCCACAGTCTTGAAGATTACCAAAATATAATTTATTTTTCTATTAAATTATAGGTTTTTTTCTAAATTTATTGTCATTTACTGTAAGATAAAAATTGTAATAATTCGTAAAAAAAAAAAAAAATACACCCACCAGAGAAAATATATATGAAAGTATTATTTTAAAGGTAGGCAGTTGTTTCGCAAACAATACTAGCAAAAAGCTAATGCTAGAGTATATAGAACATACAATAAGGATTCATAGTTCATAAGCCCAAAACTTTTTGTTGTTTATGTACCAATTCTAGCCAATCCCGTGCTCGTTTGACAAATTTGGCACCATTGTAAGAGATTGAATATTTTTATATTAAAATGACAGATAAAATACATTTTAAATTTCTATAAAAATCGTTTTGTTATTTTTTAACAAATGTAATCAACACCTACGTTACACCTTATGAAAATTATAATTTTGAAAAAATCTAGCGCATGCGCGCTTAATACATCTTTGGCTGGTTAAATAAATGCGCTGTTGCCAAATAATTTTTAGAGTAAAATTTTTTTATACATTTTTCGTTATTTATTTCTTAATCAAAATTGTCTTAAAATATGTATTGGTTATTGTTTAATGTTGGTTTAGTTTTTTATAAAAATGGTAAGAAGGGTTTCTTAATTATAATTAAATATGCATGTAAATTTTCCGATATCTCGTATAGTGCAATGTTAAAGAGCCTGAAAAACTCGATTTTTGAAATTTAATATCTCCGGAACTGTATTGTTCATAAATTTCGTTTTGCCACCAATCGATGCAGAAGTATTTAAATAATAATCTGTATAAGTTTCAAAAAAATCCTAAGAATACGCATTTGGCGGAACGCTACCTTAAATATAATAATATCGCTATGAAGCGTTTTTCGAGCTGCGACGACGGGGGCTTAAACATCTACCTATGCTAGTTACAGGAAGGAATTTCTCCTTTCTCTTAAGAAAGGAAAAAGAAGGCATACATCAACACCTTTATTGTTAGGTATTTATGACAATACATTTCTGAAAATATTTGTGCACAAGTAAGATACAATTTTCCCTGAAACAACTGCCCAAGTTCCTAGAACACTCAAATTATACATCGACAAAGAATGTCACAACTTTTCCTTTGAAAACATATTTTTCGAGTTTTTACTTTTCAGGCCTGCATTCCATTACTTTAAATTTCTAAAGAAATCTCGAGACATTGTCATAATATATATATTACTAAATCCACGTTGCTATGGATAATTTTTTTTACATGCCAGGAAGATTACACTGCTCGAAAAAAAATGTCTTCGTAAACCTAACAATGGATTCCAGTAGAGTTTTATACGCTGATTATCATGCAATTTTCCGATTTTTTACAACAGGTCAGGAGAATTGAGATATTATCAGTCAAAACGACGAAAAAGTCCATTTTGACCTATTTTCGAGTCATATTAGATATGAAACAGCAAAATTTGAAATCAAAATTTTTGTTGACGTAATAGAAAAACTTCCTCTTTGATTTTCAAATTATCACTTGTTTTTAACTCAATTAGAACTCGAGTTATTACTATTATAAAAAAAATAAAACCGACTTCAAAAAAATTAAATGCAACAAAAATAAAATAATAAAACTCAAAAATAAAATAAAATGCACTAAAAGGTATAAAATAATTATCTAATTTAGTTACAACTAAACGACGAAATATTTACATGAAACCACTTTTTGAAGTCGGTGCAAAACATATACATTTTATGAATCAAACTCGACGGATTTTACTTAGTACGATTGGCGGGTACGCTCGCTTATATAGTTTGTTTAGCACCGACTTCAAAAAGTGATTTCATGTAAATATTTCGTCGTTTAGTTGTAACTAAATTAGATAATTATTTTATACCTTTTAGTGCATTTTATTTTATTTTTGAGTTTTATTATTTTATTTGTTGCATTTAATTGTTTTTGAAGTCGGTTTATTTTTTATAAAAATTATTTTTATTTTTCTCTTTTTAGTGATGTTATTAATAGTGACTTAATATAATACCTTGCATGCATCTCGTAAGAGAAAGGGTCGGGCGAATGAATCAGAAAATGATAATAAAATTAAATTCATAAATATAGAAATTCTCTAGAAACGTTTGCGGGTTTTAAATGAACGTTTTAAGATTGATTTTTTTATAAAAGATTTTATTTATTATAATTTCGATTATTTGCTCATAAGAATTGGATATTTACGTTAATTCGTCATTGATCATATCATCAGAACTTGACCAAATTAATATGGGACCACCCCTAAGGTACCCTCTTTCCAATATAAAAAGAATCATCGAAATCGGTTCATAAACAAAGAAGTTATGCCTAAACAAACATAGCAAAAAAGGTCCAATACCAATGAAAAAAACGGGACCAATCGGAAACTAGACTGAACCCAATGCAAAAAAATCATCAAAATCTGTTCACAATTGGCGAAGATATCAGGTAACATAGACACACAAAAAAAATCAGTCGAATTGAGAACCTCCTCCTTTTTTGAAGTCGGTTAAAAAACTAAGACCATATGTTTATTATCCTTTATAATCACGTAGTTCTAAATATTTCATTCAAATTGTATCTTCTTCATAAAATTTTGTGGTCTAGTGATTCTAAATTTAAACACCTATCCACCTACCAGGGTATTTAATTGGCCCGTTTGGCTATTTTTTTCCACTCGGGATCGATGCTCGAGGGGTGATCACAACCCTTTGATATGTATTATAATAAAAAATTTCATTGACAACCGAATTTACTAGATGACACTCTTTTGTGATTTCTTTAGTTAGGGGCCGTCCATAAATTACGTCACCTGAATTTTAAGATTTTTAGACCCCTCTCCCCCTGTGTCACATTCCGTCACATTTTCATTAAGCCCCTCTGTCTTGTAATGTCACACTATCACTTTTTATACCCTACAATTTAATAATTGTAAAATCTTTTATAAATTTTACTCAACTAAAGTGATTTCATATATTTAAAGTTTATTTTTATTCATATCATGAAACTTAAAAATATATTTGAAAATTTTTTGAATTTTTTAATTTGACTTTTGTTTTCGCGATCCTCCAGATACTTGGAAAGCTGGTGGAGTCGCCAACAAAAGCGACAATAAAGTTAATTTCAGAATTCATAAAACTTTCCAAAATATTAATTTAAAAAGTGAAATGTGCGAGTTTGTATATACTTATATGTGTAAAATCTTAATTCTTGTAAATGGATTGCTGTAGCGGTATTTATGTGTATTTTTATATTTGTATTTGTATTGTATTTTGTTTGGTTTTGTATTTGATATTGTATTGTATTGTATTTTAAATTGTATTGTATTTTGTATTGTAGTGTATTTTGTATTGTATTGTTTATGTACTGTATTTGTATTTCACTTTTTATGTTATCAATTATATTTTAATTGTAAAAATCTGTATCTGATGGCTAAAAGGCCAGGGTTGAATCAATAAAATAAAAAAATTGACTTTTGGTGACATCACAATTTTTAAGATACCCGGGCCCCCTGTCAAATTTTGTCACAAATCTGAGATGCCCCCTTTTCCCTTACTGTGTGACGTAATTTATGGACAGCCCCTTATTATATTCCTATCTCTTAATCAAAATTTGAATTAATCAATTTGATTGCCAATTTTTATGAAACGAAAATGAGTTCTTATAAATTAATAACTTTTTGTAGAAAATATTGTGAGAGTACACTGAAAAAACAATATATTTATAGTTAAGAAATTATATTTGATATGAATAGATGGTGAAGTTAATTATGGCGAAATTGATCTCTGTTCAATATGAATAAATGATATACGTATTTTAAGTATTCTCATATTTTCGCAGCAGCTCTAGATATATTAATAGTTAAGATGCCGCTATTTGAACCAAACACCAATAAGTAAATTATGAAAATATTGTTATTTGGGTAAAATAGTGGAATAGTTAAATTTAATAGTTGGGTATTTAAATGGAATAATACGTAATTACGACAAGAAATGATATAAACTTGAATATTTTTTTATTTATAATAAATTATATGTATTTCTGACTTAGAAGATGTGTATATTCATTTGATGTAGAATCTACTAATATTTAATCAAATGAATTATATAAATATTTATTTTAATTATTCATTTGGTTGAATTAATTAGATAAAAATTTGAATTATTATATTTGATTTAAGGTACACTGTAATCTAATTTTAATATATATTAATATTTCTTTTAATCTTATAGTGAGTTTTAAAATTAACAAAAAAAAAAATTAATTATGTAAGCAAAATTTTTGTTATTTTTTTAAAAAAATATCTTAATTATTAAGATATCACTATTTGCGAAAAATCTAAGTCGTTTTATGATAAATAAAAAACATTCGTTTAGATATAATAGAGGTTTCACTAGAAGTAAAAACAAGACATTCATTTGATTTTAAGAGATATCTAATAGAATAAAATAAATCACTCAAGTATATAATATATTTGGATTAAAAACCTACAAATTTGGTCATATTTGCAATGATTTCGATATATCCTGATTATTAATCAAATATTTTGGAATAAATAAGAGCTCATTAAAAATTCTCAGCTCTATCAATATATTTATTATAAAGAAATTGTTTTTAACCTACTTCAAAAAAGAAGGAGGTTCTCTATTCAACTGAATTTTTTTTTTGTGTCTATGTTACCTCATATCTCCGCCAATTGTGAACCGATTTTGATGATTTTTTTGCATTGGGTTCAGTCTAGCTTCCGATTGGTCCCATTTTTTTCATTGGTATTGGACCTTTTTTGATATGTTTATTCAGGCATAACTTCTTTGTTTATGAACCGATTTTAATGATTCTTATTTTATTGGAAAGAAGGTACCTTAGGGGTGGTCATATATTAATTTGGTCAAGTTCTGAAGATATGATCATGGACGAAATAACGCAAATCTCCAATTCTTATCACCAAATAATCGAAATTATAATAAATAAAATCTTTTATAAAGAAAAATCTTAAAACATTCATTTAAAACCCGCAAACGTTTCTAGAGAATTTCTATATTTATGAATTGAATTTTATTATCATTTTCTGATTCATTCGCCCGGCGCTTTCTCTTACGAGATGCATGCAAGGTATTATATTAAGTCACTATTAATAACATCGCTAAAAAGAGAAAAATAAAAATAATTTTTATAAAAAACAAAAATAAAACATATACATTTTATGAATCGTACTCGGCGGATCTTACATAGTACGTTTGGCGGGTACGCTCGCTTATAGGTATAGTTTGTTTGACACCGACTAGTTGTAAATGAATTAGATAATAATTATTTTATATCTTTTAATGTATTTTATTTTATTTTTAAGTTATTATTATTTTATTTGTTGCATTTAATTTTTTTGAAGTCGGTTTTATTTTTTTTTATAAAAATTATTTCAGTGTAGTATAAGAAACCAATACTTAGAAAGATTTAAACTTTTTTAGAAGGTGCATTTTTATGACGAGGATCGAATTGTTCAGTATTTTGCTCAAAACAGTCAGGTCAATAGCGTTTAAAGAAACCTGGACCTGATTAGGATCTTGATTTATTCGTAGAACAGCATTCAAATTTATGACAAAAAAGTTGCATTTGTTTCATTGCGAAACTCATAACTTTCTTATATATGGAGTATGTAAGGATAATATAATATATAAAAATATATTTATATATACATATATTATATTGCCTCTCTTGCCATCCAATTCATCGACTGGTCCATAGTCCTATTGTGAAAGGAAATTAAAATGACATATTTTGAAATGTATTGAAAAATGAATATTTAGTTAAATAAATGTGGAAGCTTCTATGGAATAGACCTGTCAAGCTAATTGATGTAGCTGATCTCTCGTTGGTATT
This sequence comes from Forficula auricularia, assembly GCA_024734495.1. Lineage (NCBI taxonomy): Eukaryota > Metazoa > Arthropoda > Insecta > Dermaptera > Forficulidae > Forficula > Forficula auricularia. The sequence continues at coordinate 86,751,689 of JALMQS010000099.1, forward strand.
TGCTTTCTTCCACCTTTGTTGTATGCAGGTGCGAACACATGGGATGTCCTGTTGATTGTCTGTTTTCTTTCCATTTTACACTTTTATCTTGGAATTGTCAGAAGTGTCGAATACCCTGGTTCCTTTTAGAGAAAACAACAAGTAAATTATTTTTTAACATATCGCGAAACAAGAGACAAAATATGTCTATTCACGCATTTACCATTCTGAAAAAATTGGTTCAAAGACTGCGATTTACTGTTACAAATGGGGTTTGCAGAGGGGTGGTTAAAAATCATTCCACTCCGGCGATTTCCCACATACCAATTTTTAACCGAGCTTTCAAAAAGGAGGAGGTTCTCTATTCGACTGAATTTTTTTTTGTGCCTATGTTACCTCATATCTCCGCCAATAGTGAACCGATTTTGAAAAAAAAATTTGCATTGGGTTCAGTCTACCTTCCGATTGGTCCCATTTTTTTCATAGGTATTAGACCTTTTTTGTTAGGTTTGTTCAGGCCTAACTTCTTTGTTTATGAGACCGATTTCGGTGATTCTTTTTATTGGAAAGGGGTATCTTAGGGATGGTGCCATATTAATTTGGTCAAGTTCTGATGATAAGATCACTATTAACAACATCACTAAAAAGAGAAAAATAAAAAATAATTTTTAAGAAAAAAATAAAAACCGACTTCAAAAAATTAAATGCAACAAATAAAATACTACTAAAAGGTATAAAATAATTATTATCTTATTTAGTTACAACTAAACGACGAAATATTAACATGGAAATTACTTTTTGAAGTCGGTACCAAACAAACTATACCTATAAGCGAGCATACCCTCCAAACGTACTAAGTAAGATCCGTCGAGTACGATTCATAAAAGGTATATGTTTGGCACCGACTTCAAAGAAGTAATTGCATGTTAATATTTCGTCGTTTAGTTGTAACTAAATAAGATAATAATTACTTTATACTACTTTTAGTATCTGCTTGGGCGACTGTGGGTCAGTGGGTAGAGTGCTGGCTCGCTGACTCGAAGATCGCTTCGGTTCGAGACAAACCCGGCGGTCTCGGACAGGTATGAATGTTGCTGAAGTCGCGGCTCCTCTTCGGAAAGTAATGGCAACCTACCAAGAGTATAATTGCCTAGTAACCTCTCCAAATTAGCCGTTCGGAACCGGCGTTAAAAAGTAGGTCCCGTATATCTGTGTAAAACAACTAAACACACTCAGCACAGGTACATGTGGAGAGGAGCCGACACCCGTTTCGGGTATGGCACTCGAAGAAGAAGAAGTGTATTTTATTTGTTGCATTTAATTTTTTGAAGTCGGTTTTATTTTTTTCTTAAAAATTATTTTTATTTAAGGTAGTTCTTTCACAAATACAAAAATTCAAGAACTCTTCGAAACTTGGAATATAAGTAATTTAAAACATAATAAACACACTGTTAAATTTGAGGACGATTTACTACACCAAACATGAAATAATTGCAATTAAAAATGAAATATTTTACATATAGTAGATTGGGAAAGGATGGGAAAATGATCATTATTTTATTACTTTTCATTGAAGGACTTTCACCATCTTGATGAAAAACTAACATTTGTTAGAATAATATATTCGGAGTAACTTAAAAAAAATTGAAATTATTTACCTCGTAGTTTTGATATAAAATAAAAAAAACATATTTGGGGGATTATTTTTAGTGGAGTGGATAAAATATCAATGGCTTGGAAACAATCCATTCATAAGTAGAATATAGTAGTGTAGAGAAGTACAGTCACGTTAAAAAAATAACCTAAAATTTTACCACCGTTCATATGTATAGAGTGGTTACGAGGGCGAAAACTTTTGTGTGGATTGTCACGTAAGAACTACCTTAATTGAAAAGTTTTTATTTTGTCGAGAGAAGTTGTTGAATCATAATTTTTTTTATCTGCATTTATCTTTTGTTCTCATGTAGTCACTGAAGATACTCTTAATACTGCTGCGAAAAGAGTATTCCATGGACTCTCTTCCAAATAATGATGAATTAAAAATAATATAATACTATCTGGATAGTATTCTCATTTTACATTCAATTCTAGTTCCCAAAAATCATAGGAGGTTGTCACTCTGCTTGATGCACATAAACATACACCTATATGTCAAATATAAATATTATATATTATTGATTTATTTGAGACTGTGCTTGGCTCTTCATCTTTTTAATTATAAATATTATTTCTCATGAGGAAATTGAAAATCTGTTTATGTAGCAGAATAGCTAGTAAACATTGTTGAGAAATAATATTTATAATTAAAAAGATTGATGGTGGGTCAGATAGGCTAGGCGGTAGCGTGACATCCTGCTAACCAAGTGGGGTCTCACGGGTTCGAATCCGATTCAAGGCATCTGGCTAAAATCTGACCCCCGGTGTAGGAACAAATTTAAAAATAATAAATAGTATCGTAAATGGCTTATGGCTAGAAAGGCCGAAAGCCAAAATAAAAGATTGATCATGAAGGCCAAGCCTTTGAAGCAATCGTCTCAAACAAATAAATTATATATATATATATATATATATATATATATATATATATATATATATACATATTTATATTTGATATACCTATATGTGTATGTTTATTTGCATCAATCAGAGGACAACTTCTTTGTTTCCCTTTTATAAATTTATTGATTCGATTTTATTACATTATTAAATAATAAGCCATTGTATGCCATGAATAATAAATAAACAAGCGAGTCAGACTCGCAAACAGAGGGTTTTGAATCTAATATAATTAATATTAATAACTGAATGCAAATATAAATTAAAATCTATAAATATAAAGTGGAGATTTTGTCTGTACATTTGCTCCAAATCACGCCAAATTTATGAACGAAAACAAAATTCCTATCTGTATGTTTGTATGTTTCCGTCGTTTCCGAAAAAAGCCGGGATCACGAGCCAAATTCAGCAAGTTAAATACAATCCAATTTACTAAGTTTTTTTAACCGAGCGATGAACTTGCATTTGGAATTAGGTGGAATTATTTTGGAATTCATTAGATAATCTATTGTCATCTATTTGAAAATGAAAGTAGAAGTGGAAGTAGGTGTACACGATCCTAATATCAGGTCGCGGTTCACCCCTCGAGTTTAACCATGTTTAAGAATATATATATGTATATGTATAAGATGTCGATAGCAATTACATCTGTCACTTATATATGTAACACTTATAAAAAACAAAGTAACATATTTTTTATTTATTTATTTTATTTGTAAAGATATAAAAAGTGAAAAAATTCTAATATTTTCGCGGCCCCCCAGGATTAAGAATCGAATTCCCTAGATCAAGTCCTGCTCAAAAGTTTTCATTTCTATAAAATGGAAGAATGTACTCGGAAACGAAGTCTCTACATTATTTTTCAACTCTCGATTTAAAGCCCTCGTTCTAATTAGCCAGAGGTTCTCACTATATGGTACATTTTCTAATAATAAATTTTAAGTTTTTGGAAACGTAGTGATAAGTGAATTAAATGAATTTTGATGAGGTTTAGGTTAAAAAAAGAGATAATTATAACTAACTTATCTTTTTACTTTACCATACAAGGATAAGGTCAATTATTGTAATCGTGCATGAAAAGCCTATTTTTTGCTTATTTTTTTCGAAATATCTCAAAAACGGCTGAAACTATTTTGATTAAAAAAATTGGGCAAAACCATGGCATTTCAGTCTACAAAAAAGCCCTAATAAGTGAACATCGAAAAAATTATTTTTCGAGATAATAATTGTTTTGTCAAAATGTCTGTTAGTCTGTTAGTCTGTGCGTTACCAAATTTTGTGGACGAGCTCAAAAACTAGTGTGAATATCAAAACCAAATTTCACTAGTTTTGGTGCATTTACTTTTTCGTTTATTGGGCCACGCAGGTAGGGGCCTCCACTAACAAGAAATATTTACATAGTCGGGTGAATTTAATTATAGGAGTATTTACATAATTATAGTAACATTTACATAATATATTTACAAAAAAAAATTTTCTTTATACAAGCTTTATCTAGCGCATGGCGATTTTCCTATAAGTTCTCCTGTTGAAGCTATAAAAATTCATCAAAGAACCCCTCATCGCCCTGAAGGTCATATCGCATAAAGTTCTCTGGGAAATTCCCAGGGCGACAAGGGGAGGCACCGCTTTATGCCACTTAAGAGTTGATTAGATTTTGGTGCACACTAACCCAAAATTAAGGGGGGTAGAGTGGGGGTTAAGGTAAAGTAAAAAGATAAGTTAGTTATAATTATCTCTCTTTTTTTTAATCTAAGGCACATCAAAATCCATTCAATAACATTACATTGTTTGAAGTGATACACAGAAAGGTAACTAAAAGAGAAACGAGCTAGTATCCTTTGATTAATGCAATTAATCAATTCCTGGGTAATACATTAATCAAATCGGCATTAAATTATTAAAAGATTAAATAAACTTGAAAATACTCTCTATAAAAACCGAACTTTTATTTCATCTGAATAAACAATAAAAATAGCTTACCATTTTGCAAATATTATATTAACAAGAAAATATTTGGGACTATCGATAAATTTTAAAAGTATAGAGGCTTCCTGGGTCAAGACTTTGAGAAAGGCTTGTCTAAATTTTAGTTGATATTTTATATTTACACAATGCTTTGAATAGAAGGGTGCGCCTTATTGTGTTAGGGTATGCATTCAGAATCGAACTCTTTGATATGCTGGTTGCATTCACAGGCGCTATTATTAAAACCTTACAAATGAGAAAAAACACAAATTATAATAAAATAGAAAACATTTTCAAGTCACTATGGCCTTACTTATGGAGCATCTCTAGTAATATACTTAAATATTCTAAACTAGTTTTGGCATTAATTAATGGAAAAAGGTTTCGCAGAAATAAATACCCTTTATCAATTTTGGAGCTTTTTCAATTCAGATTATTTTTTCAAATAAGTAAAAATTTTTTTTTTTATTTTTCTCCCCTGTGGACCGGGGTTAGAATAGGCCAATATTATCCCCTGCTTGTTGTAAAAGGCGACTAAAAGAGGTTGAGGGCTGGATCGACATACCTCCCTTGTAATATGACTTTATTGCCCATGCACATGGAAACTCTCTTATATTTAATATTTAATAAAATACTTTACGAAAGAACCCCCAACATTATATTATAATTCTTCCATTGGGCCCATTAGCAATTAATAATATCTCCCTTTAATTGTTAGACTATTCTATAATATTAGAAATAGAAGCTTTCTTCGATTTTTGTTTGAAAATATTTTATCTCCCCGCCCCTATTTTGGGTGACTATCAATTTTACAAAGTGAGTCATTTCCATAAGGTCGTATAAAGTGAAATTTCGTACAAATCAATTATATTGATTTTTCTATTTCTGAACCCCCCCCCATCCAAAGTTTAGCCCCGAAAAAAATAATGACTCTTTTTAATCTCAATATAAAGAATCTAATTGTGAAATTTCGTTTTGATATTCAGACTAGTTTTTGAGCTAGAGCGTAGGTATTTCAAATATTTTATCAAAATTAGAAATTTCACAAGGCTATATATATATAGCCTTGCAATTTTTTCGTTTTTCGACAAATTTTTTTAGATATTTCAAATAAAATATATTTTTCAATTCTCTAGGACCATCTGATCCCAAAAATACTAAAATTTTTATTATTTGGGAATTTCAAATTTTTGTCAAAATCAGAAATTTCACAAGGCTATATATAGCCTTGCCATTTTTTCGATTTTCGACAAAAAATTTTACGTTAATTCGCTTATCGCACATATAGCATGAAATGTGCAATTTATTGATTTAAATAAAGTCAATTTAAAATATATAACGTGATTCTTTTTTATTCTATTTATCTAAAAAAACAACCCATAAAATTAGAACTTTAAATAATGTGATGGTTTTTTTTATAATAAAAGAGGGCCACGTAATAATTTTACAATAAATACTGGTCTGCAGTCATAAGTTTGAAAAACTCTTCGATATAATAATATAATTCAAATTAATTGTTTTCTATATACTTATCTATTATTTATATAAAAATGATTTGAATAAATAAAAACATTAGTGAAGTTGTATCTATTTTTTTTAGTTTGCCTATCCTCAGCACCGTAACTTGGCAGGTGCAACAGGTGCACCCGCACAGGGCCCAGAGATCTAGGGGGCCCTAAAACGAAATTGTTAATTGAATTTTCTTCACAAATTTGTTTTCCAAAAATTTTATTTGAGATTTTAAAACACACTACTGGTTCTATTTTTGACAAGGCTTGGTTCGATCACATTTGTGTACCGCATTTTGTGTATAACTCCTAATTGACTGAAGATGG
>JALMQS010000099.1:86758126-86788380 GCA_024734495.1 Forficula auricularia
TTTCTTTGTGTAAACTTCTTGGAGCAGCTAAAACTAAAAGGCTTCTCGCCTGTGTGTGTTCGTAAATGGATAGTCAATTTAGATTTAGTGGTAAACCTTTTTAGGCAGTGTGCACAACCAAAAGGCTTCTCACCTGTGTGTGTTCGTAAATGGATAGTCAAATCAGATTTATTGGTAAACCTTTTTGTGCAGTGTGCACAACCAAAAGGCTTCTCGCCTGTGTGTGTTCGTAAATGGATAGTCAAATTAGATTTATTGGTAAACCTTTTTAGGCAGTGTGCACAACCAAAAGGCTTCTCGCCTGTGTGTGTTCGTAAATGGATAGTCAATTTAGATTTAATGGTAAACCTTTTTAGGCAGAGTGCACAACCAAAAGGCTTCTCACCTGTGTGTGTTCGTAAATGGATAGTCAATTTAGATTTAGTGGTAAACCTTTTTATGCAGTGTGCACAACCAAAAGGCTTCTCACCTGTGTGTGTTCGTAAATGGATAGTCAAATCAGATTTATTGGTAAACCTTTTTGTGCATTGTGCACAACCAAAAGGCTTCTCCACTGTGTGTGTTCGTAAATGGATAGTCAAATTTGATTTATTGGTAAATCTTTTTAGGCAGTGTGCACAACAAAAAGGCTTCTCGCCTGTGTGTGTTTTTAAATGTCTAGTCAAAGAGCTTCTAGCTGAAAATTTCTTCGGACAAAGTCCACAATTGAAAGTCTTCTCGCCTGTATGTGTCGGTAAATGGTAAACCAAGTGAGACTTTTGAGAAAACCTCTTTGGGCAATGTGCACAACCAAAAGGCTTCTCGCCTGTGTGTGTTTTTAAATGTCTAGTCAAAGAGCTTCTAGCTGAAAATTTCTTCGGACAAAGTCCACAATTGAAAGTCTTCTCGCCTGTATATGTCGGTAAATGGTAAACCAAGTGAGACTTTTGAGAAAACCTCTTTGGGCAATGTGCACAACCAAAGGCTTCTCGCCTGTGTGTGTTTTTAAATGTCTAGTCAAAGATCTTATAGCTGAAAATTTCTTCGGACAAAGTCCACAATTGAAAGTCTTCTCGCCTGTGTGTGTCCGTAAATGAACAGCTAAATTGGACTTATGAGTAAACCTTTTTGGGCAATGTGCACAACCAAAAGGCTTCTCGCCTGTATGTGTTCGTAAGTGAATAACCAAACCATCCCTTTGTCTATACCTCTTTGAGCAGTTTGCACAAATAAAAGGCTTCTCGCCTGTATGTATGCTTAAATGAACAGCCAAATAATGTTTACGTTTGAACATCTTTGTGCAGTGTGCACAACCAAAGGGCTTCTCCCCTGTCCGTAATTGCTTAGTCATATTACACTTTGATGTAAGCATCGTCGGCCAGTCTGCAATATCTAAAGCTTTTTATTTGTGTGTGTCCTTGAATGTAGATTTAAACTTTTTTTTAAGAAACTTCCGGGACCACTGTGAACAACTCAAAATTTCGCTTTAAATATGGTTAGATCATTTGGTGAACTCCAAATGTTTACGTTTTATTTGTTTTTTAATTTCCAATTACACACTGGTCAGTTGTAATTCCCATGGGTGACGTGTATCATCATTTATTGAAACACCTGAAAAACAAAAATAAATAAATCAATAATATTTTTTTATATTAAAGTGACCTCGACTCTCTAATAAAGTAAAAAGTTTTTTTTCTTAAATTCTTTTTAAATATAAATAAATTTAATTGGTGATTTGAATTATATATACTTTAATAAAAATATAAATTATAATACGATTGAAGTAGTGTTTGGAGACGGAGTCATAAGTGAATTTAAGACCCACTTCACATTAGGCCAGCGGTTTCCAACCTTTTTGTTACTACGCCTCCCCAAAAAAAAAAATTTCCGCGCCTCCCTTACCTTTATTTTTAAATTTCTCCGCTCCAGATAATTTTTTTAATAGGAATTAAATATATGTAAATGTAAAAAAATGAACATTCATGCACTGAATTTTCACTGTTACGTTAATATATCAAGTTTTATTCATTTGTCAATATTATGGTATAAAAAATAATTCATTAAAAAATGTTGGCGCCTCCCCTGGCAATGGTCCGCGCCTCCCCTGCGAGGCGCGCCTCCCAGGTTGGAAACCGCTGCATTAGGCAATTCCCCAACAACCGAAATTCAAGTAACATATCCTGAGAGTATCTTGGAATCCACTTCCAATGTTGAGTATTGTGGAGACACAACCGGAGCGATTGCAAAGAGACGAGGATCCTACGAATTTTCTACCATTCTCACGCAACTTGCCAGGAAGGTCGCCAGTAATTTGAGTCTCTTGTGCGTTTAGTGTCTTTTAAGCAAACATGCCCTTAAATAATATAGCCAAAACTGTTGAACGAGGATTCACAACGGCTAGAAGCAGATGAATCGATTTACATGATTCTCAGTGTATGGTACTAATTCGACTGTGTGTATTCTACGCACTGGCAACTCAAATTGAAGGTATTCAAGTTACCGTTGCCTCGTTTGTGATTTGAATAGTTAGTCCAGTCATTTGGTTCTAAAAAAATGGTTAATTTGAAATTTTACCATAATTTTGAAAATGAGTAATTTTATAGATTTCAACGTGCTATTTCCAAATTTCACCTTTGCGACGCTCGTAGGAAAAATATATTGATTTTACAAAAAAATACGTCTTTACATAAATTGTAGGAAACATTCTCTAGTTTCATTTTGTATATAAATGTTTTTATTCTTAAATAAGTTGGAAAGGAGATATTGTCAAAAAAATTCTTTTAGGCTCCATTTTACCATCATGCATGGGAGAACTTAAAGATATGCGGCGCGGTGGTAAATTTGGAATTCCGAAAGAGTACATCAAAATTTATATAATTACCCATTTTCAAAACTCTTGGAAAACTTTCCAGGTAAATTACCAAATGACTGGACCATGTGTGAAGTGGGCCAAATTGATTTTGATGAGGAATTCCAAGTTTCAAAACAGAGAGTTAATTATAACTATCTTTTTTATTCAAAGCCGACGTTTCAGAGGTTTATTCCCTCTTTTTCAGGGTTGGGAAAGTCAGTAATTACAATGTGTAGTATACACTAAATTCCTGTTAAAATGAAATAATATTATATATTATATTGTTACTGCCACTGAGAGAGGAGTCAGAGGGGAATGTCACATTGTATTTAGTTCAGTGACTGTGAACAACTCAAAACTCACCTTTAAATACGATCTGATCTAATTGGTGAACTCGAAATGTTTATTATATTATTATTTTTTGTTTTTTAATTTCCAAACACACACTGGTCACTTGTTGTTCCACTGGACGACGTGCCACATCATTTATTGAATCATCTGAAAATAATTAATTAAATAAATAAATAATAATTCTTTATAATAATTATATGGACCTCGACTCCGAAATAATATAAAAAGTTTTTTTTATTTAATTTAATATACAGGGTTTGGTAAAGTATTGAAATTGTGCATGAAATATGCTGACCTATTCTGATATGGCCATCAACTTGAGTTTAACATACAACCTGGCCCCTAAAATTATATATAATCATGTAAGGTGGGCGTTAGTTTTTGCATTTTTAGACTTCTGCGGGTTAACTGATTATGTTTACAAAATTTGGTTTTGTTTGGTACAAGGACCTAGATTTTTAGTTTTAAACCCCTCCCCCCTCGACCCCCCTTAATTTTGGGTCGATATGCACCAAAATCTAATCAGCTCTTAATCTAAATGGACCAAAATTAGGTCTGAAATTTGGTTTTATTATTCAAACTAATTTTTGAGCTAGCTCGTCCACAACAATTTGGTAACACACAGTCTAACAGACTATTATTATATCGAATAATATAATTTTTTCGATGTTCACTTATTTGGGGTTTTTTGTAAACCGAAATGCCAAGGTTTCCCTCAATTTTTTTAATCAAAATAGTTTCAGCCATTTTTGAGATATTTCGAAAAATAAAAGGAAAAAAAACACTTTTTTTCTTGCCTGATTACACTACTTGACTATACCCTGTATGGTAATTTAAAAAGTGTTTTTTTATCGCTTTTTACGAAATATATCAACAATGGCTGAAACAATTTTGAATAAAAAAACTAAGTGAAATCATGGCATTTCGGTCTACAAAAAAACTCAAATAAATGAACATCGAAAAAATAATATTTTTCAAAATAATAATAATTATGTCAAAATGTCTGTTAGTTAGTCTGTCTGTTAGTCTGTCGTGGATTAGCTAGCTCAAAAACTATTGTGAATATCGAAACCAAATTTCATACGTAGTTTTGATGCATTGAGATTAAGAGCTGATTAGATTTTGGTCGATATCGAGGCAAATTTAAGGGGGTGGAGGGGGTTGGGGTAAAAATTAAAAATCTAGGTCTTTGAACCAAACACAACCAAATCGGAAGTTTAAAAATTCAAAAACTAACAGCTCAAAATGGTAAGGGAGGGGGCGTGTATGGTCAAAAAATGGAAATCTAGTGTCTTGTACCAAACTCAACCAAATTTTGTATACATAATCCGTGCGCCCCTAGAAGTCTAAAAATGCAAAAACTCACCTACCCCCCTAATTGATTAGAAATAATTTTATTAAATATTAAATATAAGAAAGGGGACATGTTGTATGGCAAAGTCAAGTGGATGGCCACATCAGAACGTGTCAATTTATTTTTTAATTCCTTTACAAATGAAAATAAATTTAATTAAATATTTATACTTAAATAAACAAGTAAAATATTATAGAACATAATATAAAATATATATAATCTGAATAATAAAATAAAATATAACCTCAATTATCAATGGATTTTGAATTTTGGAATCATTTGGATATTCATTCTATGATTTTGAGAATAAAGAAATGTCACAAAGAAATTGATTTTCTTAAATTTAAAAAATAGATAATTTATATTTGAGTGTCTACAATTAAATAAAATTTGATTTAGATTTAATAATATTAGCAATTCAATCAGATGTTGTATAATCAATTGTAATAATTTAAATGTTTTAATTATCGGCCGCCAGGTGCCACTTACCTCTAATCGAGGAATTTCGAGTACCAATCAAAATTTTATAAATTTTTTAAAAAAATTTTGGAACAAATTTAAAAAAAAAAATTAAAAAATAAACAACAATAATCTGGTAGGATTCATCTGTAGCGCAGTTGGTTAGCGCAGCCTCTGCTATAGAGGAAGACGCAGGTTCGAATCCTGCCAGATGCTAAATTTCATTTTTCCTTTTCAAAAACAAAAATAATGAAATGATTTATGAACTGCAAAAAATTCGCAGGCTGAATCATGGAAATTATTCAAATTTACGCGGTTCAATTAATTTAACTAATTAAAAAATAATTCATTCTACATAATTTGAAGTATTCTACATATTATTTGAAACATTACGTATTAGTTTTATTATTTTTGGTGACATGTTTTTTAAAAGGTTTAGGTCCATGGCTGTAGTCAGGACTGAGTATTAGATCGGGCAGCGGATTTCATAGGTGGTGCGAGTGGAAATAAGCTTGTAATTCTACTATATGATTAATTTCTAGAATAATCTTTAACTAAACTTTAGGTATTTTGATGCAGAGTAGAGGAGTGGCTAAGGCGTTGCAATTCTCGGTATCGAATCTCGCTTCAGTCAGAACAATTTTAATTTGAAAAAAAAATGCAACTCGTCTCATTAGAACCTGGTGGAATGGAATAGGAAACCACCCCTGTGAACATTTTCCCAAGGGAAATTACAATGTAGAAGTTAATCTTATTAATACCAATTATTGTTTAAAGAAATTCAAAAACTATCATCCACCAAAAACTTCGGGGTGTGGGGGAGGGTAAAAAAATGAAAATAACTAGTTTTTAATATAAATTTAAAATGAAAAATTTTAATTTACAAGACCATTTACAATTATGTAATTCCCAAGATATTTGAGTAGAAAAAAAAATTTTTTTTTGGCTTTTCGCCCTTTCTAGCCATAAGCCATTTAACGATACTTATTAACCGACTTCAAAAAAGGAGGAGGTTCTCTATTCGACGGAGATCAGATTCCCTGGGGATCCTGCAAACCCTAATCGTGGATCGGCGGATGGATCTGCCACCTATCATAAAGGCGTGGGTCTCGTCGGACATTTTTATTACTTACTTAATATTCATACAGTTTCGGCTTAAATATAAAAGCCATCTTCAAGTTTATTTATATTTAAACTACTTTTTAAAAGAATTTATTTTTGTAAAAATTTGAAATTTCTCTCATGAAACAGAGAAGTTGTAAATTTACAATTATTTTTTTTGCCTTGAAATTCATAATTTTTTAAACAGAATTCAATTTTATGAACATAATTTTTTCATGAAGAATTTAAAGAATAATTGTTAAAATGAATTGAGACACTTCTTGTAATAACATTCCTCTGACTAAAATTAAACAAAAATTTCTATCCCTAAACCTAACAATTTGTTTCCAGTAGAGTTTTATAAGCTGATTATTATTTATCATACAATTTCAACAACTTCTACAACAGTTTAGAGAAAGGGTTCCCTAACTTTTCCATGACAATGCGCCTTTTTTTAATTGACATTTTCACCATCAATTAAATTTATTAAACCAATTATTTTACATGAATTAATGTATACATTGTATTTTAGCTTCGACTCCGGAGATTACTTCTCCACCATCGAGTGTCCTTGATCATCTTTTTAGTCCTTGTTTTTAATAAGAGGAAAAAACTAATTAAATAAAAAAACCTCTTTTCCGATAATTATTTCAATTCCATTATCGTCAGTCCATTCATCCATCATTCAATCCGACATTTTTACATGGCGCCCTAACCTAAATAAAAGGACATACGTATATCAAAACAAATACAGTATTTTGTCTTTCTAAATACTCTTGCATTAGAATCAATAAAAATATGTTGGGAATTTATTGTTTATTTTTCTATGAAAATTAAAAATTCAGACCACAGGGGGGGGCCCTTTCTATACAATTCAGATTTTTTCAAGGGTGTAAAAGTTAATTTATTTCGGTTTATGTATGTCTAATAATTAGTAAGAGATATAAATGAATGATAAATACATTTGTAGCTTCTCACTTTGATTTTGGTCTAGTTAGGCCAAATATCTTGATTCAATTAATTATGAAGCTTCACTGCGCACGTCTGAGAAGGCCGGCATGCACAGTTTGGGAACCTGTGATTTAGACTTTTGAGAAGTTATAGGTCAAAACAACGATAAAATTTTGACATATTTAGCAGATACCCGTGGGTTAGAATAATAAATTATTTGTATATTTATTTATTTATAATAATAATTATGTATATTTAAGGTAGCGTATGTGTTTTTTCTTTTTCTTTAAGCACTACTCAATTAGTGAATTCAACATGTGATAAAAAAAATATTTAAATTAAAATTTAAAAATGATATTATATATACGCCACTGTATATATGAAAATTTAAACGTCATAGTTTAAAGAATAGTATCACATAAAACAGACCACAATTTGTGGAAAGTACACCCATTTGTGAAAATTTAAATATACCTAAAAACACATAAATAAAAAATAAATAAATAAAAATGCATTTTTGAAACGAGTATGTTTAATACGTAAAAAACAATCAAAATCAAACATGAATTTTTTAAATTAAAAATTAATTATAATAATAGAAACCAAGGAATTTGTGTATGTCTTGACAACAATATATTATCAGTGACAAGGAGTTTTTTAAAGAAAATCAAATATTTTCTTGTGGGATCCAATATTATACAAGTATATTAGTATTAGAGCAATAGTTGAGGATTATTTCCATGAATTTATGTAAGAAAAACAATATAGATAAAAATAATAATAAAAATAATGAAATAAGTAATGAGAAATCTGACAAGTAAAAGGCAAAAATAATAAAAATCCTGATCACAAAAATATTCAGAAAATAAAAGAGAATTTAGACATAAAAAAATTCTTATATAGAAAATAATTAATCCTAACTTTTCACTCAAAATTTATGTAATATTATAAAATTGTGAATTTAATATTTCACAAAGAGAAACAAAGAGGTTGTCCTCTGCTTGATGCAAATAAACATACACACACATATGTATATCAAATATACCGGGTGAGTTTTTTATCTTGATAGAGTCTTATAATTAAAAAAAAGTGCATTAAATGAAAAAAAGTTTAAAATAAAAGTTTATTTATATCAGAGGGGAAACTTAACTATGCTAATTTTCGTCGACCTAGAACAAACTTTCAAGGGTATTTTGAGGTAAAGTTCTGTTTTTTAAATGGAAACCTATATGTTTCTGTATATATTCTGAATTTACAATAAAAACTGAACAATTTTTATTAAAACTTTTCTTTTATTCGACATAAAATAATAAAAAAATATTAAATCAATTATATCTAAAAAAAATTCTAATAATTATTTTTAACAATCAACTTAAATATCAAATAATAATGATCAAATATTCAATTATTAAATAAATAATTTAATAATTTTTCGACTCTGTTCTGAAACATTCCAGAGTGTATTCCAAGTCTTCTGGATTAATTCCAGTTACAATTTCTTTATTGTGGCCTTATTGGAGCTCAATTTTTGCCGCAGTGTATATATTGAATAAGTTAGTTTAGGAGTTAAACTGCATCCCCCCCCCCCGGTTGGACAATTCGATCGCGACACACTTCTCCGAGATAAAAAGTAGATCGGGTACCTTATATAAATTCACCCCCCCCCCCCCCATAAAATTCCTGGATCCGCCCTTGCTCAGTATCAATTGCTTCATGTGAGAAGTTTTAGTAAGTTAAAATTAATTAAAAACTATTTAAGCTATATAGGGATCGTGCGTGAAACATAGAGGCAGCACTACTGTCGAAGTAAGCGCTCTCTAGTGTTCCTTTGCCGAAGATAGTGGAATCAAAACATTCATTAAACACAACATGAAATATTTATAAATAATGGAAAAAATAATAAAATATGGATTTCAACCATTAATGAAATTAATAAGCTGGTATTTTTGTCAATTTTCGAGGCTTTACAGTCTGGAAGTAAAGTTAAGAGATATGAGAAAATTGCCAATGACACGCCCGTTAAACTGCTCATAACTTCGTCTGTAGTAATTGAAAATAGTCCATGGAAGCCTCGACAAGATTTTGTGAGATCCACATTTATTGGATCACAACTTGAGTCTCGGGTATCCTTTGAAATTGGTATATTTGCTTCGCAATTCTTATCTTCTGTTTTCTTCATTGGTACATTTATCTGTACTGCTGCAGTGCTTATACCATCATGATAGTCCAAATTGCAAAAAAAATATGTTAAATCTTCGTACGTTTCGTCTACAACTGTCTCCGTTTGACAACTTATGCTTCGTTGTACAGGTTTAAGAATAACACTTTCAACACCAGCTTTTCAGTCTGTTTCTGTTCAACACTATTAACATGCACATGACCACCTTGCTCCATTACTACATTAATTGATTTGGTGATATTTATCTAATTATAGGTTTCATCACTCAGAAAAGATTTCTTAATATTTGCAACTTTCAATAATTCACGATTTTTGACTCGCTGGAAACGTCCCAAGGATTCTATATATTTTTTTAATATTTTCACCTCCAGGTAAAACAGAAGGAACATAAGACGGATGTATGTTCCGATTTTTCGTTATTGATAAAATGAGAACTACAAATTCTCGTATTTTTATTTGGTGCCCAGTCTTTTGGATTTTCTTTGAAAACAAAACAAATTAAAAGGTTAAGTTTTTATTATTACATAAATATCATAAATATTAAGAACTTAACCATCAAAATTATAGTTTTTTATATGCCCGAGTTTAATCTGAACTTTTACTTTAATTTTGTTATAAATTGTTGATTAATACAGAACTTACACATAATTTTTTACTGCTTTTATCCACTGTTTACGTTTCGCTATTTTCCATGCGGCTCCAAACATGCTATCTGGGAATTTATAAAATTTCACTTTCACATCAACTCCACGTTTTTGACGTGATGTATCATTACAACCACGGATACAGCAATTCTTTCTTGAAGCTGACATAATTAAAATAATATCAATTAATTTTAATATTAATTATTAAAAAATAAATCACGTGTTAAAATTTAATAAACTATTCCAATTAGTTGATATGTTTACCACTAGTTGGCGTAAAAGTCTAGATGCACGATCCCTTATACAAGATAGATTATCCAATCTTGCCATAATATCTATAGCGTATAACATCGCAAAGGATATTAATTATGATGATTTAATTAATGACTTTGCTCAAATGAAAGCTAGAAGAGTACAATTAAATGAAAATTAAATATTCTTATAATATAAATAATGTAATATATTTTGCTGATACCTGCTGATAACGAATATCGCATCTGTTTTCCTGTATTACCTAAATTTTTTAGCTGAACACCAACATTTTATAGTTTGTATAAGCATGGCTAAATCATAATTTTTCACTTTTCTCTCGCTTATATTATCCATAAATTTAATCATTCAATGAAAAACATAGCAGTTTCTAAATTTAAATATAAGGCCAAACAAGTGTTTCTCAAAGTGTGTTCCGCAGAGCTCTGGGGTTCCATGAAAACTCCCCTAAAGGCTCCAAAAAAATTCTAGCGTTCAAAAGGAAGGTGTAGTTTTAAATTATTTGTGTGAATCACAGAGATCTAGAGTGTTTTCCAGATATGAAGGATATTTTGGAAGAAGAGGGTATAGATCTGGATGCCAGTCAATATTCCAAATTCATTTACCACTTGGAATTTCTGAATAAATCATTTTTACTATATTACCCTGATGATAGTTTCAAAAAACTGGAAAATAATTCCTGGGTAACAAGCTTGTTGTTGTTGGTGATAAACCATCCTCCTTTTCACACCAGGATTTTGGAAATGTTATCGAAATGATTTCAGATTCTTCACTGCAGACAGCCTATAAAACGATGCCTTTGGCAAAATGTTGGTGTAGTTAAGTGGCGAATATTCACAGTTGACCCAGAAAGCTGTTTTAATTCTCTTATATGTTACAACTTATTTCTGCTAGTCTGGATTCTCAACTTACCTATTATCCAAAAATAAGTACAGCAATAAGCAAGATGCAGAGCCGGATATGAGATTACAACTTTCATCAATAAGACCTGATATATAGTATTTGTGTCATCATCATTGAGTATACAGTCCTAAGACTGGTTTGACGCAACCACTCATCTCCACACGGCTCTGTTCCCCGCCACCTGTTTGACCTCTCTAAATGTCTCGCATCCCATATTCCCAATTATTTGGTTGAAATATTCTAATCTGGGCCTTCCCCTTTTCTTTCCCACCTCCCCTTCCAAGATATCCCTAAGCAGTCCCCCATGACTCAGTGTGTGCCCCATCATATGACCTCTTCTCTTCTTCAGACTCTTCCACAAGGTTCTTCTTTCTCCGATTCTTCCAAGAACTTCTTCATTTGTAATTTTATCCATCCATTTGATATTCATCATTCTTCTGTAGCACCACATTTCGAAAGCCTCCAATCTCTTTCTCTCCGCTTCTCTAATTGTCCAGGTTTCACACCCGTACATGGCTATGCTCCATACATATATGTCTTCAATAGCATCTTCCTGTTTTCTAAGCTGATTGAGGAGAAGCATAGTAGTTTAAGTGGCGAATATTCAGTTTTAATTCTCTTACCATATGTTACAATTTATTTGTGCTAGTCTAGATTCTCAACTTACCTATTAGCCAAAAATAAGTACCGCAATAAGCAAGTTGCAGAACCGGATATGAGATTACAACTTTCATCAATAAGACCGGGTATAAAGTATTTGTGTAAACACAAAAAACAGTATCATTCGTTGCATTTAAGGCAATTGCTAATGAAAAATTGATGTGTTCGAAAATGTTTTGTTTTTTCTTTTATTTACGGAAGTTTTGATTTAGCTACAGTTTAATATAGATATAGTGTGTGATTGTATAAATAAAAAAATATAAGACAATAAAAAGTGTTTTTTCTTAATTAATTCACTTGATATAACTATATTTCAAAGTCAAAATAAAATTGTTCCCATAACAACGCTTTAACTAGCATCACAAGAATGTCGCTTACCTTCCAAACAGAAAAAGGGTTCCTCATTCGAATAAGTTTGAGAAACACTGCAATAGAGCTTCGATACACTATAAAGTAAAAAAATTGTGACAAAAGTTGATTTATAAAGACCGCCGCTTTAAATTCTTGTTCTTCAATCCCTTTAGGGCCAACCTTATATTATTATATAAATGATTTTTCTTTTCTTTTCATAAAGTTTATTTCAATTAGAAGAAGAGTTTTATGGAGAAAAAAATCAAATAATAGCAAATCTAAATAATTTTTTTGTATTAATATTTATTTATTAATGTTTTTATTTTATTTTTGAAGAGATCACATACTACCACCGTAAAGGAGTCATTTTAGATTTTTATCAAAATCAAAGGTAAATATATAAAAAAATTCTAATTTTTTTTTTCTTCATAAATAATATTATCATCAAACTGAGATTCTTACACATTAAATTTTAGTATATTACACGTTTTACTTGAAAATAAATTATAAATAAATATTTCAAAATCAATAATCTTTTAAAATCCATTAAGAGAAAAATTAGATTTGAGAAAATGTTGGGACACATATTTATTTATTTGATCGAATATACCGGGTGAGTTTTTTATCTTGAGACAGTCCTATAATTCAAAAACAGTGCATTATATGGAAAAAAGTTTCAAATAAAAGTTTGTTTATATCGAGGGGGAAACTAAACTACGCTATTCTTTGTCGACCTAGAACAAGCCTTCAAGGGTATTTCAATGTCAAGTTGTGTTTTTTAAATGGAACCCTATATTTTTCTATACGTCTACTTAATCTGCGAAAAAAAACTGAACAACTTTCATGAGAACTATTTTTTTATACATCAAATAAACAAAATACATGAATCAATTAGATCTCAAAAAAAATCTTAATAATTATCGAATAATGATGATTAAATAAATAATCATTAAATCGAAAAGTCACAACAATGAAAATAAGTGTTTATAATAATATTAAAACTTCGTTATACTCAGATTTAAGAGATTATTTTCTATTTAATAGAATTAGTTAAGATTCTTGAGTTTAAAAAAGTTTATTTCTCGAGTCAATCCAGTAGATAGTTATATTGTATTACCATAATAAAAATGGAGCATTTTTTTGTTGAAGATAAAATTAAAATGGTTTTAATTTACGCCGTGAAATTGGAAGAGGTGTTAAGAATGCCGAGCGGTTTCCTAATAGAAATACACCCTCACAAGCTTCATTTTATTGTGTTGTAAAATCTGTTTAAAAAAACCCCAGGAAATGTAAAGGCTATGAAGAAACTGGAACAAGCCAAAATAAGGAAATTGGAACTGGAATTCATCCAGAAGACTTGCAATACACTCTGGAATGTCTCAGAACAGTGTCGAAAAATTATGAAATTATTAATTATTATTAAATTATTTATTTAATAATTAATTATTTAATCATTATTATTTGATAATTAAGTTAAATAATTGTTAAAAATAATTATTAAGATTTTTTTTTGAGATCTAATTGATTCATGTATTTTGTTTATTTGATGTCTTATAAAAAAATAGTTCTTATGAAAGTTGTTCAGTTTTTTTTGTAGATTAAGTAGAGGTATAGAAAAATATAGGGTTCCATTTAAAAAACAGAACTTGACATTGAAATACCCCTGAAAGTTTGTTCTAGGTCGACAAACAATAGCGTAGTTTAGTTTCCCCCTAGATATAAACAAACTTTTATTTGAAACATTTTTCCATATAATGAACTGTTTTTGAATTATAAGACTGTCTCAAGATAAAAAAACACCCGGTATATATATTTAATATATATAAACAGAGGGAAGGTGAGCCCATTAGTGAATTTCAAAAGGCTTAATAATTTATTTTAAAAGAGGCGAAATTATTTAAACCGCCTTTCAATACATTCAAACATGACGTTTAATATAATTTACAGGATTAAAAATTATATCGCAAAAATGCATTCCATTTGAGAATGAATTTTATTAAATTTCCCGTTCACCTCGACAAAGGTAAGTTAATTTTATAATATATATTGATTTATGTTTAAACGGGATTTTTGGGTCTGATCTATGGCATAGATTTATGCTAGTAAAAATGAATTAACTACCATTTAACGTATGCATAAACATTTTTATTCGATAGTTTAGATTAAAAAAATATTGAATATGTATTTTTTGAAAAATAAAAAAAATATAGACGAAACTAAAAGCAATGGCGTGAGCTTAAGACAATTTTCTGCCATTGAAAAAGTACAGGAGAATTTTCTAATGAACAGAAAAAGGATTAAATATTTTTTATTATGAGAATACATCTTATAAACTAACTAAAATTTAAACAATATAGCATTTATAATCCTTTTGTTCATTTAAAACTTCTTTGTGTATATACATATTTTCAAATGGGAAAAAAGAGCCTAACCAGCTATAACATTAAGCTTTATTTGTTTTTGGCTATAACTATTTTTATTTTTAAAAGAAAAAATATGTATTTAATATTTTTAAATTAACTAAAGATTGATATTCAAAAATTTTGCACACAGATTATTGTAGCCATTTCTTCTTTGAAGTGCCAAATCAGGTCTCCCTGACATTTTGGCTCCTCTCCACATATATCTGTGCTGAGTGTGTTTAGTTGTTTTACACAGATATATGGGACCTACTTTTTAACGCCGGTTCCGAACGGCTAGTTTGGACAGGTTACTAGGCAATTATACTCTTGGTAGGTTGCCATTGCTTTCCAAGAAGAGGCGACTGCAAATATCTGATTTGCCGAAACTCGAACCAGCGTACTTTGAGATAGCGACCCGACACTCTGGCCACTGACCCACAGTCTCCTCTTGTAGCCATTTCTTCTTCTTCGAGTGCCATACCCGAAAGGGGCGTCGGCGCCTCTCCACATATACCTGTGCTGATTGTGTTTAGTTGTTTTACACAGATATACGGGACCTACTTTTTAACGCCGGTTCCGAACGGCTAATCTGGAGAGGTTGACTAGGCAATTATACTCTTGGTAGGTTGCCATTACTTTCCAAGAGGAGGCGCCTGCAAATATCTATTTGCCGAGACTCGGTCTCGAACCAGTGATCTTCGAGTCTGCGACCCGACAGTCTAGCCACTGACCCACAGTCACCTCTTGTAGCCATTTACCGGATTTAATTTTCAAAAATAAGTTTGTAAGATCCTAGTAAATGCCATGTTTTAATAATCTATTGATGGTTTAAATAATTTCATCTGTCTTAAACTCAATTGTTTATAAACTTTTAAAATGTCAGTCACTTCAGCGTCACTATGTATAAATATTTAAATACTTATTTAAAAACAAGTTATGAATTGAATTTAACTTAAAATTGCTGAATGTTTAGATATAACATTATGAAATATAAAATAAAAATACAAACTAATTGCATGATAATTTCTAGCTAAGTAGTCAACTTATGGCCGAGATCTTAAAAGCCAGGATCTATTTTTAATATTAAATAAATCATATATAATATTTATATAAGTGTATTAATTATTATAATAAAAGACATAAAGTATGACAAAGAAGACATTTGCACAATTAACAAGCCTCACATTGTACAAACAATGTATGACAAGATTTACAATATGTTGTTCAAATGGGAAATGATTTAAAATTTATGAATTGGCATGTACAATGATTTCATCTTATGCTGCCTGTTGGGGAGAAGGTTGAGGAGGTCCTGGAGAAGGCATTTGCGATGTCGGGGGTGGAGCTTGTTGAGCAGAACCTTGTGGAGGCAAGTGCGGAACTGCTTGAGGAGAGGGCGGTGTAGTACTCGGAGTAACATGGGAAGGAACCACTGCACTTGGATCAGTAGGTTGCTGCGTCGACTGCGAGTTGATACTTTGATTGGCGTTTTGGCTCGTTGTATTAACCCATCCGCCCTGTTCAGCTGCAAGTCGTTGATGAGCTTGTTGCCTTGCGCGGAATTCAGCCGCCTTCAACTGCTCCAAATGGAATTGTTGACGTTCTGTTATTAATTGTTGTCGTTGATATTCTAGACCCTCCCGTTCCCTTTCCATTGTTGTTTCTAATTCTTCAAAATGCCTCAATTTAATTTCTAGTTTTTTCATTTGTGTTTCTACTAGAAGAGCTACTAAGGATTTAATTTTTCTTTCTTCAACCGCCGCTAAATGTTTAGCTTTGACTGCTGCAGCAGCAAGGGCGGCTGCAGCGGCAGATTGCAATTGTGCATCTTTTACTATACGATCGGTTTCGGTTTCTTTGACAATCTCTTTTTCCGATTCTTCATCTTCCTCTGTGGTTGTTTTTTCTTGTTTTACAGTTACATCATCCGTCTCCATTTTTTCAGTTTTCTCAGTTGTTGCTGAAGGGGTGGCTGGGTCATCTTTCTTTTCATCCTTATCTTCTTTTTCTTTTTTGTCAATTTCCATTGATTCAGGTTTGTCAGTTGATTCCTTCTTCGATTCCGTTTCACTTGTAGATGATGTCGGAGTGGCTTTGTCATCCTCTTTCTCGCCGTCCTTCTTTTCCTTTTCCTTTTCATCGTCTTCTTTTTCTGGTACAGTTCCAGCAATGCCAGTCTAAATAAAAAATATTAATATTTAAAAATTCAAATTGATCAAATAATAGTAGGTAATGGATTGTTTTTAAATGTACCTGGGCTAAGCCGGCAGCAGGATCATATTTACCATCTGTAGTTGATGCTTCAACATGTTTTACATGAGCATCCATTAATGCAGCTGGAACTTCATCCTTTAAAAATATAATTATAATTATTTATATGGCTTGTTTCTGTTTTTTTTATTTATATTATATATTTTTATGAATTTTTCGGAACTGTCCATCTACAGTTACAAAAAAATCCATGAAAATATATAATACTAGATGACGCCCGGGCCTTCGGAGCGTCTCGTTTTATGGTTAAAATTTATATAGATAATAGCTGACCCGACCACGCGTTGATTTGATCAAAAATTTAAATATATTTAAAAAATAATAATAGTTTTGAAAATAAATTGAAAATGGAAATAATTATAGAATAGGTATTAAAAAAGTAAATGAATTATATATTACTTGTCAAAATGGTTCCCTTAACCAAAAATAATATTGACAGTTGAAAGGTCTCCAAAAAGCTACTATCGGTCATCTTGTTTGTTTGCTTTTACCCCCCAGAGAGGCACTAGAGTTGTTTCGTCGAAAAAAATATTTTTTTACATGCCACAGGCGTGATATCTATAAAAACACTCGTGTATTTGAATGGAATGTTGTGTGAAAATTTCAAAGAAATCGGTGAAGAACTTTCGGAGATCCTTCAACGTATCACTTAAGCGTAACAGTACATTTTTATTTATATAGATAATATAAATTAATTAAATAATAGTCTATTAGCCAAAGGACTGTTAAATATTTAATTCCGAAAATTGTTTAGTTTAAAATGTAGTTATAACAAAA
The DNA here is from genome assembly GCA_024734495.1 of Forficula auricularia. NCBI lineage: Eukaryota > Metazoa > Arthropoda > Insecta > Dermaptera > Forficulidae > Forficula > Forficula auricularia. The sequence goes on from JALMQS010000099.1 coordinate 86,775,630, forward strand.
TTGAAAAGATTTTTCTTAGCAAGTTTAATAGACTTGTTTATTCTTAAGAAAATCAACGAGAATATACCTAGGTATATATGAGGGATGAGCCACGACCTAATATCGTGTACACCTACTACCACTTTCATTTCCAAGTAGAAGACAATAGATGAAGGGGCATTATCAAATGAATTCCAAAATAATTCCAAAGACGGTGTACACCTAATTAAAATCGTGGTTCACCCCTCGAGTATATATACAGGGTGAGTTTTTTTATCTTGATACAGTCTTATAACTCAAAAAAAGTTATATGAAAAAAAGTTTCAAATAAAAGTTTATTTATATCAGGGGGGAAACTAAACTACACTATTGTTTCTAGAACTAGAACAAACTTTCAAGGGTATTTTAAGGTCAAGTTCTGTTTTTTAAATGGAAACCTATATTTTTCTTTACATTTCCTGAATTTACAAAAAAAACTGATCAACTTTCATAAGAACTATTTTTTATACGAGATCAAATAAAAAAAAATATTAAATCAATTAGATCTCAAAAAAATTAAAATAATAATTATTTTTAACAATTATTCAACTTAATTATCAAATATTTAATTATTAAATAAATAATTTAATAATTTTACGACAATGTTCTGTGACATTCAAGAGTGTTAGTTCAAGTCTTCTGGATGAAACATCTATCTTCAACAAAAAATGCTCTATTTATATTATGGTAATACAATATAACTATCTACTTACTGATGAATTGACACGAGAAATAAACTTTTTTAAGGTAAAAATTTTTAAATAGATCTATTAAGTACAAAATAATCTCTTAAATCTGTGTATAATTAAGTTTTAAGATCATTATAAACACTTATTTTCATTGGTGTGACTTTTCAATTTAATAATTATTTATTTAATAATTAAATATTTTATTTTTTGAGATCTAATTGATTTAAATATTTTTTTATTTGATGTCGTATAAAATAAACTGCAACGGATCGTTGCTAAACTTTATCCAAATTCATTTGAAATATTAATATGTTTGTTCCTTTATTATTAATCAGATATCACTTGCAATTTGTAGTTCATATTGACATTAATTCAAAAATAATTCTCATTTAAGAGTCGAGGAATAACCATTCCACATTGGATTTTTGACATTTCGGTTATTATTGTAACCATTGCTGAAGACATAGAGGAATCGACTTAAAATCAAAAATAGCCATCGATTCTCATCTAATACTTGAGGAATAACAATTCTACATTAGGTTTTTGACGTTTCGATTATTATTGGTAACCATTGCTGAAGACATGGAGGAATCGACTTAAAATCAAAAATAACGATCGATTCTCATCTAATACTAGAGGAATAACCTTATTGCATTCCATTTTTGATGTTTTGACCATTAATGGCAACCTCTATTGAAAACGTGGAAGAATCGACTTAAAATCAAAAAGACTAAATTCTTTTATGGCAAACAACTCAAACTTGAGTTGTTTACCAAAAAAATTTAGTCTTTTGATTTTAAGTCGATTCTTCCACGTTTTCAATAGAGGTTGCCATTAATGGTCAAAACATCAAAAATGGAATGCAATAAGGTTATTCCTCTAGTATTAGATAAGAATCGATCGTTATTTTTGATTTTATGTCGATTCCTCCATGTCTTCAGCAATGGTTACCAATAAAAAACCGAATCGTCAAAAATCTAATGTAGAATTGTTATTCCTCAAGTATTAGATAAGAATCGATTGCTATTTTTGATTTTAAGTCGATTCCTCCATAGTCTTCAGGAATGGTTACCAATAATAATCGAAGGGTCAAAAATCTAATGTAGAATTATTATTCCTCAAGTATTAGATAAGAATCGATTGCTATTTTTTATTTTAAGTCGATTCCTCTATGTCTTCAGCAATGGTTACCAATAAAAACCGAAACGTCAAAAATCCAATATAGAATGATTATTCCTCAAGTACTAGATGAGAATCAATCGCTATTTTTGGTTTAAAGTCGATTTCTCTATGTCTTCAGCAATGGTTACTAATAAAAACCGAAACGTCAAAAATCCAATATAGAATGGATATTTCTCAAGTATTAGATGAGAATCAATCGCTATTTTTGATTTTAAGTCGATTCCTCCATGTCTTCAGCAATGGTTACTAATAAAAACCGAAACGTCAAAAATCCAATATAGAATGATTATTCCTCAAGTACTAGATGAGAATCAATCGCTATTTTTGGTTTAAAATCGATTTCTCTATGTCTTCAGCAATGGTTACTAATAAAAACCGAAACGTCAAAAATCCAATATAGAATGGATATTTCTCAAGTATTAGATGAGAATCAATCGCTATTTTTGGTTTAAAATCGATTTCTCTATGTCTTCAGCAATGGTTACTAATAAAAACCGAAACGTCAAAAATCCAATATAGAATGATTATTCCTCAAGTACTAGATGAGAATCAATCGCTATTTTTGGTTTAAAATCGATTTCTATGTCTTCAGCAAAGGTAACGGATAAGAAAACAACGCAGTTGCTATGGTTACTCATAAAAATTCCTCCCAAATTTTTAGCATTTCACAGAGAGAAGCCTATCCATTCTTACTTAAGCAAGGCTAAATGAGCTATATTAAAACTTTCAAATGAATAAATTTTAAAGAATTAAAAAAATTAAAAAAGTACCATCTAACTCTAGAGTAAAGTACTTTAAAATATAATTTTACTAAAAACTTTATTTAACCTTTTTTGTGGTCCCCAAGGTACTTAATTAGGATATTAAATTTCATCAAAATTGGTTAAGTCATTTTCAAGATATTTAGAAAAAACTAAAAAAGTACCGAAATAAAGTACTAATGTTTGTGGGCCGATATGTACCAAAAACTAATCAGCGCTTCATTTTGTTAAACTAATGGTAGGTTTTCAATTTCATTTCAATCGGTGCAACGGTGTGGAAAAAATCGTGGGCCAAAAAAGCGATAACATACATCCATCCATACATACATACATCCGCACGCACTAAATGAAAAAATCGCACTTTTTGGCCTCTCGGCGAGACCCCATGTAATTTTTGGCAAAACCGTCACGTGCTAAAATTCAACCTAATTGAATACTACAATTTGTGACTTTATTTGAGTCCATGGGTTCCGTAGTCTTTACCTGAGGACCCTTTGAAGCCACGCTTGCCCCGAGAGCGATTGCAATACTTTACCCATGCTTTGCATTGGATAAAGTAAAAATAGTTCTTATGAAAGTTGTTCAGTTTTTTTTTTTTTGTAGATTTAGGAAATGTAATAAAAAATATAGTGTTCCATTTAAAAACAGAACTTGACCTTGAAATGCCTTTGAAAGCTTGTTCTAGATCGACAAACAATAGTGTAGTTTAGTTTCTCCCTTGATATAAATAAACTTTTATTTGAAACTTTTTTTCATATAATGTACTGTTTTTGAGTTATAAGACTGTCTCAAGATAAAAAACTCATCCGGTATATATATTTATATATAGATATGTTTATTTGCTTCAGACCAGGGATGTTGCGGATGCCGATTTTTTCACATCCGCGGATGTGAATGCGGATGCGGATTTTTGAAGGCTCACATCCGCGGATGCGGATGTTTAAGATCTTATATAAATATAGTATATGAATGAAGAATTAAAACAAATGATAAAGTAATTATTAACATTTTTATTAATGAAAATTAGTATTAGTATTATGCTCCTATTTTTTTAACTTCACTTAATTTTCAAATTAGTAAATGAAGTTAAAAATAGGAGCGTTATACTTTTTTTTTTTATTAAAATATAACCTTGTTACAGAGAACATTAGGTCATTAGGCCAAAGAGCGTTATACTTAATAAAGAGTAATATTGCTATTATTTCTGATTCAAGGCGGTTACGCAGAGGTTCGTAAATTAAACCCGCGCTACTAAATAATTGTTCGCTAAGAACACTACCTAGTGGAGTGGATAAAAATCTTCGTGCTATCGGTGATAATATCTTAAATTCCTCTCGATGAACACTCCACCATTTAAGAGGATTTTTAACCGACTTCAAAAAAGGAGAAGGTTCTCTATTCGACTGATTTTTTTTTTTTTGTGTCTATGTTACCTCATATCTCCGCCAATTGTGAACCGATTTTGAAAATGTTTTTTGCATCGGGTTCAGTCTAGCTTCCGATTGGTCCCGATTTTTTTTTCATTGGTATTAGACCTTTTTTGTTAGGTTTGTTCCGGCCTAACTTTTTTGTTTATGAACCGATTTCGATGATTCTTTTTTTTATTGGAAAGGGGATATCTTAAGGATGGTGCCATATTAATTTGGTCAAGTTCTGATGATATGATCACTATTAATAACATCACTAAAAAGAGAAAAATAAAAATAATTTTTAAGAAAAATAAAACCGACTTCAAAAAATTAAATGCAACAAATAAAATACACTAAAAGGTATAAAATAATTATTATCTTATTTAGTTACAACTAAACTACGAAATATTAACATGAAATTACTTTTTGAAGTTGGTGCCAAACTAACTATACCTATAAGCGAGCATACCCTCCAAACGTACTAAGTAAGATCCGTCGAGTGCGATTCATAAAAGGTATATGTTTGGCACCGACTTCAAAAAGTAATTTTATGTTAATATTTCGTCGTTTAGTTGTAAGTAAATAAGATAATAATTATTTTATACCTTATAGTGTGTATTTTATTTGTTGCATTTAATTTTTTGAAGTCGGTTTTATTTTTTTCTTAAAAATTATTTTTCATCCACATTGCTTATTTTTTTAGTCCCGCCCAATTTCTTTCTTGTCGCAACTTGTATTACATTCGCATCCGCATTGATTATTGCGGATGCGGATGCAGATGTCCAAATCTATGCGGAAGCTCCGCATTTGCGGATGCGGATGCGAATATTCGCAACATCCCTGCTTCAGACAGAGGACAGCGTCATAAATTTCCTTGTAGTTATATAGTAATATTGATTAATGATTAAAATTTTTTTTATAAAATGTTCGGAATTAAATACTTCTAGCATTTCAAGTCCACTGCCTCTTCTGGTAAAATTCATTTAATTTTTTAATTATAGAACCTAGATTAAATTTTTGAATATATTAATAAATTATCCGTTTGTCTTTACCTTAATATTTGCGAATTCTTCCATTGCGGCTTTGGCTGCAGATGCAGCAACGCGAGGATCAACAACCGAAGCCAAAAATGCTACTGTAGACATTATTGGATTTCCAGACTTGGAAAATGGGATAGGTTGATAAGCAAGTGGTCCGAGAGCACCTCCTGAAATAAGTAATATTGCTTAGTAATAAAACAGGTATTGAAAGGAAATTACAAGAGGTTGTGATAATAATACTAGATTCGAAATGGAATAGATTATTTTTAATTATATGTCAGAGGAGTTGCTTTCACCCCCTCGAGAATTGAGTCCGAGTGCCAAAATTAAAAATCCAAGCCAATTGGCCAAGGACGTCGAAGAAAAATTTTCAGGGGGTGCAAAGCTTGAAGACAAATAATTACATTATTAAATTTTTATTTAAAAATACAAAAACACATACGGTGCATTTAAACATAGTTTAGTTAGAGCAATCCGGAAGTCAGGGTTGTTATGTAATTTTTAGTACCTGGCCACCGAGCGTTGCTCAGTAACTTTTTGCTTCAGTAAAAAGCTATATATTAATCTCCGGACCCCCCCACTACCACCAAACCCCACCTCCTGCACCCCTCCACCCCACATTTACCCCCACCTAGACCCCCCCCCCCGAAACCACTTCCCCTCACCCAGTTTTTGCATTTCAAGTCTTGTAGTGGCCCACAGATTATGTGTATAAATGTATACATATAGGTATATAAATAAAAAAAACGTATAATAATTTTTTTTTTAATTAAATAACAATCTTTGAGTTCATAAATTAAATTGTCAAATTCTAAATACAGAGAATTACGCTCGTGGGATTTAAAATTCGATATTTAATCAATTAATTTTTTTTTTTTTTTTTAATTTTATTGAACCAATTATTTTACATGAATTAATGTATACATTGTATTTGAGCTTCGACTTCGGAGATTACTTCTCCACCATCGACTGTCCTTGATCATCTTTTTAGTCCTTATTTTTAATAAGAGGAAAAAACTAATTAAATAAAAAAAAACCTCCTAACCCGTGAATTTCATCCAAATCGTTAGAGCAGTTTTCGAGAACCCGACCGGATATATATATACAACTTTTGCTCGTTTAATATAAGATTTGTCCCCTCTTCAGAAGCCCATGCTCTCTAAGATGAGCCCCTCTGACATCGCGCTAAATATTCCAATCAAAGATATAAATCTTCATTTGTTAAATTTCTAGTGATTGTAAATTTAAACTGTGTTTGACACAAATCCATGCCATAGTTAAAATTTTTTTTTATTTTTCAAAATTTGATGTCAATGAAATGACTTTTAACTTTTAAGGAGTTCGGTGTTGGTTCTAGGTGAAACATTTTAATATAATAATAAAACTAAGATACGAGGTAGGTTTCACAAAAAAGAAATAAAACAAAATTGAGTTTTGAGTTCGATATATTTCGGGGGTTAGCCCATCATCAGGAGTCTAAGAAAAAAAATGACTTTTCTTAAATTGAATATAAGAGTTGAAATTGGCGGTAGAAGCAGAATATCTCACAGGGTAGGGATTTGGACCGGTTGGATAATTTTGACACTCGGAGCCTAGAGAATGAAAACTATTCTTCTGACATAATTAAAAATTAAAGGGATCGTAGGGAGTTGGCCATGGCTTTAAATTAAATTAAATACAAGCTTTCATTAAATACGCCAAACGTTTCGATGCTGTTTTGCAACTTCTTCAATTTGATTTTTTTAATTATTTTTGACAGGAAACAATTACTTTGTTTTAAAAAAGTTTATATTTTATATTATTTGATAAATTTAATGAATTGTAAAAATACTGTTTGAAAATGGTTTTTCTCTTAGTAAAAACTCCAGAAAAATAAGTTTAATAAATGAGCCACTGAAGAAGTTGCAAAACAGCAACGAAACGTTTGACGTATTTAATGAAAACTCATATTTAATTTAATTTAAAGCCATGTCCAACTCCCTACGATTACTTTAATTATTAATCATGGACACGAATAATGAAATATAATTAAAAATAATCCATTCCATTTTGGATCTATATAAGTTAATGACAACGACTTGTGATTTCCTTTGAAATTAAAAGTCTGTTTTTATTGACAATTTGAATTCTTATATTCAATTAAGTATTCATATGTATTACTGGATTCATTAATATTTTTTTCGTAAATCATTCAAATAATAATTTTGTTTTTATAGTGAATCTGAAATAAACCAAATCATTATTGATTGAGAAATGTATTTAAATAGTTAATGAGAAATTTAAATCGGAAAGCCTACATTTACTACCTTCTGGCTAATGAAAGTTGAAAAACAAATTATTTAGTAATATATCAGATCACGTAGTTTCTCATATAAATCATATTGTGTGTTTAACCAGTGGTACACTGTACCACACAACATTTAAAATCTTCCATGGCGATAAGACTAATCCTAAGTGCTTTATAAAATAAATTTATAATTTTTCTCATTAATATATCAAAGAATAATTGACATATTAACGAGAATTGTTTTGATTGCCCTTTTTTGAAAAAGATATATATATCGCGAGACTACTGCGGTTGAAGCTATTGGAGTCTGCGGAGTCTTAAGTCTGGACCAAGAGAGGAAAAGATATGATCCATTTAGCTACAATCCAACGTCATTTTTTGGATTGTAGCTAAATGGATCATATATTTTTCTCTCTTGATCCAGGCTTAAGACTCCGCAGACTAGCTTCAACCACAGTAGTCTCGCGATATATATCTTTTTATAACAAAAAGCGCGATCAAAACAATTCTCGTTAATATGTCAATTATTCTTTGATATATTAATGAGAAAAATTATAAATTTATTTAACATCATTATTTCAAGTTAGAAATATATAAGTTCAGATATTATTTTCAGTCAATATTTGACAAAAAATCACTAAATTTGATTCGCGATTGAATCAAATGTAGGAAACATATGATTACTAAGTGCTTAACTTTCATGCTTCGCTATGTATGAGAAAGGTTGTTTCTTAACCAGAATATTATTTTTTTAAAATTAAGCTTAATTTTTCAGATAAAATTGAAATAATCTTTTAAATATTTTTTAAATTAACATTCTAAGATTAAAGATACAAAAATAAGAAAATGGATAATGGAATTTTAAATACCTGCTTCATGATCCTCCAAATAGGGATCTTCAATGGGCAATCGTAGAAAGTGAAGAATACATTCGTCCTGTGTACGACTACCAACATGTTCACAAACTTTGTTCCAATCATCCTTATATAATTCAAGACCTTCAAGTAATAAGAGAGTTTCTTGCTCATTCCATTCACGTGTCATTGAAGCGGCTGTTTTATTTCGTAGTGCAGCAGGTTTTCGGACATATTGATCCAATTTGAGACCAAAATTTGTACCGGGTTCCAAAATTTCGGGACGTTTCACATCTCGTTTCTCCATATCCAATAATATTTTAGCAGCTGATGGTTGAGGGGTTTTTGGTGGATTGACAGGTTGAAGTCCACTTGGGGTATCGGAAAGAACGTGAAAATGGGATGTCGGTGGTGGACCCATTGAAGTAGGCCGGCTATCGGAATCGACTTGGTAATTAATTAGACCCCATTGTTCTAAAAATGCATGTACTCGCATAATTGCACAGACGTCCCCAGCAAGATTTCGCCGACAGGCAGTGGATGTGATATATTCAGTAGGATTGAGACGATAAGTGTCGATCATAAAATTACGATAAGCCAAATATATTTCTGGTGTTTTGGATTTATTTTTTGCATTAAAAAATTCTGGGAGAGCTCTCTTTTCTACAGTATGTATAGAATTATAATCAAACCAAGCTGAATAACTAGGAATGATAATATGATGTGTTTGCTCAGTGACATTGTCTTCCTGAGTTTCGTCTTTTGGTGTAAACTCTTGAGTAGTCGTGTCAGATGCTTTTCCAGTCTGGCTATCTTCACCTTTATCAGCTTCTTCGTCTAAATCTGTCATCATGCCTCCCTTGATTGGCTGAAGATCATTGTCTTTTTTAGATGAAGAACCTATAATTAAAAAAATTAATAAATGAATAAATATGTAATCATCAGATTTATTAATAAATTAATATTAAATTATTCTTCTTACAAGCCAATCTTTACATTCAAATTAAATTCTTAAATACAATATCGTTTTACTTTCTAGAAATTGTCAACAAAGACATATCACTCTTCATTTAGTTTTAGAGATTTTACACATAGATAAAATGAGAGATAAATTATTTATAATTTTTAAGGAGAGTTGGTTCTAGGTGAAACAATATTATATAACAATAAAAAAAATTAGTAAGTTTTTTTTTAATGAAAATGATGAGAGAAGGAGTTACACCAAAAAGGTGCAACCCCTAAAGGCCTAGGTTGGCCCCTCCATCGTGAAAAGAAGAAGAAAGAATTTTATGGGCTGGGCGGGGTCGAAGGTATCTGTAGATACGGGTCTTAAATAGCTGAAGGTTATAAGTCGCGGGAAAGATGGTGGTAGGGAGCGAGTTCCAGTCTCTGAAGGTCATAGGGAGGAGCGAGAGTTGGCGAAAGCGCTTGTTCGACTTTTATCCAATTTGACAGCGAAGGGGTGCTGAGCGTTCAAAAACCGCGTGTTTCTCGTAAAGAGGGCTTTAGGAGGGATATTTGATTTCAGCTAGATTGAACAGACACCGTGATAATATCTGTAGTACAGGGAAAGGGCAGAAACGGTTCTTCGGTGAGCCAGAGAGTCGAGTGAGTTGGTTGGTGGTCGGGTCTCCTATTAGTTTAATTGCTCGCTTCTGAATTCAGTGTAGCAAGAGAATGCTTGGAGGCACCCCTCCACATATGAGAGCCATATTCGAGACAGGGACGAATTTGAGCCTTATACAGTATAAGAAGTTGACTGGGAGTATAACAGCGTTTAGCCCTAAATAGGAGACCAAGCTTGCGCGCTGCAGATTTAGCAGTGGTTGAGGTATGGTCATTCCATGAAAGGTCAGACCCTAGAGCAGAGGTTGGGGAACTTTTATAGGCATTACCCCAAAATATTTTTGCGTAGGCCCCTGTTACCCCTACATTCTGAAAAGCAAAGTAAATGTATATTATTTATTGAATTAATTGGAATTTACATGAAAACTATCTGAAGTAAGTAAAATTGTAAACATTAACATAATTCAAACGCTTTTACGTTTTAGAAAAATGATTTTGTTTCATTTTCGCTAAAATAGCACTCATCATGACAAAAGAGGACATAACTTTTATTAATGTTTTTATATTTTTTTTACCTTCTATTAATTTTACGATTTTAAATTCCTGGAAAAGCTATCAAAGTAAAAATACTATAATAGTTTATAAAATAGAAAATTAAAAAATGTCCTTATTATCCCCGATAGTTTCATTGTTATCCCATTTGGGGTAATTTACCCCTGATTCCCCGCTGCTGCCCTAGAGTTACGCCTAGCTTATCCGGGCGGGGTGGGAGGTGCATTAGTAGGGGGCCCAGGGGCGAGGCGGGGGCGGGGAACGCGGGGTTTCGGGGGGCGGGGCGGTTCGGTGGTTCGAGGGGTCGTGTAACCTGTGGCCATCTGTTGTATTTTTTATCAGAATTTTAAATTAAAAATAATATTAATGTATATCTTTTAACTGAAGCGTAATGCCGAGCTATCGCTCGGTGGTCCAGAGTACTTGTAAACATAATAATAAAAAAAAAATTAGTTAAAATTGCGAGGAGGTTTCAGCACAAAACCCAGAAATAAAACAAAAGTGAGTTTAGATTTCGATATATTTCGGGTTGTCAGCCCATCGTCAGGAGTCAGAGAAAACTGAATATAAATTAGAAATTTTTTTACAAATAATAATTTTTTGGAAACAGATATGTTGAGGGAAAGTTAGGGGGAGAGAAGACATACTGAGAATTAATATTTCTCGATGGAACAAATGAGTTTTGAAACCCACCTCACAATTTTACCTAATTTTTTTATTATTTTGATTATTTATGTCCATCGATTAAATTAATAAGTTGTTGTAGGGAAATAAGGACAATAATACCTTATGCAAGTATTTTTATTTTATGCCAACGTTTCGTCAACTTTGTTGACTTCTTCAGGGCTCAAACAAATTAATTTCTTTGCATATTTGTCAATTTATTAAATATTCATTCTTAGCAAGCTGCATATAGGCAAGACAGATTGAAAAATATTTTCTATTCCAAATCTAGATTTTTAATAATTTTTTAGATTTAAATGGGAAATATTTTCAATCTGTGCCTATATGTGTTTGTTAAGAATGAATATTTGGGAATTCAACAAATATGCAAAGAAATTTAATTTGTTTATGCCTTGAAGAAGTCGTAAATAAAGTTGACGAAACGTTGGCATAAAATAAAATGCTTGCATAAGGTATTATTGTCCTTATTTCACAACAACTTATTAATCTAATCGATGGACATAAATTAATCAAAATAATAAAAAAGTTAGGTAAAATTGTGAGGTGGGTTTCAGAACTCATTTGTTCCACTGAGAAATATTAATTCTAGTATGTCTTCTCTCCCTCCCTAACTTTCTCTCTAACATATCTGTTTCCAAAAAATTATCATTTGTAAAAAATTTCTAATTTATATTCGGTTTTCTGACTGATGATGGCCGACAACCTCGAAGACATCGAAATCTAAACTCACTTTTGTTTTATTTCACTTTATGTGAAACCCGGCCTCGCAATTTCACCAATTTTTTTTTATTACTATATTTATAAGTACCTGAGCCACCTAGCGATGCTCGGTAACATTTTGCTTCAGTTACAAGATATATATTAATATTATTTTTAATTTGGGGAATTTGATAAAAAATACAAATATATATGTAGCCACGACCTCTGGAACCCCGAACCGCCCCGCTCCGCCCCCTGGGCTCCCCACACGCACCTCCCACCCCCACCACCACACATTGCATTTCTAGCCTTCTAGTGGCTTACAGATTATGTGTATATAGGTATATAAATAAATTTCGTATAATTATTTTTTTAATTAAGGTAGTTGTTTCGCGACAATACCAGCAAAAAGTTAATGCTCAAGTATATAGAACAGTCAATAAGGATTCATAGTTCATAAGGCCAACACTTTTTGCTGTTTTTGTACCAAATCTAGCCAATCCCGTGCTCGTTTGAGAAATTTGGCAACATTGAAAGAGATTGAATATTTTTATACATGACATTAAGGTAGTTGTTTCGCGACAATACCAGCAAAAAGTTAATGCTCAAGTATATAGAACAGTCAATAAGGATTCATAGTTCATAAGGCCAACACTTTTTGCTGTTTTTGTACCAAATCTAGCCAATCCCGTGCTCGTTTGAGAAATTTGGCAACATTGAAAGAGATTGAATATTTTTATACATGACATTAAAATGACAGATAAAATGAATGATAAAATACATTTTAAAGGTCGATTTATTAATCAAAAGTTCTAAATAAACGATTAAAAGCTGTTGCTGGTAATGAATGAGGAAAAAACAGAAAAAATGTGTACTAAGAGTGCTAATGTAGGTACCCGAATAATTGAAGTGGGCGAGTTGGCGAATAACCTAACCTGTTGTCACTGTCAGAAAGATATTTTATTAAAAAATATTGTTGATGAAAGGCGATTTGGTTTGAATTCTATTTT